>JAKSZT010038682.1:816927-850861 GCA_026826555.1 Tolypeutes matacus
ATTGTCAATTGACTTGTACTATTTAAAATATTGAAAAGCCAGAAATTTAAAAAATCATAGTAACTACCAGTACAATTCAAATGCAACTACTTTTTATATCTTGATAACATTCTTTTGTTGACATCTTTAAAAACATATTTGTACAATTATATATATTTATTTTGAGAATCTTAAAAACATTTGTGTATGAACATGGCTGTACAAAAAAATGGGCACATAAGTTCTGGGGATTTCATATTGAATTGGGCAGTAATCTGCACTCTTTGAAATGAGTGGTGGTATTATAATATAATCACCAATACAGTCTTCTCCTTAGAAAGTCAAATTCAGTGAATGTTCTGTAAATGTATCAGCTTTAAAGGTATCACTCAACTCTTAAAGCATTACAAATTCATCATAAACATTCACAGTTGTGATAGAACTTTGGTCTGGAACGACAACAAATGTATTCTTGCATTTATCCAAATGCCTAAACAACTCATTTTATAACAACTCAGGCTTGATTCTGCAGTTGGTTTAGATTCCTAAATGAATTTACCTAATTCTTTGGCTATTGAACTCTCCACCAAGTTAACTTTTAAACTGAGAACTTGAGGCAACTCAGTGTCTGTGCAACTCTTTGTGTATATATATATATATATGTTTGTGTACATACACAAAGCTTAATATCTTAAAATGATTTTAAGTGTCAGTTCTTTTTTCTCTCTTTCTTTCTTTCTTTCTTTCTTTTTTTTTTTTTTTTTGACATAGGGTAAAGTGAACCAGTGAGCCTTGGAAATACTTATGTGCTTAGAGTGGGAGACATGGAGAAGAGTGTAGAAATGAAGATTATTAAGAAGGGTAAATTAAAACATTAAAAAAAAAAGACAGTAGTAAGATTTGACAACAGAAAGCCAAAGAACATAATGAATGAAGTAAGTGATACGTTTACAGCAAGGCCATTGGATGTTAATGGCTTGAACTCCCCAATCAAAAAACACAGACAGATAGAATGGATAAAAACATATGAGCTATCTACATGCTGTCTATGAGACTTACCTACCACATAAGGACACAATCACACTGAAAGTGAAAATTTGGAAAAAGACATTTCAAGCAAATAGTAAACAAAATCTAGGTGGAGTAGTGATACTACTATTGGGCAAAAGAAATTTTAAATGCAAAACTGTTTTCTAATGTATGAAGAAGGTCATTATATATTAATATAAGTGGCAATTTACAAAGACAAAATAACTATAATAAATATTTATTCACCTAACCTGGGTGCCCCAAGATGCATGATACACTGGCAAAACTGTAGGGAGAAATAGATGTCACTGCAATAAAAGCTGGAGACTTCAATACACCTCTCCCAGTATTGTCTAGAACAACTGGAAAGAAGATAAATAAAGAAACAGAGGGCTTGAATAATATGATAAATGAACAAGACCTTACAGACATTTATAAAACAATGCATCAAAAAAGAGCAGGATATCATTATTTCAAGCACTCATGGATACCTCTTCAGGATAGACCATATGTTGGGTCACAAAACAAGTCTCAATAAATTTAAAAAGATTAAATTATAGAAAACACTTTCTCTGATAATAACAGAATGAAACCGGAAATCAATAATGGGTGGATAAACAGAAAATTCATAAATATATGGGGATTAATAAACACACTCTTAAATAATCAGTGGGTGAATGAAAAATTTCCAAAGAATTCAGCAAGTACCTTAAGACAAATGAGAATGAGATCATAAGTTATCAAACTCTAGGGGATACCACAAAGGCAATGCTGAGAAGGAAATTTATAGCCCTCAATACTTACATTAAAAAAGAAGAAAGAGCTGAAATTGAACATGTAACAGCACACCTGGAGGAACTAGAAAAAGAACAGCAAACTAATCCCCAAAAAGTGGAAGGAAATAAATCTTAAAGATCAGAGTAGAAATAAATGAAATCAAGAACAGAAAAAAAAATAGAGAATCAACAAAAACAAAAGTTGGTTCTTTGAGATCAACAAATTTGACAAACATTTAGCTACACTGACAAAGAAAAATAGAGAAGATGCAAATAAATAAAATCAGCATTGAGAAAGGGGACAGTACCACTGACCTTGAAGAAATAAGACCAGTCATAAGAGGATACTATGAACAATTGTATGCCATAAAACTAAACAATATAGAGGAGATGGACAAATTCCTAAAAACACACGAACCACCTACACTGACCATGGAAGAAATAGAAAAGCTCAACAAACCAATCACAAGTGAAGAGACTGAAACAGACAACAAAAACCTTCCAAAAATAAAAAGCCTAAGACGAGATGGCTTCACAGGTGAAATCTAACAATCATTCAAGGAACTTCTAACACAACTCTTGCTCAAGCTCTTTCAAAACATTGAACAGGAAAGAATGCTACCAAACTCATCTATGAAGCTAACATCACCCATATACCAAAAATATATAAAGATATTTTAAATAAAGAAAATTACAGACCAATATTCCTAATGAATATGATGAAAATATCCTCAGAAAAATCTTTACTAATCTAGTCCAATAGCACATTAAAATAATTGTACTTCATAATGAGCAGGGTTTTATCCCTGATATGCAAGGCTGGTTCAACACAAGAAAATCAATCAATGTTATACATCACATTACTAAATTGTGGAAGAAAATTCACATGATCATCTCAATTGATGTGGAAAATGCATTTGAGAAAATCCAACATCCTTTCTTGGTGAAAACTCTCCAAATTTAGGAATTGAAGGAAACTTTCTCAACATGATAAAGTGCATATATTAACAACCCACACCTAACTTTGTGTTCAATGGAGGGAAATTGAAAGATTTCCTGCTGGGATTAGGAACAAGACAAGGATGCCCACTATCACCATGTAATTCAATATTTGCTAGTAGTTCTAGTTAAAGAAATTAGACAATAAAGAGAAATAAAAGGAATCCAAATAGGAAAGGAAGAAATAAAACATTCACGATTTACTGATAATAGGGCCCCAAATCTAGAAAACATCAAAATATCCTCAGCAAATCTACGAGAACTAATAGATGAGTTGAGCAAAGTGGGATGACACAAGATTAAAATGCAAAAATTAGTAGCCTTTCTATACACTACTGATGAGCAATCTAAGGAGGAAATCAGAAAAAAAAATTCTCATTTTCAATAGAGACTAAAAGAATCAAATTTTTAGAATTAAATTTTGCCAAGGACATAAAGAATCTGTATTCAGAAAACTACATAACACTGCTAAAAGAAACCAAAGAATACATAAATAAATGGAAGGATATTTCATATTCATGAACTGGAAACATAAATATCATTAAGATGTCAATTTTGCCCAAATTTATCTACAGATTCAAGGTAATCCCAATAAAACTTACAAAATTTTTTTTTCACTCTTGGAAAAGCCAACTATCACATTTATTTGGAAGAGGGAGAGATCCCAAATAGCCAAAAATATCTTTTAAAAAAAGAAGGAAGATGGAGGACTCTCACTTCCTTACTTTAAAGCTTGTTACTTAGCTACAGAGGTAAAAACAGCATGAGCAAAGAAAAGATAAATTTGACCACCTCAAACTTAAACACATTTGTGCTCCAAAACACTTTGTTAAGAAGGTAAAACTGCAGCCTATTCAAGAGGAGAAAAAATTTGGAAACCACATATCTGAGAGTTTGATATCCATGATATATAAAGAGTCATATAACCCAAGAATAAAAAGACAAGCAACATGGGAATCCCAGTGGGTTCCGTGTAATATTTTAGGTAATCTAAGCACCTCTTAAAATATATGAGTATATATATATATATATATATATATATATATATATAACATTTTTGTAAGCAAATACACATATATGCATATATATTTATATATCATTTTGCAAATGTTTGTATGTATTGTGAGAATTTTGATTTTTACCCATAAAAAAAAAAAAAAAAAAAAAAAAACCACAAGCAACCCAATATAAACTGAGCCAAAGACATGGACAGACATTTCTCCAAAGAGGAAAAACAAAAGGCCAAAAATTACATGAAAAAATATTCAACATAACTAGTTACTAGATCAAAACAGCACTGTGATATCATTTCACACCTTATAGAATGGCCTTTATTAAACAAAAAAAGAAAATTGCAAGTGCTAGGCAGGATATGGAGAAATTGAAACACTCCTACACTGTTGTTGGAAATGTAAAATGGTGCAGTCTTTGTGGAAGACACTTTGGCAGTTCCTCAAGAAACTAAATATAGAACTGCCATATGATCCAGCAATCTCATTACTAGGAAAACATGCAGAAGAACTGAAAGAACGGATATGAACTGACATTTGCACTGTGATATTCATAACAGGATCATGCACACTGGCTAGAATATGGAAACTACTTAAGTGTCCATCAACTGATGAGTGGATAAACAAGATGTGGTATATATATATATATAATGGAATATTATTCAGCTCTAAGAAGAAATGAAATCAGGATGCATATGACAACATGGGTGATCCTTAATGACATTATGCTGAGCAAAATAAGTCAGACATGAAAGGACAAATCTTGCATTGTATCACTAATATTTACTAAATAAAGTTAGTAAACTCATGGAGGTAAAATCTAGAGTAAAGATTACTAAGAAATAGGTTGTGGAGTAAGAATGGGAGATGATACTCAATGTATGTAGGATTTTAATAAGGTTTATTTTAAATGTGTGAAATGAATAGAGTTGATGGTAATACATTGCAATGAGTATAAAACTGTTGATTTATAAATGTGATTGTGTCTAAAAGGGCTAGTCTGTGTATGAATATTTCAAATGAAAAGATGCTAAAGAATAATGTAGGGACTGTATAACATAGTGATTTAGGTGTTGGATAAAGATTGTGGTTGATAGTATAAGAATGTTCTTTAACAAACTGTTAAGAATATAGAGATACATGGGAAAATAGCAACTAACATAACTTATGTATAATAGTTAACAGTAATATTGTAATATTTTCACAGCAATGGCAAAAGAAGATATATCAATTCCAAGGGACTACAAGAGGAGAGTATAAGGGGTATGGGATTTTTTCCTTTGGGAGTAATGAAAACTTTCTAAAATTGACTGAGGTTTTAACAGCACAACTCTCGATGAATGAGAGCCACTGAGTGTACATTTTGAATGGATTGTGTAAAACATCGGACTGTATAACACAATGAATCCTGTGGTGGAAGATGGAATGTTGTTATCAGAACAAATATGAACACATTATTTCATGAGCTATAAAAATTATATAATACTAATGCAGGATATTAACAATTGGGAGGGTTGTGGGGCAATAAACCAAATGTAAGACATTAGCTAGAATTAGTAATAATATATATTTTTTAAAATAACAAATCAATTTTATTAATACATATTAATAAACATACAATTCATCCAAAGACTATAATTATTGGTATTTGCTATAATCACATAGTTGTACATTCATCACTTCAATCATTATTAGAGCATTTTCATTAACTCAATGCTACTAATAATAAACATTAAAAAGACAAGGAAGAAAATTCCTTATCCCTCAATCCTTCTATGCTTCCTCCAATGTATACATAGCTGCTGTTTCTGGCTATTATATCTAAAGCATATAATCATTGGCTATTAGTATAATCACAATGTTGTACATTCATCATCTCAAAAATTTTAGAATAATTTCATTACTCTGGGGAGAAGGGAACAGTCAAGATCTAATGGGTTGTTTGGTGGTCATGGGGAAGGTTTTTCATTACCTCACAGTAATGGACACAGGACATGGTAAATACCATCAAAATTATTAAACTGTATCATCTAAATTGTAAACTATACTGTAAATCACTGACAATGTTTAGTTGCCATATTTTGCTATCTGCATAACAGTTATAACAATGCTAACAACCAAAAAAAAAAGGGGGCGGAGTTAATATGGGGTGGGGAAGGGGGGGTGGTTTGGTATCTGGGAGTCTCCGGCACTCCGTGTGTGACTTTGCTGTGACCTAAACTTCTTTGAAAATTAAATGAAAATTTGGGAGACAATGGGGATTGAGAGGAGGAAGGTGTCATGGCACACCAGACATCCGATAACACAGTGATAAAGGGAAGGAAAAAAGGAAAAAAAGAAAAGAGAAAGGAAAAAAAATGAATATATAAATATATATTTTAAAGGCATTTCCTTTGCTTTTTTGCCCATTTTTTGAATGTCCCAATCCACTAATTATATTTTATTTTGTTTTGTTCTTTGTTTGATTATTTGTTTTTTTTCCTTCTCTCTTTTTTTTCCCCTGAGTTTCCTTATGTTTGTCTCTTGCATGTACGCTTATCACACTTGTTTCTTTTTCCTAGTAAGTGTATTTGATTATTTTATGGACTAAATGTTCATGGAGGATTTGGATCACAGAAGGGTTACAATGGGTACTGCAGGGGATTATTGGAGGGGTTTCGTGGGGATTGGTTCATCTAAATATACATGAAAGATATACAAAATCATTCAAAGGATCGGGGGAAGGGGCATGGTCATGATGGGTGGATAATCACACAATAAATGAGGGAATCTGAATTCCTAGACTGGAGAGCTCTGTCACAGTCTCCAAGGGAGCAACAATAGTCCTCTGAGTGTAGGGACAGTGCCTGTCAAAATAGGATGACCCACTGATGTTTTTTTTTTTTTGTTGTTGTTGTTGTTTTTATTGATGACTACCCTTGTGAGTCTTTGCTCTTGTAAATGAGACTTAGCCTGCAGTTGTGGGGTGCCTAAGGGTTGCCACCTGAGAGCCTCCTTGTTGCTCAAATGTGGCCTCTCTCTAAGCCAAATTCAGCATATGATTGCATTACCTTCCTCCCAACGTAAGACATGACTCCCGGGGATGAGCCTCCCTGGCAACGAGGGATTAATACCAAGTGCCAACTGGCAGCTTTGCACAGTGGCAGTATCATAGCCAATAAGGTTTATCCGAGGCATGATTATTGCTAATTGAAAACTTTTCCCAAGTGCCAACTGGCAACACAACTGGAAAAAGACCTTGAATAAAAGGGGGAAATGGTAAAGACAAATGAGTTCAAGTGGCTAAGAGACTTCAAAGAGAGTCGGGAGGTCATCCCAGAGGTAACTCTTATGCACACCTCAGTAGGAGCTCATAGAACATCTAAGTGCCTATCACCCCACTCAGTGGGGTTCCTGAGAGCTCTGGAGACACCCTGGTCCTATATAAGGGGTATAGCCCCAGAGACTGATGCCTTATCAGTGGGATCTATTTTGGAATATGTGCTCCTGAGAGTGACAGAATTAGACTCAAATAAGTCCTCCCTGCACATGGCTCACCAGTCCCTTCTATTCAAACCTATATGCGATGCTGGAGTTTTTAGGTATACTTCCAGAGACTGGAGCCTCCCACCTACCTATGTGCCAGGTGTGCATGAAATCTAGGTGGAGCTGCAATTCCTACCCTACAGCTCAATGGACTCATCGAAGTCACCTGGTGAGGAGACAACGATGGGAAATGGCCATCCCAGGAAATGGAGAGGGCCTGAATCTGCAGGCAGGAACATCCCACCCACCATATCCATGGGATACAAGCCCTCTCTCACTTGGAGTTGGAGTGGACATCACCATCCCAGTCCCCTCAGGATTGGGGGAAGAACTATGGACTAGAGTGGACTTGATGGTATTCTCTTGTTCACTTATGGTGATTCTAGCAATGCAAGAAATTATAACAATGAGGTGGAGCCAGTGGCCACTTGACAATTTTGGGGTAGGGAGGGGACGAGCATTTGTAATACAGTGGCTTCTTTGGGAGTTGAAGGTTGTCCTGAGTACTGTTGTGGCAACGGATGTAGGCCATTTTAAATCAGCACACACCACTCAGAACTGAGTGGGAGAGAGTGTGGTCTACAGTGAGAACTGTGGTCTATGGTTGGTGGCAAGGCTCCAGGATGTGTAAGTGCATTGAGGGTGGTGGGCCACACTGTGGGAGATGTTTGTGTGGGATGTGATGGGAGGTGTGGGAGGTGGGCAACATGGGAATCCCAGTGGGTTCTGTGTAATATTTTGGGTAATCTAAGCACCTCTTAAAATATATGTATATATATATATATATATAAACAACATTTTTGTAAGCAAATACGCATATATGCATATATATTTATATATCATCTTGCAAATGTTTGTATGTATTGTGAGAATTTTGATTTTTACCCATAAAAAAAAAAATGTAAGACTCCACATCCCTTAGCATTCCTTCCTCAGACCTACATAACCTAATCTTTCATCTTTATAAATTGGTTATATTTACATTTTATATAAGTGAAATCATACAATATTTAGTACTCTGTGTCTGGCCTCCTTCACTTAGTATAATGTATTGGGTTTTTTTGTTTTTTTTTTTGTACTATTGACTTTCATTTGTTCACCTTCAAAGAAAAATAGACATATATGCAATCCTATGCATATTCATATTTCATATAATATATTTATGTTTCACAAAACACATTTATTTCATAATAGGGCAATCATACAGTATTTGTCCTTTTGTGTCTGGCTTACTTCACTGAACACAATGACTCCAGTTTCATCCATGTTGTCATATGTTTGACAATTTCATTTCATCTTACTGCTGCATAATATTCTATCATATGTATACTCTACAATTTGATTATCCATTCATTTGCTTATGGACACCTGGTTGTTTCCAACTTTTGACTATCATGACTAACACTACTATGAATATCAGTGTGCAGATATCTGTTCATTTTATTGCTTTCAGTTCTTCTGGGTATATACCTAGCAATGGTATTACCAGGTCTCATGGCAAGTATAGAAAATGTTAACAAAAAAGATGAACATGTGTCATGCCTTAAATGGAATAACCTAATCAAAGTGCCCATAACTGAAGTAATCTAATCAAAAGATCCCACCAGCAATAGGTTCACAAACTGGGCCATTGTTAAGAACATGATTTTCTGTGGTCCATAAAATCTCAAACTACCACCAACACTGACAGTTTTAAGTTCTTTCATGAATCCCAAAAAGAAAAATATTGTTTTTTTTTTTAAATTACCTCATAATTGTTCGTGTGGGACCCTTTTTTGGACTACATCACCAAGGCTAACACTAGTTGGTTTTTGCCCGTTAACTGAACATTATGTAATGGAGGCACAGAGGAAGAGACACACAGGAAAAGGGGGCTCTGCCATTTTTTATCCTGCCATGTGAGAGGACTTGATGATTGCTAGCAGCCAAAGTTCAAGCACAGAGACCCTAAGAGACTGGGCCCACAGAACAGCCTAAGGAAGAAAAGACAAACCCTATGCCTGGTTGCCCACAGCCGAGTAACAGGAGATGGCCAATTCTGGAGGGGAAGACATGGACCTTGGCAGAGACCAGATGTCATCTTCACCACATGGCAGGACACCAGGATCACCAGTAGCTGACTTTGGTGAGAAAGCATCTCTGTTGGTGATTTCATTTGGACATTTCATCACCTCAGAACTGTAGGATTTTACCCTTTAAAAAATTCTCATTATAAAAGCCAACCCATGTCTATTACTTTGCTTTGGCTACCCTGTGGAAAACTAAGGCCGACCCCTAACTCATATAGCATTAAAAAAGTTCAAAATGTATCAGAAACTTAAATTTAAGATCTAAAACTATAAAACTCATTGGAGAAATCATAGGTGTTGTGTTGGTTATGCTCATGTGTGATGTTGGTCAGGTAATGGAGCCCAGTAGTTTGGTCAAGCAAGCATTGGCCTAGTTGTTACTCTTAGAAATTTTCATGGACTTAAATTATTAATAAATTGATTGCATCTATGGCTGATTGCATCTACAATCAACTTAAGAGATTGCCTTCAGTTATAAGAGAAGTCCCATCCAATCAGCTACAGGCCTTAAAAGGAGATTTGATGATTTCAGCAGTCACAAGAGAGTGAAACTCTCTTCCTGGGGAATACTGAGGACCTTCACTGGAGTTCCTGGCTTGCAGCCTGCTCAACAGAATTTGGACTTGTGCACCCCCACAGTCATGTGAGACAATTTTATAAAATCTCATAATATTTACAGATATCTCCTGTCAATTTCGTTTCCCTACAATACCTTGACTAATACAATTTGGTACAAGGAGTGGTGGTTGAGAAACAGATTCTTAAAAATGGTATTTTTGAATTATTCTGGGGTTTTTAAAACTGACTCTCTACTCTGACTAGATTCAAAGTTGCTAATGACTATATTTCTAGTAATCAAGATGCAAATGAAAATCCATGGTGTGAGTTGACAATAGAAACATGCAAAATATCACCACTGGATATGATAACTCACAAGCTTATAAGATGCAAGACTCTGAGTGAGAGTGTTTATGACAACAGAGTTTTGTGAAGTTAAAAGTTATAATTGTGTTGGCTTATTGTTCCTAAATATGCTGGATACAGTTATAAAAGAATGCAATGAGCTGAAGGCTACAAATTTGCAACTCAAGCATAAAACATGAATGATGTGAAATTTCTATGTATGTCCTGAATGGAAGCTTGTTTCTTGTAGCTGCAGAATTGAGACCTCTGAAAAACAGGCCCAGAGTCTCATTGTAGAGAAACAGAGTTACTACAAAAACTAAAATCTCAATCTTGCAGGGTGTCTACTGTTAAAATGATGGCATTGATAGAAAAGGAATTGGATTCTGAAAAAGGGAAGAGAGACATTTTCGTTGATAATGATGGTGGTGGGGACACTGAACCTCTAAATTCTGTCTTTTTTCAGATAAACCTGTAATGGTTTGTCCTGAAGAAACAGGCCCCAGAACTCCTGCTTGCCCTGAGGAAACAACCCAATTCCCAGACTTCCCTGTGGAAACAGCTTCCAAGACTCCAGTCTTGCCTGAGGAAACACCTTCCAAATCCATTCCGTCCTAACGAGTCCACCATTTATCCTCCACCTAAAGAGATTAATGCTATTTCATGGGATGAAACTACAGTGGAATTCCCTGGGGTAATTGACTTACAAGAAACATTTAATTCATCTTGTTACACACCACAACCACACCCTTTTTTCTTCCTGACCTATAACTATACTATACTTCCAACAGGCCCCAAAAGGTGAAGTAGAAAGTTTGAGCCATGAGGAAGTATGCCACACTCCAAAAGAACTGCATGAATTTTCCAATTTATACAGTCAGAAATCAGGGAAATATGTGTAGGGATGGTTAGTATGGGTGTGGAATAATAGTAGAAGGGATATAAAATTTGATCATGCTTAATGTTTTGATATGGGTCCATTGAGCAGAGATTATAGATTCATTGCTGTAGATTGAGGATTAGAAAGGACTCTAAAAAAAAATTGTTTGTATGGGCTGAAACATGGAACAAAAGATGGCCAACATTACCTGAGGTCAAAATACCAGAACTGCCTAGATATACTGTAGATGAAGGGATCCCAAGAGATACTGGGTTACTAGAATGCATTTATTGTGAAAAGTCTGGTCACCCAGCCCAGGAATGTCCAGAGAATACACCATTCACCAGGATTGTAAGGAATAAACTTGTGAAACAAACTCCCTCCTCCCTGAAGAGTGATGGTTGCTCTTCTTGTAAGCCAGATATTACTGTGGGAACACCTGTCATGGAATGAGAATTCTTAAACACAATGGAAATGTTTGGATCCCAGGTTGTCAGAAGCCGATTGACAGCACTTAATTGTGAAAGAGAAGGTGGGCATGGCTACCACAATGAATAGGAGATTCAAAGAAGTAATCAAAATAGTCTGAGTAACAGAGACCTATGGCATTGGCTTATATATCATGGGGTACCTAGAAGTAAAATAGATTAACAGTCTACTAAATTCCTAATTGATTTGTATGAGCAGAAAAGTTCCAGGTTAAGTGAACAGAAGTCTAACTTAAATTACAGAACAGAAAGTCATGGCCCCTTAATCAATTTCCAGGTTTAAGAGAGTTTACAGGCCCAGTGCCCCTTGTATGAGGGGAAGGCTGGATTCCCTTCGGGAATGATCCTGTTACACTGCCAAAAATTTACACTGTTAATCTTCCTCTCAGCCTTCCCCAAAGAGACCTATAACCTTTTACCAGGGTAAACATGCCATGGGGAAAAAAGAAATGATCAGACATTTGGGGGATAATTATACACTGGCTTAGAGGTGACAATTCCTGGAGACCCAAAACATCACTGTGGCCTGCCAGTCAGAGTAACAGTCTATGTAGTTAAGATGATTGATAGAGCTTTAGCTCATGTCCATCTCATAGTGGGTCATGCAGGTCACTGGATGCAGTTTGTGGTTATTTCCCCACTTCTGGAATGCATAATTGGACTAGACATACTCAGCAACTGGCAGAATCCCAAAATTGGTTCCCTAACTTGCAGAATGAGGGCTATTATTGTAGGAAAGGCCAAATGGAAGCCACTAGAACTACCCATACCTAGAAGAATAGTAAATCAAAAGCAATATTGGATTCCTGGATAGATTACAGAGATTAATACCACAATCAAGGACTTGAGGTGGTGCTTCCCACCACATCCTCATTCAACTCTCTTATTTGGCCTGTGCAGAAAACTGATGGACTTGGAGGATGACAGTGGATTATTGTAAACTTAACCAAGTGTGCCTCCAGTTGCAGCTGCTGTTCCAGAATGTGGCATCATTGCTTGAGCAAATCAACACATCCTCTGATGCGCAGTATCCTGTTATTGATATGGCAAGTGTTTTATTCTCAATTGCTATTAGTAAGGACCACCAGAAACAGTTTGCTTTCATCTGCCTTCACTGTCTTACCTCAGGAGTATATCAACTCTCCAGCCTATGTCATAACATTTTCCAAAGGGACGTCGATCATCCCACTGGCCCATTATATTGATGATATCATGTTGATTGGGCTACAGGGGCCTTCCACCTTGGTGAATTTCTAGGTGCCCAGTGGTGTGAGGTATGTTGAGATATCACTTCTAAAGTGAAGGATAAGCTGTTGCATCTGGCCCAACCTATGACCAAAAATGATCACAATGCCTAGTTGGCCTCTTTGGAGTTTGAAAACAACATATTTCTCATTGGGGTGTTCTACTCCAGTCTATTTCCCAAGTGAGCAGTGCACTTGTTTGTTCATTTGATTTGAAGGAGAAATAGCCAGACATATGTTTGTATAGTGAGTCATTGGCTATTGCCAATAGTTAGATTGGATGGTTAGGGACATGGAAGGAACATGATTGGAAACTGGTGACAAAGAGGTCTGGGGGAGAGGTGTGTGAATAGACATTTCTTAATGGGCAAAAAACATGAAAATATTTTTGTCCCAAGTGAATGCTCAACAGAAAATGAGTTAGAAGAGGAAAATTTTAATAATCAAGAGGATAACATGACCCACTCTGTGGCAAACACTCATCCTCTTTCCCAACCACTCCTGTCATAGCCTAATGGGATCATGAACAGAGTGGCCATGTTGGTAGAAATGGAGGTTGCATGGGCTCAGCAACATGGACTTCTACTTACCAAAGACTACCTGGCTACAGCCACTGCTGAGTTTACAAACTGCCAGTAGCAGAGACCCTCACAGTCTCTGATATGACAACATTCCCCAAGGTGATCAGCCTGCTACCTGGTGGCAGGTTGATTGCATTGGGCCACTTCCATAATGGAAAAAAAGTGATTCATTTAATCTGGAATAGAGACAAACTCCAGATATGGATTTACCTTCCCTCTATACAATGCTTCTGCCAAAACTACCATCTGTGGACTTACAGAATTCTTTATCCACCATCAATGCATTCCACAGAGCATAGCTTCTGATCAAGGAACACACTTCATAGCAAATAATGTGTGGAAATGGCACATGCTCATGGAATTCATTGGTCCTACCATGTTCTCCATCACCCTGAAGCAGCTAGCTTGATAGAATGGTGGAATGGTCTTTTGAAGACTGAATTATTGCACCAAATAGTTGGCAATACCTTACAGGGTTGGGGCAGTGGTCTCCAGGTGACTGTATATGCTCTAAATCTATATCCACATGATGGTGCTATTTTTCCCAAAGCCAGGATTCATGAATCCAGGATTAAAGGGGGTGGAGATGGGAGTGGCACCACTTACTCTTACTCCCAGTGATCCACTAGAAAAAATTTTGCTTCCTGTTCCTGCATCCTGTTGGTCTATAGGTCTTAGTTTGAAAAGGAAGAGTATATCCACCAAGACACTAATGATTCCACTGAACTGGAATTTAAGACTGCCTCCTGACCCCTTTGGGCACTTCACACTTCAGAATCAACAGGCCAAGATGGGAATTACTGTACTGGCTGGGGTGACTGATCCTGATTATCAAGGGGAAATAAGACTGCAAATACACAGTGGATGTAAAGAAGAGATTGCCTGAAATACAGGAGATCCCCTATGGCATCTCTTATTAGAACCATTCCCTATGATAAAAATCAATGGAAAACTGCAAGAACCCAACCCAGGCAAGACTAAAAGTGGACCAGAAACTTCAGGAATGGTCACTTGGGTCACCCTACCAGGCAAAGAACAACAGCCTGCTGAGATGCTTACTGAGGGTAAAGGGAACATGAAATGGATAGTGGAACAAAGTAGTGATAAATATGAATTATGACCACATAAACAGTTACAGAAAAAATGAGATTATAAAGGTTATGAATATTTCTTTCTTGTTTTGTTATAAGTATGTTTGTATATGTACATAAAGAAGATATATTTGTTTTATTCCCATTTTATCTCCTTATCATGCCACATAAGTTATATTAGTTTTATATCATAGTCATTAAGTTTAAGAGCGAATATTACCCAAGGACTTGTACCCTATTTTGGAGAGATTTATTTTGTGTCCAGGTTTATGCAGACAGTTGAGTACTGTTAGGTGAAAAAATATCTATTGTTTTTATTTAGAGATTAAATATGGTTTAAAATAATGCATATTGCTGCACAGTTGACAAGGGGTGGGCTGTGTTGGTTAGGCTCATGAGTCAACTTGCACAGGTATTGATGCCCTGTCACTTGGTCAAGAAGGTACTGGGCTAATTGTTTCTGTAAGGACATTTCATGGACTTAAATCAGAAAGTTAATTGCTTTTAGGCTTTTTACATCTACAATCAACTGAAGAGATTGGCTTCAGTAATAAAAGAAGTTACATTCAATCAGTTGAAGGCTTTAAAAGAAGAAGTGATGATTTAGGCAGTCAGAAGACAGAGAATTTCTCATATCCTACATTTTTTAGCAAGCTCCTCCTGGGGAAATCATCAAGGACCTTCATTGGAGTTCCTGGTTTGCAGCCTGCCTAGA
Organism: Tolypeutes matacus; assembly: GCA_026826555.1. Taxonomy (NCBI): domain Eukaryota; kingdom Metazoa; phylum Chordata; class Mammalia; order Cingulata; family Chlamyphoridae; genus Tolypeutes; species Tolypeutes matacus. The sequence goes on from JAKSZT010038682.1 coordinate 832,217, forward strand.
GAATTTAGACTTCTGCACTTCAACAGTCATGTAAAACAATTTTTATAAAATCTCATAATATTTACAGATCTCTCCTGTCAGTTCTGTTTTCCTAGAGAACCATATCTATTAGAGGTGGAAACCTTTGTGTTCTTGGATTATGTAGTAGTTTCTTAAATATGATACCAAAAGCAAAAGCAAACAAAGAAAAAGTAGATGAACTGAACTTTATCAGACTGTAAAGCTTTTGTGCTTTGAAGAACACTATCAAGAGAGTGAACAAAGAACCCAGAGAAGGGGAGATAATATTCTCAAATCATATATCTAAAAGGTGAGTAGTATCCAGAGTATATTAAAGAATTCTTATTATTTAACAGTAAAAGACAAATGCTCAAAGTCACTAATCATCAGAGAAATGCAAGTCAAAACCACAATGAGATACCACTTCACACTCACTAGCCTGTCCATAATTTTAAAAAAATGTGAAAATACCACATGTTCACAAGAGTGTGGAGAAATTGGAATCATCATTCAATTCTATATAAAAGGGAGCAACCACTTTAGAAAACAGTTTGATGCTTCCTCAATATGCTAAACAAAGCTGTTACCATAAGAACCAGGAATTCAAAAGTTCTGACTTCTCCCTATGTCTGGCCCAGTTTGGGACAGGGAGTGTGACCTGTAGTACCCTTTCACAGATGCTCTGCCCTTTCCCAGCTCATCATCTTTCCTCTATTGTGTCCTAGGCAATCTGTCATCCACTCACCAACAGCTGGTGATGGTCATTCCAAAACCAACCTGTCCTCACAGCCTACTGAGAAACTCCCCAGGTCACCATTCAACCTGATTCCACAGTAAGGTCAAGGCCACTCACAGCCTGGTTCCCTAGCATCTCCCCATCATCCTCAACCTGGCCTTGGTCCATGCTCTAAAACATCTTTCTCCATCCATTCAGGGTTTCTCTAACACATTTCTCACATTAGACTGAAATGACCCACTATCTACTCCTTGATGGCAGGGCATATTTTTATCCCCAGAAGCTAGCCTGGCTCCTGATATGCAACAGACATAAAGTTCAATAAATTTCCACTGAACTGAACTACTTGTGCTGCTGAGCACCCATCCACCTCATCCTGGAGCAGGCCTTCATTTTCATCTTCACTTTTTTTACTTTCAGACAGCTATTCAGAAAAATAACCACAATGCTTGATATGATTGATTCTAACCAAAGATATTCTTAAAGATTCTCTGAAGCCCTGCTTTTGTCTCATTAGATAGTCTAACACAGTGGACTCAATCAGAGCAGATGAAAGGTGACAGAAGTCCATTTCTCCCTTTCCCTGCTCCCCAGGCCCTCCAACCTTCTTGACAGGTTTTGCAGAACCAAGAGAGTAACGGGACATGGATAACAAGTGCCTCTACAAAGTAAAACAAAGTCACAATGGTACTAAGGTCCAGAGAGGCTGTTGGGCAGTCAAATAAAGTACCCCATTACTTCATCCATTCAGTAAACATCTCAAGTGTCTACTAGATGCCAGGTAAGTATAAAATTGCAGCTACGCCAGGGTTACCAAGGAGAGAAGGTTGGAGGATGACCTGAGAGGTAGGAGGGAGTGGGAGGGAAACCAAAAGAGGCTTAGTGGTCATGAGGCACCTGGGTCAAGAAGCTGGGTGTGGTCATCTGTGTCAAAGCCATCCAAAGGCCCAGCTGGACAGTCTCAACTGCCCCGGCACCCACCAACAAGACATCTTTATTTGAGACTTAGAGCTTCCTGGGCAGGAGGGCAACTCTGAAGAAGACAGGGGAGAGGAGGCAGTAGGTGGCTCCTGCTGTTTAACATGAAAATTTCTCCAAAGAGACAGGACAACTCAATTCTGGACTAGACTGTCAAGTAATGATACACGACTAAGGTTTGTACATAACAGTACTGTATCAATGCCCATGTCCTAGCTTTGATAATTGTACTGTCCTTGGGTAAAATGAGGTTAATGTTCAGGGAACCTGAGTGAAGAGAATGAGTTCTTTGTCCTGGTTGTGCAACTTCTCCAAATGTTGAAATTCCTTCAAAATAAAAAAAACAATGTTATAAATATAAATATCTCAGAGCTGGGTTAGGGACTTGAGAAAGGCCTTTGAGAGATGCGGGCTCCCTCCCTTCCTCTTCTTCCCCACTTCAAAATAAAAAAGAAGCAAAACAGAAAACAAAACCCTCTGAAACCTCAGGGACCCCAAAGAAACACCCATGCAGTAGCAACGACAGCACCCAGCACGTCCCCAGGAAGGAACCCGCCGCTCTTAGGAGGGGATGGGGCAGGGCATTGAACCCCAGAAGCTGCCCTGCCTTGCCCCCACCCACTCCCGGCCGGCCATGGCCCCACCTCCGGACCACCAGAGCCCATCGTGCTCCCACCTCCATCTCTGCCCTCTGCTGCCTCGCCCCCACCAGGCCTCACCCCAACACCATCTCAGCCCATCCTGTTCCCACCTCCAGCTCCTCCACCCTCCGGTGCCCGCCTCTCCGGGGCTATGCTTCTGTGAGGCCCCGCCCCATGAGGCCCCAACCCTTGCCCTGAAGAGCCCCTGAATGGTCCTCAGAGAATGGCGCCCAGAGACCCCATTGTCCCACCCACCCCAGGACAGGCCTTGAGAGGTCCGAAACAGGCTCCACCCCCTGTCCAACCAGATCACAAAATAAACCCAGATCAGGCTCCCTGGTATGGCCAAGGAGGGCGAGTGCCCCAGGCGCCATTTAGAAAACGCAATGTCAGGGCCCTACATGCTTGCACCCAAACCTCGGGACCACACCTACCTGCAAAAAGGCCCAGCGGGTGCCTCTAGGGCTGTGTCTGTCCCAACAAAGAAGGACCATGGAGATGCCGTGGCCTCCATGGTACCTAGAACAGCCCTGGAAGTGCTTCAGGCCATTGGTGACGGGAATAGAGAAGTACTCCATCTGTGCTGGCCGGCTCTCTCCCACCATTTTCACTCATATTCTTTTGTTGCGGCTGTCACAATGAAAAACACAGACCGGCACTCGGAGAGAGAGGAGGAACTAGGCTTTATTATGAGCGCCGGCCCAGAGGAAAGTTCGATTTCCAAATTCTGAGCCCCCAGCCCCAGTTTTCTGGAGTTTTTATTGGGGTCTGCAGGCTCCCATTCATTGGCTAGCGAGTTGGCAGGTGGAATTTTCGATTACTTTAGGCAACTAAGCGAGCGTGGTTACAAGAAGCAGAATTGGCAGGTTACAAAATCAAGTGGTCAGGGTTACAGAGCCAGAGGCACAGGTTCCAGTTCTAAGGTGGGAGATTGTTGTCAGGAAAAGGGCCAGGGAGAGGGATGCAGTGACTTTTCCTTATCAATTTCCCCCCTTTGATGCCCTTATAATTCCCATAGGGCATTATCTGTACTCAGGGGACTGTATCCCCTTAGGGCTAGAATCTTGGTGGTAGTTATGCATGATATCACTGTTTCAATGAACCTGATGAGTGCCTTTATCAGGCATGGGCCAAAGATAGCCACTATGAGCAAGGTGAATAAGGGTCCAGCCAGGTGCAGAAGCCAAGATGTCCACTATCTGAGGTTATAGCCTCAGAACTCGTTTAAGTGATTCTTCCTCTTTTGGATTCAATCCCTAAGTTCTTTCACTGTGGTAGTGACTATTCCTGTCTCATTAACATAATAACAGCACTCTTCTCCCAGGAAGATACATGTCCCCCCTTTTCTGGCAGTTAGCAATTCAAGGGCTCTCCTGTTTTGTAAGACTATTCCAGCTAATGAGTTAATTTGGTTATGGAGGGAAACCAAAGAATCTGCAACTCACCCTAGGTCTTCATTTAGTTCTTGTGAGGGCTTATAATAGTACCCAATAGATGAGTCCAGATGTGCTACCCCTGTTCCTACCTCCGTGGCCTATCCTGCCCCTATGATGATGGAGGTAAGCACGGCCCTCTTAGCCCTTTTCTGATAGGGGCTTAGTCCCATTTTCCAGTTCTGTGTCATTGTAGATTGACACTTCAGGTGCCAAGAACACTAAAATGCAACATCCCGTCCAGTCACCCTCTAAGCACCTGTAAGCAGTGCTCCCACATAGGTAAAACAGTCCCCGTGGGGAGCAATGAGTCTGATTACTTGACCGAATTTGGTAGGACGCGCATCATGTTTCAGGGGCATCCCCACTGGGTGGGCTGCTTCTAAGACAGGTTAAGTTTTACAGTGTTTAAATGGACATCAAGGGCTACAGGGCCAACAGGGGCAGTTTGATTAGCAGTTTCGGTCTGCATTTAATTTAAATACCAGTCAAAGGGAGCCAGGGTGCCCGAGTAGGCTCTCCTCCCTAAGGACAGGCATATCCAACAGTGGCTGGTCCCGGGGTTGATTTTGTGGAGGAAAACATAAGTGGCATTAATGATATGCATCACTTGTTGCTGAACAGAGGCTGTGAACTGTGTGAGATGGTAAAACCCTGTCATATTTGCTTGCTTGTACTAGGGGCCCTTAGCTAGTTGGGTGAGGCTGGCTCTGACTTGTTCCAAGTTTACTTTCCAGGCTATATCCTGTACTCCACACCCATCTGACATGCCTGCATGTGTATAATAAGTCCAGCAACTGATCTCTCCTGGGGTACTATAAGTTCTGCAGGTAGCCCTAGATTTTATTTGGGTTATCCAGAATTTTTGTCCCCTTTCCTCACAAACTGAGGCTTTGGATAACTTATAACATTCTGCCAGCATATAGGTATGGTGAGTAAAGGGACAGGATTAGTATTTCCCTGTGAGCTGTTTCAACCTATCCATTGCTGACAGAGGGGCTGTCTTGTAACAACTGGAGCAGGGCTGGAACTGGCATCAGCCCTGAAGGAGAATAGGAAAAACAGCCTAAGGCACAGAAATATCTTACTATGCAACAATATGCTATAGCAATTACGGCTCTATTCACAACAGTCCAATCCACGGGGGCCACAGCAGCGAGTCCAATTCCAAACACCAAGGCAATCAGGCCACATAAACACAGGCCCCACCAGGAGCAGGGGTCAATTCAGCTGACATTTGGCATAGTTGGTGCTCGAGGATCTCGGGTGATTCACACTCTCAGGGGGTGGTCAGGTATGGACTGGGCTGCCCAGTTGTTCTGCTCTTCATCGTGTTGGGCCTTCTTGACCCTGGAATGATGAATCCAGGAGGTGATACCTGCAACTTTAAGAGCAGTGGGAGTTACAAGGATTACAGTATATGGACCTGTCCAGGAAGGCTGGAGGGGTTCTTTACTCCAGTCTTTGACCCAGACCTGGTCCCCTGGCTAATGAGGGTGTACCAGGTGTCCCAAGGTTTTGGGAAAGGACAGTTTTATTATTTCAGCTAGAGTTCTTCCAAGCTGCTGGAGAATGGAATCTAGGTTGGCCTCCCCCAGAAACCTGAGACTTCCTCTGAACACCCAGATGATTGGGGGTGGCTGCCCAAACAGAATTTCAAAGGGAGAGTAGCCTGTGGGTCCTGGGGTGCACCTAACTCAGAGAAAGGTCAAAGGGAGTAAATCTACCTGGGGGTGACCAGTTTCCTGGCAGAACTTTGCTAGTGTGGCTTTGAGGGTTCAATTCATGCACTCAACTTTCCCTGAACTTTAAGGCCTGTGCTGCTTTTTTTTTTTTTCATGTACAAACAGGTTAAAGTCTCAAGTCACATTTGGAAGCCCCAAGGCAGGGGCTTGGCTGAGTTTTTTCTTGATGTTTTGAAAAGCTTCCTGTTGGACTTTATCCCAGGCAAGAGTTTCCCTTTCTGGCTCTGCCAGAGTTTCATAAAGAAGTCTGGCCATTGCTGCAAACCCAGGGATCCAGTTGTGGCAGAACCCTGCTGTTCCAAGAAATGGAGCTGTCTTTTCATGGTGTGTGTGGGGATGGGGCAGATCACCCTTTTCCACTCAGGTCCTAGCTTCTGGAGCCTTCATGAGATGTTGAAACTTAGGTATTTGACCTACTGTTTACAGATTTGAGCCTTTCTCCACCCAGTCCATGTTAAAAGTTGGAGGAGAGTTTGGGTTCCCTTCCACTTGAAGTTTCCATTCTTTGCTTTGGGGCACAGTGACAAGGAGAGTGAGACTGGTTCCAAGGCTTAAGCTTGCTGAGCCTTCAGGTCTGAAGGTAATCTGGGCCCCAAGTTTGGCTAGGAGGTCTCTATCAAGAAGGGGAAATGGGCACTTGGGCAGGTACAGAAACTTATGAGTTACTTCATGGCCACCGAGCTGACAGGTCCTTGATTGGCAAAAGGGCTGTTGGTTCAATTAGTCTCTAGTCGCCTTTATTCAGGGTTGAGTCCTGCCTCCCCAATCAGGAGGTCTTGGGGCTCTGGTCAATATTTTCCTTCAGGGGTGATTCCTCTTGGTGTCTGAGACTTCTGGGGACACTCATTTTTCCAGTGCCCCCTCTCTTTGCAGTTAGTGCATTGGTCTCTGGCCAGCAGCGTCCTCCTGGTGCTTCCCACTAGGTGACTTCATCCTGATTGATGAACACTTTTTGGCCACGTCTAGAGGTTGAGAGATGTTCATGCTTGCAAATCCTTCCAACTTTTGAAGTTTTTTTTTTATTTTTTTTTTATTTTTTATGTGTGCCGCCGCTTGTGCCAAGAAAATGGCATTCACCATCCTCTGGTTTTCTGGAGCTTCTGGGTTGAAGGGAGTGTAGATCCTGAAGGCCTCGCAAAGCCGGTCATAGAAATCCCCTGGAGGCTCATCAGGTTTTTGAATAACTGAGGTTGTTTTTGTCATGTTCATGGGTCATTTAGTCCCTTCTTGGACCCCTCAAGGGAATGTTTCCCAATATAGTTGAAGCACGGCCAGTCCCTGTTCAGCATTAATGTCCCAGTTAGGCTTAGTTTCTGGTGCCACCACCTGTGCCCAATCCTCTGGGTCTAGGTCACCAGTAGGGTCCTGCTCTTGTCCTGAGGCCAGGGAGGACTATGCATCTCATGGAGGGACATCTGCAATGCTGGCTGCCCTGATCAGAGTCTCCTTGCCAATGGGGTTGCAGGACTACCCTCTGGTGAGGTCCTCAGTTCTGCAAGGGCTGGGGGTGGTGTTGCCACATGATTTGCCTGTACCTTCAGCACAGGAGTGGAGACTGAAGGAGGGGGCATCTCTGGGAGACCCACCAGTGCTCCTAAGCCAGGAGGAAGGGCTGGGGTGGTTGGCACATATGGTGGTGGGGGCACTGGTGGGTCTTCTTCTGAAGATCCCTAATAAATGACTGGTTTCTGGTGCCTTACTTCTTGTGCAATTAAGACCCTGCTCTGTCCTTTCTTTCCAACACAGAAGTGAATCCAAGGGGGCAGAGTCGTGGCTATATCTAACCAGGAGTCAACATAGGGTAACTGATTTGGGTGGTTAGGGGTTCTGGTGACTACTAGCCACACTGCACAGACCTTTGCTACATTTAGGGTCCCTTCCAAGGACCAGTAGATGTTAAAAGTGGGCCACTCCAACTCACATAGAGTTCAGAGGTTTCCAGGGTTCATCCGGATATCATAATCTCCGGAAAATCCCTCCCTGAAGTTCTTAAGCATGCAGTTCAAGATGGTGGGTTTTGACTGTGATGAGCCCATACCCTGTGTCAGTGGTGCAAGACAGACAAAGTTGGGGTGCCTCTTTCAAGGACACTCAGATGTCTGCCTGTCCGCATCCCTCATGGGAACTTAGGCTCATCTTAGCTAAGGTGCCCGGACATTTTTTTAGGTGCACCATTATGCCAGATGACATAACCACAGAAACAGGTTGGGAACCACTCTGACCCCATGGCACAGGCTGTGGGGCCACAAACTGGTACAATAGGCACAAGCCCCTACTGTCCACATTCAAGCACACTCAGAGGTTAAACAATCCCTCCCACAGGAATTGCCCTATACTGGAGTTTCACCATACGAGGACTTAGAAGGTGATCAGACTTCTCTTCCATCCAGAGGTGGGCCTGACTAGGGCTTGGCACCTGGGTGCTTACCTTTCCAAAGTCTTCTGATATCATTCAGTCCATCTCTCTCCCTTGAGTCCTACTGGGATGTGGGGATGCGGCCCACCGGGATCCACCTCAGAAGGAGGTCCAATCAAGACAACAGGAGGCACCTACCTTGTTCGATCAGAGATCGCTGTTGGCTGCACCCTTTAGTCCCAAGCCGGAGATACAATGGGCCTGCTCAGTTGGGCTTCCCGATCAGGGAGCCAAATGTTGCAGCTGTCACGATGAAAAACCCACGATGAAAAACATGGAGGGAGCGGAGGAATCAGGCTTTATTATGCACACGGGCCCAGAGGAATATTCAGTTTCCAAATTCTGGGCCCCCATCCCCAGTTTTCTGGAGTTTTTATTGGGGTCCGCAGGCTCCCATTCACTGGCTAATGAGTTGGCATGTGGAGTTTTCCATTACCTTAGGCAACTAAGCAAGCATGGTTACTGAAACAGAACCGCAGGTTACAAAATCAAGCAGGCAGGGTTACAGAGCCAGAAGTGCAGGTTCCAGTTCTAGGGTGGGAGATTCTTGTCAGGAAAAGGCGGAGTGGTAGGGCTGCAGTGACTTTTCCTTATCAATAATCTTTTTCAGTAAATTGGAATATGGAATCAGACTTCCATATGTACAATTACTTGAATTTGTTTTCCTCTGTAAGGAGCAGAAGGGACATGATCTTAGATTCCTGCTCATGGCTACTTCTTGCATAGGTGAGTTTGTGAGTTCGCAAGGAAACATGTTGCTTTCTTTTAGGAAAATGAATCTGTAATAATCATAAGGGCACATTTTCTCTATGTAAACCTTTAGAAGAAAAGCTGAGACAATAATTCTTGATGCTTTCTCCCTTACAAGGGAAATCAGGCCACTGAAAGAATAATTTCAATCAGATCAGAGGCACCTAATCACCACAGAAGTAGCAGTTTTGGTAATAATAATTTTAAGAAGAGCTAATAATTATGTTATACTTACTCTGTTCTATTCTAGGCATTCTACATATAGTAACTCATTTACCTTTCACAACAGCCCTAAGAGATACAGATGAGGGAGCTGAGACATAAAGATATTAAACAATCTACCCATGGTCTCACAGTGCTTGATTCTGGTCAATCTGACTCTAGAAACATTCTCCTAAGCACTATGCTGAGTTCTCAGTTCATTCAATTTAGATGGGGACTTTAGAATTTAGACAGGCAGACTCAATTTCTTGTGAAAATGATTTATAATGAGATCAATTCTTTTTAGTAGAAATTACAGAATTAGAAATGTATTTTCCAGAATAAGCAGGTAAAACAAGTGTTGCAAAAACACTAGTCTCAAGTTTAAGATTTCACTCCATAGAGCAGGGGTTGTTAACCTTTTTCATTCTACAGACCCCTTTGCCAGTCAGGTGAAAATTATGGACACCTTACAAAGTCCACACTATACTGTGTATTATTTCATAAATATATCACACCCACACCAATGCATCCCCACAAGTATAATGTTTTTTTCTTTTTTTTGAATTTCAATTCAAGCTCACAGACCCCTTGTTAAGAACCCCTGCTTTTTGCAGTTAAAAGCAGAATATGTCAGAAAGGCTTTGTGTTATCAGAAAACAGACTCATCATGAACTCAACTTCATTACAAATAAATCAAAGAGATTCAGAATGAGATTAAATCCCATTTATTTACCCACTTGGCAACTGTTTTCTATTTTTTGTGACTTTATGATAAATGCTTTGTAAATGTTTTTCAATCTTCTCCCTATCATTACAGCAAAGGATAGTGATCTGTCTTCCCAGAAACACTTGTGCTAATGTTTTTTTCTACTCAAGATATTTGTGATTAGTAGCAAGAAAGAAGGAAAATATCAGGACCCTGGATAATTGACTGAGTTTCAGTGACTGGTACAAAAGGTTCTGGTAGCTCTTCATAGATGAATCAGGCAAATTAAAGTTCTGGGCATAAGAACTTGGTCTCTGAGCATTGTGTCTGCCTAACTATGGAGATTCATCTGTTGAGGGATTTTAGTTCGGGAATGATTGAACCTGGCTGAAGAATCAGTGTGACTGTCCTGCTGTTCCCTGATTATATCATTTATGATGGTGACCAATGGCACTTGGTATATCTGCAGTTTTGTCCTATCAAGAAAGAGTGTCACAGAAAAGACTAAAAAAATTTGGCTATAAGTGGACACTGTTAGGTAGATCCAGGTTCACTTTCTCTGTGAGCTCAGTTGTGGGTGATCAGACATATAGCTCACCTCTTCCCAGGTCCTGACTCTTCAGTTTTGGGATGCTCCCCTGATTCCAGCCTCTAGTCTCTCCCTCATCCTCTCAACATTTCTCTGTCTTTCTGTGGCTATAGGAGATCTTGGAGTCCTCTCTCACATGGCAGGGTAAAAATCACACAAGCTCTCTGGTCTATTTAGACACCAGTAAAAGATTAGGACACACCCTGTGTCCCACAATCTAATCAAGGCCCTTAACTGAACCAATCTAATCAAAGTGATCTACTCAAAAGTTCTTTTGACTGAATCTAGCCAAATGGACCCACATAAAGTAGGTTCACATGCACAGGAATGGGTTAGTTTAAGAACATAATTTTCTGGGGTCCACAAAAGACTCAAGCCAGGACAAATCAGCAAATTTGGGCAAGCAGCCAGTTGGAATTATCAACCTTCATTGTCTTAATGAAATATTTACTCAAAACTACTTATCTCTTTGACAAGACCAGATTATGTAGTGATATGCCCTGAAATTGCCCCTCAGTTTGTTGCCAAGAAAAAAACAACACTTAGATTGTATTTTAAGATTAATTATCCATCATACTGAATACACCAGGCAACATTTTAAAAAAGTGAAATCCTTCAATGTACTACTAAAACTCTTTTTATTTCTCAGTCAGGACACTAAAATTTCATTCTAGTTACTAATCACAGACTTAAGCATGAATCCTGGGATTAAATTCTAACTGTCTCATTTTTTAAAAAATCAAATAATATTTTCTTTTCTTAAAAATACATTCACTATTTGATTTCATGCAAAAAATAATAAAGATAGTTAGGGTGTTGGAATTTTTATTTAGAACTTTTTTTTTAGTCAACTGCACTATTAAAGTAAAAAGAATGAATATTTCCTTCTAATTTCCAAACTATCCTGCCATTCAAAATACAAACACTCCATTGAGAGTGACAGCACTAGGCTGTTCCTCCATAATCCTGCTATGTATAGGTTACAGTTGATGATATCAACATTCTTTATGACTAATGAAGTTCACTAAAATTGGTTCTTAGAATGATAGCAAAATTATTCAGCCATCCCACACACAGAGTTCTTTATGGCTATACCCCTAGGGTCTATTATTATTTTGAATAACTCAATAAAGACACCCAGAAAACAAGTGGGTACTTTTTTAGTGTTCACTCAGCCACCCATATCATTGCCTTATTGATATAATCCAGACATTTCTCTAGGTTCTGGGAAAAAGCAGCAAATAAGGCTAACTCTCTGCCCTCAAGGATGTTACAGTCTATGAATCTAGAATGACAGCAAAAACATCAACAATAAATTTAAACACTTGTAAATGAAGGTGAAATAATGTAATTTGGATATAAATGTAATGCAAAGATTCTGGGAGTGGTATGTGTTATTTTCAAATAAAACTGATCATCTCACAATCATCCCTCTGTCCATTATCCTTGGGGTCACTGATCCTCAGATTAGGACACGCTCTCCAATTTTATCGCATTTTTGGAGAATTTGGCTTCCTATTATCCTCCAACTCAAAAAGTAACCCTGGAAAAATTTCTCTCCTTTTTAAGTTGGGGCATTCTTACATCATAAAGTGCTCACAGTAAAATTTGATTCATGATAGGAGGCATGAGAATAAATCTTTCAAATAGAGAAATGAAACCAAGAAAGTGTAAGTGAAATATATTTGGTCAAGGCAGCAGCTAACTTATAGGTATTTCATCATATAGATTTGCCCTTTGGTATGAAGACCTTTGTGTTTAAACTGCAGAATGCTCCCAGATTAATTTGGTATGGGTGATTCCCCCAGGACCTTCTTTAGAGCCCTCATTACGTCCTTTTCTCAGAGGCTGTAGATAAGGGGTTTCAGCAGGGGAGTAATTATGGTATCAAATACAAAGAGAGGTTGATTTAGTCCTGGGGGAAAGGAGGAACCAAGGGTCATGTAGATAATTATGATTGTATGAAATAAAAGCTCACTACATTCAGGTGGGAAGAGTAGATGGTTGGGGATTTTTTCCTGCCTTTGGGAGAGTTAATGTGGAAGACAGTGAGGAAGATAAGGGCATAAGAAGCCAAGATGAGGTCAAATGGGATAAAGATCAATATTGTGCCTGCAAACAGCACCACTTTCTCATAAAGTGATTTCTCCTCACAGGAGAGCTTTAAGAAAATCATCACTTCACAGAAGAAGTTGTGAATCTTCCTGGATCCACAGATTGGGAAATGCATTATATATACAGAATGGGATAAGGAAGTAAGAGAACTCCCCATCCAGGATGTGAGGCCGATTACCAGACAGACTCTGTGGATCATGGGACCAGGCATCTAAGTGGTTTACAGATGACCACAGAAAGGTCATAGACCATGAGGTTCAGGAGAACATATTCAGCTATTCCTGTGTCAAGTAGAAGAACATCTGGGTCCCACAGCCAATTTGTGAAATATTTCTCTTTCCTGAGAAGAAGTCTATGGCCATATTAGTGACAGTGGAGGAACTTAATGTCAAATTCATGAATTACAGTTGACTGAGCAGGATATATAGGAGGATATGGAGATGGGTGTCCAGTCAGATGAGGAGGCATTTCCAACAACAGCAGTAACTTAAGTCAGAAGGATAATGGAGATGAGAATTTCAGGATTCTTGGTTTTGGAGAAGAGGCCCAGGAGAATGAATCTAATGATGGCTACTCATTACCCTTCCCAGTGTCTGGGTCTTATTTATTTGATCTAAAACTTGGAGAGAGCATGAAAATGAATCAATTTTTATGACATGTTAAACATCTCACCCTTTGTTTCTCCCTATTCTCTAGTTAATTGCTATGGATTTCAAATGAAGCCAATGTTCTAGAATTAAAGAAATGTTTCATGTTCATTAACTTGTTTATACATTCAATTATTACTGAGTGACTATGATAGACCAAGCCCAGTTACAAATTTCATGGCTCCATGTGAACAATGCAGTCATATGAATTGGAGTTGTTTTGGATAATACCATCATTAATATGGCCTATTTTTTTTTTTCATTTTAAAGAAAAGTTTGGTTGTGTGTAGACACTGCCCAAGTTAGCCAGATATTTGCTGAGACATTTTAGACATTTTAGTGTTGTAGCCAGACAAGTAGATGAGGTAGAGGCCAGGTTACACTAGTAGCATGATCAAATGTTATAAAAGAGTGTGTTGAGTCTAATCATTGGTGGTTTGGAAAGATGGGTGTGGTAAGCAACAAATGGTAGGACATAGTTTTGCTTTAATTTAAAATAACCAAGAAGGCACAGCAAAAAAAAAAAAAAAAATCACAAAGGTCTAGTTTCTTCAGCTAAGAAGATACTTCTTTTAACCAAATTTATTGGCCTGACCAAATTCTCATTATACCTGATTCTTCTTTTTTTCACATGGAACACATTTCCCTCTGATATTATACTTTCATTTCTCCTGTTCAATGTTTTCTCTGACTCTGTCTTCTTGTGACACTTGTGAGCCCTGCTCACTGCCTGGTCCTACCAACCCTTTTTTAATTGTGTCACTTGAAAATCACCATGCAGGAACTACACACTCAAAATACCACTTAGAAAAGCTGTCAAGGGAAAAGTAGGAGGGGTCACCATGATTGTAATGCTATGCTGATTTATAATCCAGAACACTGAGCCAGGTACCTTGAGCTCTTCCCATTCCTCTGACTGGGATCTTTGTTAGGTATATCTAGGTGAATAGTCACTGAGTACCTATAGATGTCAATGTTGGGTCTGAGAATACCACAATGAGGAAGTGAAATCTGGCAACCATCCCCAGGCAGATTACATTCTATGCAAAAAGAGGCAGAAAATAAGCAAGTAAACAAAGAAATAAATTATTTCAGCTGCTGTGGTATGCATTATGAAGGAAACAGTTGGAGTTCTGTGATCAAGAAATGTACTTGTTTTAGATTAGATGACCAGAGGAGGTCTTTCTTAGAAAGCATGGAAGCTTGTGTGCAAAGAGGAGAAGATGCCAGTTGTTCTGCCATCTGGGGGTAGTAAAAACCAGGCAGAGGGGAGAAAAAGCACAATGACTCTGACCTAGGGCCCACATGGCTGGTGCCTAAGTGAGTGAGAGAAGGATGTGCCACCATTATTTTTTTTTTCACTATCCAAAAACATCTTGATGAAGCTACTGGGCTTTTCTAAGATCTAGTTCCCTCATCTGAAAAATGGAAATATCAAAAGTAATATTGGCTAATAAAACTGGACTCATTACATGCCAGGCATAGTTGTGAATGTTTAACATTTAAGTGATAATTCTTAACAAGTCATCCTATATGAGAACATAAAGAATTACATGATTTCAATGCTTATCCAGTGACCCATTGCTCCTAACTGTACAACTAGGATTTGAACCCACACAGCCTGGCCCCAGAGCTCACGCACCTAACCACTACCTAAATGCCTGGCTTGCAGGTCTATTTCAAGGACTAAATGAGATAATGCCTATAAAGGACTTAGCAGAGCATCTGGTGCTTCATAATCACTCAAAAATTTTAAACTATTATGAATAATAGGTACCAGCAATATTCTTTTTTTTTTTTAACAATTTGGCTCAATTTTAATAAAATTCTTCCCAAGCACTGCTTTGACTAAGTACCAAGGTTATGATCACTGAGTGTGTGCATTTTTATAGCCACACTTGAAGTTATTAAGGACTTAACCATTTTCTAATAACCTATTTTCTATGCTGCTTATTCACATACACCCATTAAAAATGGAATGGTATCTGTAACATTTATTGATTTTGTGACTGTTTCCTGGAAAACTGCAGTATCTGTGAAGACTGAATTCCATGATGGCATTGCATGTATCTAAATATTAATAATACACAGAGGCACAGAATTAGAAAAATGAGATAGAACATATTCAAAGACTAGCAAGCCCCATTCCCCTTTTTATTGCTTGTTTTTCTTAATACTTCTTAAAACAAAACAATCATTGAATTCAATATCTAACTGCCAAAGGGGGGAAAATAACTTTAGGGCACATACTTAGGGCTCAAATCAAATTATAAGCCCTAGTTTGTTCAGAACAGTAGACATTGGTTTTCATATATGATTGTTACCTAAAAGTCTTCTCACCAAGGGTCTTGCAAATAAATGATAACCCATATCAACATGATTTAGGTTGAAACATACACAAGGAATAATAATGTGTTCTTTGGAAATTAAAGTGAGATGGTAAAAATTCAGGCTTTTCAAAACTCAATTCCTTTTAGGGAAGTCAGAAGGTTGTACTAAGGAATTGTGCTACATTTCTGCTGCAGTAAGTTATTTTTGATAATTATACCTAGCTTATCCTTGGTTTTGTTCAGTAAAATGTACTGGGTTCCAACAGGAAAGCATGCCAGCCAGGGAAGAGTTCAACAATGCATGATTTTTAGTCTCTTGCTCTGAGATCTTGTATCAATTTGTAAAAAAATTAAACCAAGGAAAATAAATGAAGATTTAAGGGCTTCTTGTGCTTTACAAAGGAAAACAAAGGTAGCCACTAACTTACTTGATCATGGCAGGCTTAGTGGTCTGCATTTTGAAAAGTTTTTAAGAATGGTTTTTAAAGTAGCAAGAAAAGGAAAAAATCAACTACCTCATTCTAGAATTTGAGCAGAGGACAGTAGACCTTTGTATTAGTCAGGTTTCTCTCAGGAAACAGAATCAACAGGAGATACTTGACAATAATATGAGATTTTGTAAGACTCCCTCACATGACTTGGGTATGCACAAGTCCAGGTTCCACAGGCAGGATGCAAACCAGGGGCTCCAATGAAAGTCCAATAAAAGACCTTGATCAGTTTCTGGGACAAGTTGGCTGTCCAAAGATGAGCAGGAAATTTCTCTCTGAATGTTGAAATCACTTCCCCGTTTAAGGTATTCAACTGATTTGGATAAAAGTATCATCCCTTGTTGACAACAATCTCACTGATTGATGCAGATATAACCAGCCATCCATGCAGTAAACTCACTGGTAATAAAATAATAAAACAATTAGCCAAGGGCTTGCTTGATCAAACACCTGGACACAATTCCCTGGCTTAGCTGACACATTAGCCTAACCATCACAGCCTTCTTTACACCCAAATAATATTATGGCAGCAGTTCAAGTGTGACCAAGGTAAATATCGAAAGGAGATTTTCTAAATACAACTAGGGCTTTTATCAAAGCTAAATACATTAAAATGATAGATGATTACATTTTTAAAGAAAATCCACATAAACCAAATAGGAATTTTGAGATTTTTTTCATTTGAAGGTAAATCTTGATGCTGTTAAATTCACTACTATGATAATTTAAGGACCCAATCCTAGTTGTTATCTAAAGCACACATTGCAAACATAAAAATATCTATTCTCTCCACATGTCAATGTCCTCTCATATCATGGTTTGGAAATAGGGAGAACAGATTTCTCTTAAACTGCAAGCCGGTAGGTGTTTCTTTACAGTTACCTTTAGAAAAATTCATACAAAATAGTAATTAACAATGATCTTCTTTACTTGTTAACTCACCAGGAAACACCTTCAAAACTGCATTTTGTTAAGTTTCTGTTCTAAAATGTAGAAAAGCTAAACTACACAAATATTGGAAAGTTTAAAATTCTTTACTTTTTGGTTCCTGTAATTTACAGGACAATACACCTGATGTAATGAGAAGAAAAAGAAAAAGCTACTACAGTTAAAATATTTCAGGAATGTACATCTAATTGACACTACTTTGCATTCTTCAATAGCTGCAAATTTTGCATGCTGTGTCTACCACAGTCCTAAAGTAGAAGAGTTTCCTTAAAAGCTGCAGTAACTTTTCTGACTATGGATCATCATTCCTTCTGTGGCAGATTTTTACAGTTCCTCTAATGAATTTGGAATGATGGTCTCAAAGAAACCTGCAGCTCTCCTGCCAACCCTTTGCCATCTTTCCTGCTAAGCACTGTAACCATTTTCTGTTGAGTTTTTAGAACCTTCTGTTACCATATCCACCACTTCCACCACCATGTCTACAACCTCCATCATAAAGACTGCCTGAGCTTTTTCCACCAAAACTGCCCACATTCATAGGTCCATAATTTGAGTACCATTGTCTGCTACAATTTCCAAAATCATTATAATTACCACCGCCACCATAGTTACCACCAACAAAATTTCCTCCTTTTTTGTAGCGATCATATACTCCACCACCACCATATCAACCACTTTGGCTTTCATATACTGGTCCTCCACCACCATAGCCCCTCTACTACTATATTAAGGACCACCATTTTAGTTGCCACCATCACCTCCAAACCCATTATATCCACCATGTCCTTCTCTATAAATACCTCTGCTGCCACTACTTCTACCAAAGTTTCCACAATGGCCAAAGTTCCCTCCACCACCTCCAAAGCTCTCTCCATGGCCCATAAATTTGCCAGATCCACCTCCATGCCCTCTTTGTGATCAAGCAGATTCCATCTGCTGTTTAGAAAGGGTCTTTTTCATGTCACAGTTATGCCCATTAATACTGGAGTATTTCTAAACAACAATTTTTATCAACATTGAAAGTCACAACAGCAAATCCTCACTTTTTCACAATCTTCTCATCTTTCATAAATTCTGTGGCTTCAGTCTTGTCATAATTTTCAAATCAGTCTGTCAAATTATATTCTTCAGGATTGTGGGAACATTGCTGATGGGTCAGACATATAATTCTTAGCTCTCACAAAAGCAACAAAGAAAAACCCAGAGGTGGCCTTGGGGGCCTGCTTTGGGGCACAACAAACCAGGACACTGCTTACCAACTCCCAGAAGAGTGAGAGCCAGAGATATAAAGAAGCCAAAACAAGTAATCAAGTATGTCCAAGAGATATGAGGCTTTGGGCTACCCATGTGCCAGCTATGCCTGTAACCTCAGTGGAGTTGCAACACCTACTCTACAGCTCATTGGACTCAACCAGGACAATGAACAAAGAGATGAGGATGGACAACAATTGCAAGGAATAGAGAGAGTCTGCAACTGCAGGCAAGCTAGTCCCTTTCATCTTCCCCATGGGATATTAACCTCCTCTCAATTAGAGGTGGAGTGGACATCACCATTTCAGAATCCTCAGGATTGGGGAAAGAACTATGGACTAGAGTGGACTTACTGATATTCCACTATAGACATATTGTGATTCTAGCAATGGAAGAAATGACAACATTGATGTGGAGCCAGTGGCCACTGGAGGCTCTGGGGCAGGGAGAGGGGAAAAATTGTAATATGGGGGCTTTTACAGGGCTTGAGAATCATCCTGGATGCTGCTGCAATGACAGATATAGGCCATTTTATATCATCACATATAATGCAGAAATGTGTGAGAGAGTGTGTAGACTACAATGTGAATTATGGTCCATACTTAATGGCAAAACCCCTGGTTGTGTTGGTCAATTGCAATGAATGTGCCACACTAATGAAGGAT
>JAKSZT010038682.1:857539-888858 GCA_026826555.1 Tolypeutes matacus
CCATCCCAAGGTACTTCATGGACTTTAGGTGCTGTGGCAACTAAAATGAAAAGCAGAGGTAATTGGCCCAGTGCCTAGAAATGAAGCCTAAAGTGTGGGTGTAGAAAGGAGGCATGAGCATGGATTAGCCCAAAGTTTTTCAAGTAACAATTCTATGAAATGGAACAATTATTAATATATTCCCATTCCTAGAAATATACTGCTGACTTGGATGTAGGTTAATCTCTAGTCAGAGCACAGGAAGATGTAAAACTGGAATATTTTAACCATAGCTATGTTTAGAAGTTATCAATTTTTCTTATTTTTTCTTTTTTGATTATTATATTTTTCTTGAAGTTTTCAATTTTTCTGTATGGTGATTTGTGTTTCTTGATTATACTTTAAACCTTGATTGACATTGCACTCTGTGACAAAATATTTTATTCTTAATTATTATTTCCACAATAGAGTAAGATCACCAACAGATTATCCAATATGTAATTTCATTATAAGGTTAAATATATAAAAATTGTTTGAAATTCATAAATGAAATGCACAGGTGAAGATTTGTGACCTGTGATGAGTAAAGATTTGTGATACGTCTTGTGTTGTAAACATAAAAGGACAGGCAGAAATGTCAGGAAATGTAAGACAACAGAAGAACAACAGAGAGGGCAAATGGGTGAATGAGTCTAATGAATACTCAAAATGACTTGTTCCATCTGGTTTCATAATCTCCTACATCAGAGGAAGCCACAGGAGTCAGAGACAGCTTTCCACCTGAGAACACAGGGAGGAGCTAATAGATCCAGTTGTGGGTTTGTGGAATGACTAGCATTTCAGTAGATGGTCAGACCTTCCCATACTGGAGGAGATCAAGAATAACTGTGATGTCTCCTGAGAGTGTTGAAATATTCCAGTAAGGTGGCATTGTGGGTTACAAGGAAGGGAATAGAGGAAGAAAAAAGTGTGGGTAGGACCACATCAAAGAGCAGGGATTCAAAGGCATGTCTGATCCTAAATTATCCATGGGGCTTGTTTGAAATGACAAACTCCCAGGATTTTTCTCTGTAAGTTCTGACTCATTAGGTCTAATGTGGGGATAAGGACTGTGGAACTTTAACAGAGCTCCCACATGAGTCTATTGATCAAACTTGCTTGGAAAAAACTTATAAAGTTCTTATCCCAAATATAAGAATTTATCACCTCCTGTTGATGATAAAGTGAAACTTAAAGGAATAAGGTAAATTTTCACATTTACCTTGTGAGTTTGGGGAAGAATATTGAATCCATGTTTCAAAAAGAGCAGTATAGGAAATAGGGAGGCAGACTATATTGATTTTAACCTGGATCCTCTCTTACTGTCTGTGTGACCATAGGCCTCAGTTTTCACATCTGTAAGATAGAGATAATAATATTACCTACTACATTAGATCATTGTGAGGATTAAAGGAGTCTCTCTATGGAAAGTGCTTACTTAGTAAGCTCTATTATTACTATCTTTATATTTAAGGGTTATCTCCTTTCCTGTTTAAACCTCAATTTTCTCCCCAGAATCTTCTTCAAAGTAGCCGGCACCTCCTTGTTTCTCAGGTTGTAGATGAGGTGGCTCAGCATGGGGGTGATGAAGGCATCAAACACAAAAAAGTATTGATCCATTTCTGGGTAGAGAGATGAACCAGGAGTCATGTAGATAATCATGGCTGGAGCAAAGTAGAGGCTCACTACACAAAGGTGTGAAGAACAGGTGGCCAGAGCTTTGCTCTTGCCCTCAGGAGAGTTCATGTGGAAGACAGCAAGGAAGATGAGGGTGTAGGAGTTTAGGATGAGTCCAAACGTATGAGAAGGAAAACAATGCCTGATACCAATAACACCTTCTCATAGGTTGATGTGTCCTCACAAGAGACCTTCAGAAGTGCCATGACTTCACAGTAGAAATACTGAATTTTCCTGGAGCCACAGGTAGAAAAATGCATGGCAGAGATTGTGTGATTAGTGAGATGAGAATAGCCCCAGCCCATGACCCAGCAGCCATTGGCACAGAGACTCTGGAGGTCATGATTATCTGGTATCTAAGGGGGCAACAGATGGCCAAGTAGCAATCAAAGGCCATGAGTGTAAGGAGAACACACTCAGCCATTCCTAGCACCAAGTAAAGAAAGATTTGAACTCCACAGCCAATATGAGAGATGCCTCTATGTCCTGAGAAGAAGTCAGTGACCATCTTAGGGACAGTGGTGGTGATGAGCGTCAGGTCCATGAGGGAGAGTTGGCTGAGCAGGAAGTACAGGGGGATGTGGAAGCGGGCATCACCGCAAATCAGCAGGGACAAGGTGGAGTTTCCAGTAATGGCCACCAAGAGAATCGGGAGGACAATGGCAATGATTAAATCAGGATGATGTGCGTCAAACAGGCCCAGGAGAATGAACTCTGTTGTGGTAGATCCATTTTCTTGCCCCATGTCTTAGTTTACTGACTTGTTCTGGAAGTTCATGAGCGAAAAGACACATAGTGAGATCACCTCATTTTCACCAAATTGAACCTATTTCTGAATTTTAAGAGGTTTATAGATTGTATATAAATATGAAGCAATATAGTGACCCTGTTAATTATCCAGCTACAATAATTTTCAACAGAAATCAAGAATACCAATTAGGTCACTTAGGCTTCACTTTTGGTACAATTTATGAACTCTTTGACATGTATTACAGCTGTATTTTAGTCAGTGTGCAAATGGTGATCTATCTCTGGTGGTATGGTTACCAAATACCATGTATCCATGTTCCAGTAAGAATATGATTCCTCATAAACAACCACTTTGATGGTCTGGAATCCCTGCATAGGTCCTGAATTGGGATTCTGTATCTAGAGGCATTCCTAGAGTCCTGGCTGTCTGTTCAGATAGAGTGATCAGTCACAGGTGGGGGTGTATGGCTGTAACTGGAACTGGCCATGACTGCCTGTGAATAACCTAGACTGTTTCTCATGGACCACAGGATCTAACAGCCAGTGTGATTGGTCCTACCAGTCTGCTCCGAGTTCTCTCCCTCTTCCACCATTCTTTGTTCATCAGTCCTATATTTGAGTTCAACATCTTTCTAAGGAAACACTTTCAAATATTCCATACAGAATCTTATAAAATGTTGGCTTTGTAACTCTTAAATCATATGTGCTATCATTCTCTGAATTCAAATGAGGCAAAGAAAATTGAAGGCAAAGAAGAGTTTTGAGGTAGAAATGGAAAAAATAATAATAAGCTTTGTGAACATTAATTGAAATGCTTATTTTTTGGTAACTAGGTGATTTTTAATTTGGCCATTGTTACACCCAATGTAACAGGAAGTCATAAATGTCTGGGGAAAAACGCATTCAATATTCTAGATATTTTTGAACATGACTCTAAGAGCTGAATAAGTGGAACCATTCATATTTGAGGCATCAGGGAGATAAATCATCAAGAAGATAAAGAGATTTAACTAATAATGTTGCTACTACACTTTTTAACAATAATAGTAATAAAATAAGAAGAATTAAGTTGTTTCCAGAGGATGGCATAGATCCTAGAAAAGAATGGTAAAAAATTTCTTATCATCCCATTTAATACATTTACATATTAAACAATTTGGGAGATTTTGCCCCTTAAAAAAAGACAATTTTTAATGCAGTATTTCCCATATTTATTTATCCATTCAACCAATTTCCCCCATTTTGTTTACTCACATACCCTCTGAACTAGAGTGTGCAATGGAACACTGTTTGGGAAATATTGACTTAGATGTAGAAAAAAAAGGGGACCCAGATTTTTAAAGTGTCTAATTTCAGCCTTTTAACTGTTATATAAGCAGAAATTACAAACTAAATGGTAATATCCTACTTTAAAAATTGTTCTGAAAATGTTCTTGCATTTTCATGTTGGGATGAATTGCTCTAGAGAGGAAAACTCTGTACCCTAATATTACTCAATGGCAAGAAAACAAAAAAAAAAGAAGCAACACTAGATAATGCAACTATATTTTATTTTTTGCATTGAATGGGGAAGAAATGTTTTGCATTTCCTACAAAGGATGGAGAACCAAAACTTTATTCAATGAGAATAATGTGCAATTTATTTTTCTTTTCAGCCAATTCAGAGGAATATGACTTGGGAAAGACAGGAAAAAAAATGGTAAAAATAAATAAATAAAATTTAAAAAATAAGCAATAAACCAACAACTTCTCTAAATTAAAAAAAAAGAACTTGGGAGTGGGCAAAAGAGATATTTGATTTCAACTGTGGGGAGTAAGGAAACAGAATGGATGGGAACTGTCAAGCATAAAGAGGTGGGAGTGAAGGACAGGTCACTTTCTCTGCCATAATGTCACCTCCCCCAAAAGCTAACCTTGATCCCTGTCCAAGATCACTTCATCATTCCCAACTCCCTTTGCCAGCCTTTTTCTTTATGTAATCATGCTTATATCTGCCAGAATATGCACTGGAGTGTTGGATGTGAATATACACTTCTCTGGTGTCTTCTCACTGCCTATATGCCCAGCAAAGTATGGGCTCCACATGGAAAGAATATGTCTGCTTTTTTCTTCACTGTACTCCAGAGACCCTCAGTTAATACGTGTAGAAAGGGTGAACTGAAAGTCCATACAATGAAAGAGAAATGGACAAGAAAGACAGAGGAAGAAAGGAGAAAGAACCCAGAATAAATACAAAGAGGGAGGAACAAGCACATTCTAAAGCAAGTTAGAGATAAAGAGAAGAAGGAAGTAACATGAGGAATAACACTAGCAGAGGAGCAGATGGAGATATGTGGCAGTCACAGCCAAGTAGTCATCCAGCTCTGAATGCATACACAGAGCAGTGGACTTAGATGGGGACAGGCCCCTCTGTATCTATTGCTTCTTCCTTGTGCCCCTCTCACAGCCCTCCAACATCCACCATCCATTTAAGATTCTACAGTGGTAGCCATTTAGCAAGGAGGATACTGACTTGGAGTGAAGTGAAGATGTTGGAACCAAATCTCATGAGAGAATTGGAGTTTCCAACCCTAGGCCCTGTGGTCTCGGCCCTGCCAGGATCTGTGTGGGTGTTAGTTTAAATCCAGGCTGTCTCGTAGAAGGGAGCAGGTGCAACTTCCTTTGCAGCTCTGGACTCAGGGTCTGACTACATGCCGACCCCATTTATGTGTGTATTAGGGAATATGTGAATGAATCCAAGCACCTCCTTGGACTTCAGGAAAATCATGCACCAGAGGCTGACAATGTCCCTGTCTTTACACAAGCTACTAGAACAGTCTAGGATGCCTATGGCATCACTTGACTTGTTTCTGGGTGCTAGAGATGCCAAAACTTTAATTCCTGACTCTGTGAGGTAGATGTTAAGGCTGTATTTACACATACATCTGTGTAATGATTTTGTGTGAATTGACCAGTTATCAACTGACCATTAAATGAGTAAAGTTTTGCCAGGTTACATTGTGTGTGAGTGTGTATGTGTGTGTGCATGTGTGTCTCACAAGCATCCTATCTGCCCTCCCCTTTCCTTGGATCTGGCTCCTCATTGCCCTCTCCTGTGGTCAACCAACTTCCTAAGGCATTTCCCCTGTTCTCTTTATGGTTATCTCTATAGACTTTAATGACTGTAGTGGTATCAAGGGCAACAGGTCTCAAATATTAATCCTATCAATCAATCGTGTGCATGTAAGCTGACAAAGAAGGACATGTTTCTTGAGTACTGAGTTACCTTGTCATCCTGTGTGGGTCCAGTCTTGATCATTTCTTGGAAAATCTGAAATCTCCTGAAATTTTCTTTATATGCTGGAGCTGATTCATAACAAGACATTGGGTTCTTTGTGTGGAAAATAAACTCCAACAACTGATGATCCTGGGGAAATAGCCACATGATTTCACTTTGAACACTGTTAGTACAATCAACAGAGTTTAAATGCAGGGCTAGGAGCTCATGGCCATATGTTCTCCGGGGACTGCAGGGCTCAGCTCAGTCCCTCTTCTATAATTAGCTCAGGCTCTAGGCTGCCACCTCTGCCAGCAGCATGGAATTCCATCAAGCAATTAGCATCTAGAAACCTCCTTCCAGCCTTCAAAGCTTGACTCTGGAGCCAGCATATGGAGGTTTCAATGTGTTTTTCACTCTCTCAATACTGAGTCTCCTGGCTTCTAAC
Source organism: Tolypeutes matacus (assembly GCA_026826555.1). Lineage (NCBI taxonomy): Eukaryota > Metazoa > Chordata > Mammalia > Cingulata > Chlamyphoridae > Tolypeutes > Tolypeutes matacus. The sequence goes on from JAKSZT010038682.1 coordinate 863,689, forward strand.
TGGGCAGCTTCTTTAATGCCAGCCACCTCTTCTGCCTCCTAGGGATAACAGCAATGCTTCTCACAGAGTCTTGCAATCAATGAAGAAATGCATAAGATAGGTACTAAAACACTTTCTAATGGGTGAGCACCTGGACATGTGAAAAGTATTCTTCAAATAAATCTTCTGTAAAAGAAACTTTTACCCCTAAAATAGTTAAAAAATAGGTGTCCTTGTTAAATAGTATTAGGTGACTGGATGATTGGGAGAGCTAAAATTGACCCCAAAATTCCCACCACTTCACACACTAAGTCACAGTTATACTGATAGGTTTTGTTCTTCTCTACCCAAGAAAAGAGTGGGGAAGAATGAATCAGGGAGCTGGGTATGAGAACTGTGAGTCAACTCATCCCCAACACTGAGAGAAATCCCACCCATCCCCTTCCAAATCCATGGCCAATGATAATTTTTCCCTCCACCACACTTCCTCAGTAACTGCGTAGAATCCAGAAGGCCTGGACTGAGAGAGGAAGGAGCCAAGCACGAAGTGACAGGATTGTTTCAAACAGTCATCACCTATGCGAGTGCCTGACAGAGATATTCAAGTAAGGAAAAAGTAAATATCAATTCTAGCATGGAGCCATCACTCAGTGAGTACCTAATAAATTCACAGAAAAAAATATTTCACTGAGTAAATAATGTCAAAACATTGCACAATTAGCCGTTTGAGTTCATCTTATAAGTAAAATAAATAATGGGTTACATTTCACTGGTTTCGGTTTATTGGAATCTCCTGCTAATAGAACCTCCTAGCTGTGAGCTCTCTCTATTATTCACAATTGCTATGTGGTACTTTATGCACTTATCTTCTTGCTCTATTTTGTATTTTAAAGCCAGCTATATGCAATATACTTAGACGTCATGTCTACATCCTTTATAACTATGGAATTTGGTTCAAAGAAAAAACTGGTCATTTCAGTTAGAAATTAGGACTTTTTTCATGGTAGCTATTTTATATTTTTTGTCTGAGATGTCATCTATATGACCAGTCCTTTTGCTTCCTATACACACTAACAGAGAAAATCAGGACTGGCATTCCCCTGGAGACATCTCTGTCCAGAGAAGGGTTTCACACACCTCCCAAGGTATCACTTGTAACTCAGAGCCCTGATTAGTACTTTTGATGACCACATAATCTTAAATGAATACCAATGTTAAAGAAAGGAACTGAATTTTTAAAAAGGAAGAAAAGTAAAAAAGAAGAAATAATATCTTGTGTTCCCTCACTGAAAGCATCTTAAATAAAGGCTTGTGTGCAGGTAGGTAATTTATGGAAAAACCTGGCATGGGGCACAAGGAAGACTAAAACAGAAGGAGGGAGGCCAATGCAAGTCTTCACACTTGTTGGGGCCATGCAGGTATCACATCACTCAATTCTGAGGGGGATCCTCTATTGAACTGTGTAGAAAGAGACAGTATTGTAAGCCCAAGACACAGAGAAGCAATTATCCTCCTCTGACCACAAGGTCTGGAATATTCTAATGGAAAATCTGAATTGCCCACATTGGTCCCCTTTTCTCCAGCTCTACCCTATGTAACTTTGTGAAGGTTTCTGGACCTAGAGTGGTCCAAGGACAGAACTAATTGAGGTGGGAAGTAAGAAGAAGAAACATAAGGAAGACATGGCATGTCTTGCCATGCTCATTGCTTCTATCCTTCATCCTGCCTTCATTCTCAAGGTGATCATTATACCAGATCCTTGCAAAGCCAGACTCAAATTTAGTAAAATTCAAGGCTACAGAATGAGAATATTTTCCTTTACTTAAATATAACCTTCTCAGTAAGAATTTCCAGGCCACTTTATATACAATTGCTAAGCACTCCCCACCCCTCCATATATATTTCCTACTGATTCTGCTATGAGTTAGTTTGAAGCTGCATGTACCCAGGATAAAAATGTTCTTAAATATAAACCATTCCTGGAGGTGTGAACCCATTGTAAGCAGGACATTTTTGAAAACGTTTAATATATACATTTTTGAAGCATAACATTCATACATGTATATACATAAACAATAAGTATATAATAAAAATTGTGAACTTATTAAAAAAACATGCATAACATCATACAGGGCTCCCATACACCCCCCCTCCACCAAAATCTTGTATTGTTGTGAAACATTAGTTACAATCTATGCAAGAAAATCATCAAAATATTGTTACTAACTACCATCCATATCTTATATTTGGTGTATTTTCCCCCAACCCACCCAATTATTTTTAATATATTTTATTACAGAGTTTGTGAACTTACAAAACAATCATGCCCATGTGAGGAATTCCCATTAGACACCTGTTAACCAACACAGCACACCATGGTGGAATATTTGTTACAGAATATGACATAATATCATAAGATTATTACCACCAACCATGGTCTATAGCATATATTTGACACAATTTTTCCATGTACCTGAATTATCAACAGAGTACATCTTTTGCATTGATGCAAGAATATTACAGTATTGTTGTTAACCACAACCAATAGGTCACACAAAGTGTATTTTTCCCAAGCTTCTCCATGGTCTCACCACCCTGCAATAGTGAGGTACATCCACTCTAGCTCACAGAAGGACATTTTGTATCTCTACAATGAACCATAACTCTCATTCATATCTGGGTTCACTGTGTTATTCAGTCCTTAGATTATCCTCTAATTTTCTTTCAATTGACATTCACATCCCTAGACTGCCCTTTTCAAACCCCATTTATAAACCACCATAAGCAGGACATTTTGGTGAGTTACTATAGTTAAGGTGTGTTCCACCTAAGTGAGGATGGGTCTTAATCCTATTAATGGAGTCCTTTATACCCAGAATGAATTTCAGACATAGAGAGAGGAGAGAGAAAACCATTGAGAGGATCCAGAAGCTTCACTATAGTGGTACCCAGAAGAGAAGGGAAAGACAAGGAGACACCACCATTTGCCTTGCCATATGACAAGCTAAGAACAAACGATCATAAGCAGCTAGCGATAGATGACCAGTCTTCAGGAAGAAAACTTCACCTCAAAGACACTTTCATTTGGACTATATTTTAGCCTCAAAGCAGTGAGCAGGGAGTGATTGGAATAGCAGGTCCCCTGTTGCTACAAGTATTCTGACTGGACTACATATCCCAGAAGCCATTGGGCTCAAATCACTCTAACCCTGGGTCACATCCTTGTGTCTAGGGGCTGTGGTCAGTGTGTGATGGGTAGAATACCTCCAAAGGGAAAATATCAGAAATTTCCACAGTACTTGCCTGGAACTGAACTAGAACCCTTTGTGGAGGTGGAAGTGAGGGAGATGCTCAAGGTTTATCTTCTCTGAACTCTGGTTCTCTAGTAGAAGAAACCTGGGGAGTACTGGCAGCTTTAAAGCCAAGGCCCAGGTGTCATTGACATTCAATAATGTTGTCATAGCCTTCTCTCAAAAGGAGTGGGTATACTTAATGCAGATCAGAGATTTGTACAGAGGTGTGATTTTGGAGAATTATAACTAACATCAACTCATTTGACTTTGATTTCATAAATGAGACCAACAAGCCAACTTCAGAAAAGGGCAGTTATGAAGTAAATCCATACCATTGGGAAACATTGAAAAGAAGTAAAGCCTTCAACTTTATGGGATTTATTTTCAGAAATGATTCACAGTACAGAATTGAATTTGGGAAACAATAAGAATCTAAAATGGAATGTTTTAGTCAAATGATATTCAGAAAACATATATCTCTTCCTCTACATCAGAGAATTCACAATAGAGAGAACTTATTTGAATTTTAGGAATGTAGGAAACCCTTTAGAAAATATTTACACATTAGTGAATATTTGAGAAATCATACTAGCTTGAAGACCTATGAATGTAAAGAATGTGGAAATGACTTTTAAATTTCTCCAGAAATTGATTATACATCAAAAACTTCACACTGATTTGAAACTCTGTAAATGTAATGGATCTGGGAATTTCTTTAGGTTTTATTCACAACTTATTCAATATTGGATCATTCATATTGGTGTGAAACCCTATGAATGTAAGGAATGTGGGGAAACTTTTGGACTGTACTGACACATATCTATAACAGAAAATTCATCATGGTGTGAAACCTTATATATGTAAGGAACGTGGAAAAGCCTTTGACACAGTCTTTGTCACCATAAGAAAATTCATACTGGTGAGAAACCATATAAATGTAAACAATGTGGAAAGGCCTTTGTTCATACTTATCGACTTATGGAACATCGAAAAAGTCATACTGGTGACAAACATTATGAATATAAGGAATGTGGGAAGGCCTTTAGTACGCAATCAAGCCTTCTTAAGCATAAGAGAATTCATGGTTTGAGAACTTCTTTGATTGTAAGGAATGTGGGGAGAACTTTTATAAAGGCTCTCAGCTTATACACCATAAGAGAATTCATACTGGTGAGCAGCCATGTGAATGTAAAAAATGTGAGAAGACTTTTAGTCTCCAAACCTACCTTCTTCAGCAAAGATAATTCATACTGATGGGAAACCATATGAACGTCAGCAATGTGGAAAGTCTTTCTGCTGTACTGGAGACCAAAAAACACATCAGTAAATTAATACAGGAGAGAAACCTTATCAATGTAAGGAATGTGGAAAAACATTTAGATTTAATTCTCAACATACCTAGCGTCAGACAAGGTATGACGCTGGGCCTTGGCTTTAAAGCTGCCAGTACTCCCCAGGTTTCTTCTACTAGAGAACCAGAGTTCAGAGAAGATAAACCTTGAGCATCTCCCTCACTTCCACCTCCACAAAGGGTTCTAGTTCAGTTCCAGGCAAGTACTGTGGAAATTTCTGATATTTTCCCTTTGGAGGTATTCTACCCATCACACACTGACCACAGCCCCTAGACACAAGGATGTGACCCAGGGTTAGAGTGATTTGAGCCCAATGGCTTCTGGGATATGTAGTCCAGTCAGAATACTTGTAGCAACAGGGGACCTGCTATTCATATTCGTTTAAAACCCTATATATATAAAGAATGTAATAAGGCATTTAGTTCTATCTCAGGTCTTTCTCAACATAAGAAAATCCATAATAGTGAAAAGCCATATGGATATAAAGAACATGGTAAGGCCTTTATTTATAGTGATTGACTTACTCAACATCAGAAAATTCATACTGATATAAATGAATATCAGTAAAAGCATACAATTGTAAGGAATGCAGTAATGCTTTAATTCAATGCAATCAACTTACTTGACATCAAAGATTTCACAATGGTGAGAAATTGTTAATGAAAAGGTGGTAAAACTTTAGCTGTGGCACATCTTTTACCTTTCATTCTCACTATTTTATCATCTAATGATGTTATGATGAGGATTAAATCATTTATCATAAAATATAAACTCTTGGAAGGGCATCTGGCAGGTAATATTTGTTTACTAAATATCAGCTATTATCATTTTTATGATCATCATTAATACTACTATAATTGAATTCATATGGAAGGAAGATCCTGAGAATGATATTTTTTAAAATCTTGCCAACTTCACTCATCCATTATTTAACTTCAGATAATTCATTCTAGACAAATTGAACTAATATATAATAAATGAGAATTTTTGTATTCAGAGCACTTCTCCCTGAAGATTATTAATGCTGCAAAAAAATCAGCTGTTGAAAGATCAGAGAGTGGCTTGAAGACATTGTTTCGTGATAAATTCTATAACAAATAACATACAAGCCACTCACACACATTACATATACATATTATGTATGTATAGTATGTATATATGTATATTGCATATGATATTTTTGGTGTCTTTTTTTGAATGAATTTTTTTTTAAAGATTTTTAAATTTTTATTTATTCATTCATCCCCCCCTTGCTGCTTGTGCTCGCTGGGTCAGCTAACCACGCCGTGCGGGCGGGCTTGCCTTCACCAGGAGGCCCCGGGAACCGAACCCGGGGCCTCCCATATAGTAAACAGGAGCCCTACTGATTGAGCCACAGCCGCTTCCCAGAATGAATGTTTTAATTAGTATGACACTTCATCTCTAAAAATTCAGCATACAACTTCTAGGATTGAAGATAATCTTCTACCTGACACTAAACTCTTGTCATCTAACCCCACAGTATCCTATAATATCCATTTCTAATTTTGCCAATTTTTTAAAGTATGTCTTCCAGAAAGCAAACTAAGCTTGTATATTCTATATGATTATGGCTGATTAAGTATTTCTTGGCCAAGAACCTACCCTTTACATTTTTAGTGACATAGACTGTTTAAAGACTCAGAAGAATTGACTTGTATAAGGCTTGACATTTCCATATGTCCTATTGTTTCTCATGGTGGGTTTATCTTGTTTCTCTATACTCTGCATTTCCTGTGAACTACATGTTGTGTCTAGAGGCTCAATTAGATTTCAGATTAAGCAACTGTAACAGGACTATAACATAGATACTGTAGTGTACTTAATATAAAATATCAGGTGACATACAAAGTGGAAAAAATTAGAGCAAATAAATAAATTCCCATTGTTTAAGCAGAACCATTGTATTGGTATTTGCTTGAGCAACCCAGGAAACTAAAACACTCTAGCTTATCACTCTCTAACACACTGTCTATTTTTCTTATTTACCTGTCTCATTGTCTTGCTTATTTTTAAGAAGTAAGCTTCATGGGAGCAAGGTTTGTCTGTTCTATTCACCCCTGCCTCTCCAGGGCATAGAATGGGCATACCATCAGCAATTTTAAAATGGACTTGTCAACAAATTACATAACTTATTAAATTTAAGGCTTTATGATATATACAAATATGTTATAATATTCTTTCAAAGTACTGTAAGTTCATCAGAAAAAGGAAGAACTCAGGTCACTTGGAAATGTGAGATGAGGGACCTTGTGAACCAATCTAGAAGAAAGACCTTGTGATACTTAACAGGGATGTTTTATTTGTTTTCTATGCAGCCTAAAAATGAACAAAATACCCATTTATTAATTTACATTTAATCATAGCATGGCTGAGTCAACTGTTCAGTTTGTCATAAGACTGACATCATGGTGTCACCCAGGCTGTATTCTTGACTACAGATTGCAGTCTTCTTCCACATTCTCCTAGGTTGTTGGCAGAATTCAGCTCCTTGTGGTTATAGGAATGAGGTTCCCATTTTCTTGCTGGCTGTCAGCTAGGAATCATACTCTGCATCTAGATGCCACCCTCAGGTTCTACCACATAGTCCCCTCAACCTTCAAAGATAGTGTATTAGTCAGCCAAAGGGGTGCTGATGCAAAATACCAGAAATTGTTTGGTTTTTATAAAGGGTATTTATTTGGGATAGAAGTCTACAGTTACGAGGCCATTAAGCATAAATATTTTCCCCCACCAAATTCCATTGCTATGTGTTGGAGCAAAACAACTGCTGACATTTGCCAGGGTTCAGGCTTCTTGGGTTCCTCTCTTCCTGGCACTTACCTCTCTCTGGGCTCAGGCTTGCTTTGTGCCACAAGGCCAGCTGTAGAATATCAGGAAAATGGCTTTCTTCTCTTTGCAGGGCCTTCTCACTTTCCTCACGACCAAGCTCCTCTGTACGCTACTTCCCAGGGCTGCAGCTCAAGATTCCGCATCACAACTCCATCTCAAAACAGCTCCAACATGGTCCTTTGTCATGTCTGTTGTCTTTGTGACCCCACCCACCAAAGGATGGGGCTCAATTCCCTACTGACATGGCCCAGTCAACACCCTAATCATAACTTAATCATGCCCAGATTAACAGACAAGTTTACAAGCATAATCCAATATCTATTTTTGGAATTCATAACTTCATCAAATTGCCAAAATGCTACAGGCAGTAATTAAGAACCTCCCTTGGATCAAATTTCCTTTGAGTCTCAGACTTTTCTTTGAAATCTTGGACTTCTCTATCTCTGACCTCTTGGCTTACATTCATAGAGCTCATGTGATTAGGTCAGGCTTATTCAGAAAATCTTCCAATCTTAAGGTCAACTGAATTGGGACCCTAAATATATCTGCAAAATTCCTTCACAGAAGAATCTAGACAAGTGTTTGAACAACTCGGAGAAGTTGTGTGTACACCAGGGCTGGGATTCTTAAGACCATCTTTGAATTCTGCCCTACCACAGAGGCCCAATGTTATGGGCTAGGATTACTTTATATGTACTGATAAAATTTTTGGAGAGATCACAGTATTTTTCTAAATGGTTGAGGGCAATTGGATTAAATGTGAACATCTTAACTGTTGGAGTTCAATTTTTTTTTTTAATTTTCAGATATGATATTAAGTGGTTAATATGCTAAGAATTGTCTTGGGTGTCTGGGTAGTCAGAGTAGTGTCGTGGCATGCCATCTTAAATGGTCATATATGGTTTTTATTTTATTTATTTATTTCTGCCCACTTCTTCATTATTTGTCTTGTGTCTGTTAATCTTCCTTTAGGAGGCACTGGCATTCAAGCTCAGGACCTCTGATAGGGGAGTGAGGCACCTAAACACTTGACCCACCTCCATTCCCTATGAGGCACCTCTGTTCCCAAGGTTGTTAATATAGATAAATATAACATAATTAAAAGTTTGTTTTGGTTAATTAATTAAATTAAATGTAACGGAAAACTTTGTCTACATGACTCCAACAAAACAATGAAAAATTACAAACAAGTAACTAACTCAAAGACTTGGTTTGATTAATATTTTCACTGGATTAAGGGTTTTATACAGTATGATACAATATCATAAAAGAATATTTTTGACTCTTTATGACCCAGATACTTAATCAATACTTTACATTTGTTATTTCTAATTGAATAATTTTTTTAAAAATAAACATTATTCTTCTCATTTTCTAGAAGAGATTTCTGAGATCCCCAGATTGTCCAGTGTCAGAAAACCAGACATAATCAAATTCAACCTATAAACTCTGTCCATAATGAATAGTCTCTATTTTGGTTTTATTCCCTTATTGACTTTGGGAATAGAACCCCAGCCATGGGCTCAAGGTCAGATGACTTAATTTCCAATTCTGATTCTATTGATTATTAGCCCAATGACTTTGAACATATCACTCAACCTATTTGAACCTCACTTTCCTCATTTGCACAAAAACTAAAATAATAATATTGTTTAATACTCTGTAATAATACTCTGATTATTCCAGAATATTCTGGGTCTCACGTGAGACTCTCAGACTCCAGAATAGTGTCCCAGGAAGGTTCCTTTTCCTTCCAGGCTTATGATATAAATGACAATCTTTATATCATAGTGCACTAATATGCACAATTCTGCTAACCATGTCCATGAAATAGTTCTTTCATGGAAGACTCTTTGCAATCTGTATCCAAAACACTGGGCAACAGTACAGAGCTCATGTTACCTTATCCAAATGACCTTGAGTCCTGTGGGATGCTCAGAATTGCCCATTCCTAACCAGGAGAGAGGGGAATATGCACTGGGAGCAAAATCCTTGAAGTAGGACTTGAAGAAAAGTTGGTGAAGCAGATGATGTCTAGGGAGAAAATAGAGATCAGGGAGTGGGGTGGAGAAAGATTTTCCATGCAACAGGTACTGCCTCTGCAAAGGTACAGATGGAGATAGAACACAGAATTCTGGAGACTACAAATTGCTCAGGTTCACTGGAGGTCAAAGTAAATGGGTGAATTGTTGGAAGATGAGGTAGGTCATATTGGCTAGGCTTTGCATGCCAGGCCCAAAGATTTATAAATATATCCTGTGTGCCACAGGAAAGCACTGATGAATTATGGGTACGAGACCATTGAAATGGTATTAGCTGATATTATCATAAAGCAGAGAAATCACTCAGAGAGGAGTGTCAAGAACCTGGTAGAAATCAAGGAATACTGGCAAGGACATAGTTGATCAAGTTCAAAGTGGAAGTAAGCCAGTGGCAATGGGTCTAATGCAGGCACAGATATTATCAGTGATTAGGAGGGAGATGTCAAAACTCAGGCTTAAATTATCAAAAATAAGGAATGTGAGATCTTTTCATGCTTGTCTTTATTTCTTTGTTTTGATTACATGGATTTACTGGGACCCATATGGGAAACTTGTGTATATGATAGGACAGGAACATGTTTAGGTGTACTCAGTTGGGTTATAAAGATCAAAGCCCTAAGCCTTGTATCTAAGTGTCTCTCTACACCCCACAATATAAAGGCATCTACTTGTTTCTACACACTAAAAGGGATTCAAGGGAAGGATATTTATTGGCTTTTGCAAGTGACAGAAAAACAGCAAGTAGAGAAAACAGAGGTGACTTGCTTATTTTCACACCAATAATTAGTTATGAAGCACAGTGTTCAACAGTTTCTCATGAACCAATCCTTAAAAATAGTGCATTGAGGGGAAATTGATTTGGCTTTTTAAAATTTCATTGGGATATTTCAGGAAGATGGCATCAGAGTAGGCAGGCAGGGCTCAGCTCTCACAAAAACAATGGAGACAGGACTAAAAGCTGCCTGAGGGACCAGCTTTTGGTGTCAACTGACCAGGACAGTGCTACACAATGCCCAGGAGGGTAAGGGACAGAGAGACAAAGAACCTGAAACAGCAAATTTGTGTTACCAAACACCACAGTGGCTGGGAAGTGCTCTCCTACACCACACCCAAGATATTAAGCTTGGATAAAACCCCTGGCTCAATGCAGACATCTAAGGGAAAACAGATGTCTTCCTCCCTGACAGCTTAAAAGGGAAAATTGAGGGAGAGTTGGGGGCATCTCTCCTCAGTGAATTCTGGCAGCAAAGCCTGTTTTGAATCTCAGCTTGGGCTATACCAGAAACATAGGAAAGCAGCAATAGAAAGAAACACCCCAAGGAAAGGTGCATCGACAAGTGCCCTCTGCTGGCAAGTTTGGAAATTGCATCGAGAAAAACTGTTTTTAGGACTCAACCTGAATTACTGGGAGAAAATCTATGCTGCATTATTGAGTTCCTGGATCCATTTTGATAACTTAAGTGGGCAATTTTAAAGACTTAGTAAAAGTTGACAAAATATTAAAGAAGAGCTCTGATAAAAACAATAGGAAAGAAAAAGAAGTTGGCCATAAGAGTAAATTCACAAACATATTCAGCTGCCTAGAGATCAGCAAAAAGTTGCAAGCCTTACTAAGAAACATAAGAGATGGCCTAGCCAAAGGAAGAAAGCACATATCCTGAAGAGATAAAGAATTTGAGAGAATTAATCAGTGATAATCACACAGCTCTCCTATATCAATTCAAAGCATTAAAAAGAAAATGTGACTAAAGAGATAAAGGATATTAAGAAAAAACTCTGGCTAAGTGTAAAGAACAATTTGAATGCCTACAAAGAAAATTAACAGACCTAATGGGAATGAAAGATTCAATGAGTGAGATTAAAATACATTAGAGGCACATATCAGCAGATGTGAATTGCTCAAAGGCAAAATTAATGACTTCAAAGACAGAAAATCTGAACTGGAAAAGACAGGGGAACAGAAAGAGAATAGAATTGAAAAAATGGAACAGAGTTTCAGAAAATTGAATGAAAATGTGAAACACACAAATATTTCCATGCTTGCTATCCCAGAAGGAGAAAATAATGAAAAAGGGGCAGAAAGAATATTTGAGGAAATAATGACCAAAAACTTCCCAATATTTATGAAATACATAAATATCAATAACCAAGACGGACAACACATCCAAAACAGAACAAATCTGAACAAGCTTACCCTAAGACACCTATTTTTCAGACAAAATCAATGATTAAGCAGTAAGAGAAAAGCAAAACATCACATAAAAGGGAAACTTGATAGGTTAGGTGCCAACCTGTCATCAGAAACCATGGAAGCATGAAAAAAGTGGTATAATGTATTTAAGTTACTGAAAGAGAAAAACTGCCACCCAAGAACTCTCTATCCAACAAAACTGTCCTTCAAATATTAAGGTCAGTTAAAAGTTTTTGCATACAATCAAAATTTGATGCAATATGTTACCAAAAGATCAGAATTACCAGAGATACTAAAGGGAGTGCTGCAGGCTGAAAGGAAAAACAAGGGCAAGAGATTTGGAGAAGAGTGTAGAAATGAAGATTATTAGGAAGGGTGAGCTAAAGGAAAAGAAGAATGACAGTAGAATGATTCGAAAATGGAGAGCCAATGGACAAAATGGATAAAGTTACTAATGCTTTTACAGTCATAACATTGAATGTTAATAGCTCAAACTCCCCAATCAAAAGACATAGACTGATAGAATAGGTAAAAACATATGAGCCACCTTTATATTGTCTACAAGAGAACCACTTCAGATATATGTACAAAACCACCTTAAAAGTGAAAGGTTGGAAAAAGATATTTCATTCAAGTAGTAACCAAAAACGTCCTGGAGTACCATACTAATATGGGACAAAATAGATTGTAATGCAAAACTGTTATAAGGGATTAAAAGGTTATTATATAATAATAAAAGGGCAAGTCACCATGAAGAAATAACTATAGTAAATATTTATACACCTAACCTGAGTGCCCCAAGACACATGAGGCACACACTGCCAAAACTGAAGGGAGAAATAGATGTCTCTACAATAATAGTTGGAGGTTTCAATACACCACTTTCAGTATTGGATAGAACATCAGGACAAAATTAAGAAACAGAGAACCTGAATAATAAGATAAATGAACTAGATAACAGACATGTATAGAGCATTGCACTCCAATGCAGCATGGTATACATTCTTTTCAAGTACTCATGTATATTTCTCCAAGATAGACCATATGTTGATTCACAAGACAAGTCTCAATAAATTTTAAAAGATTGAAATAATACGAAAGACTTCCTCTGATCACAACTAATGAAAGTGGAAATCAATAATGGATTGAAAAACAGAAAATTCATAAATATATAGATATTAAAGAAAATAATCTTTAATACTCAGTGGGTCAAAGAAGAAATTCCAAGAAAATTAAGTGAATATCTGGAATTGAATGGAAATGAGAACATAACATATCAAAATCTATGTGACATTCCAAAGGCAGAGCTGAGAGTAAAACTTACAACCCTCAATGTGCATACATTAAAAAAGAAGAAACAGCTAAAATTGAAAGTCTAACTTCAATTTTAACTAGAAAAACTTCAATCTAACCAGAAAAATAACAGCAAAGTAATCTCAAACCCAGTAGAAAGAAAGAGATAAAGATCAGAGCAGAAATAAATGAAATCAAGAACAAAAAACAATAGAGAGAATGAACAAAACCAAAATTTGGTTCTGTCAGAATATCAACAAAACCTACCAACACTTGGCTACATTGACAAAGAAATTAAGAAAGAAGATGCAAATAAATAAAATCAGAAATGAAGGGGGGACATTTCCACGGACCCCTCAGAATTAAGAGAGATCATAAGAGGATATTATGAACAATGCTATGCCAAAAACTAGACAATGTGGAGCAGGTGGACAAATTCCTAAAAACACACAAAACACCTAAACTGACCCTGGAAGGGACAGAAGACCTCAAAAAAAAAAAAAATCAAAAGTGAAGAGATTGAGAGTCATCAAAAACCTCCTAAAGATTAAAAGCCTGGGATCAGATGGCTTCATGGGTCAATTTTACCAAGCATTAAAAGGCTATCTAATACCAATCTTGCTCAAGCTACTGCAAGAACTTGAACAGGAAAGAATCTAACAAACTCATTCTCTGAAGCCAGCATCACCATAATAAGAAAAACAGAGAAAGATTCTTCTAAGAAGGAAAATTACAAACCAATATCTCTAATGAAATAGATGCAAAAATTCTCAACAAAGTACTTGGTAAAAGAATCCAAAACCACATTAAAGAAATAAACACCATCAACTAGTGGGTTTTAAGCCAGTTATGAAAGGTTCATTCAACATGAGAAAATCAATTAGTGTAATAAACCACACTGATAAATTGAAGAATAAAAATCACATGATTTTTGCCATTAATGCAGAAAAGGCATTTAACAAAATGCAACAACCTTTCTTGATAAAAACACTCCAAAATATAGGGATGGAAGGAAAGTTTCTCAATATGGTAAATTGAATATATGAAAAACTTACAGCTAGCATTGTTCTCAGTTTTGAAAGACTGAAAGATTTCCTGCTGAGATCAGGAACAAGACATGGATGTCCACTGCAATTATTATTCAATATTATGCTAGAAATTTTAGCTAGATTAGATTAAGAAATAAAAGACACACAAATAGGAAAAGAAAAAAGTAAAACTTTCACTATTGATTGATGATAGGATCCTATATGTAGAATCTTCTGAAAAATCCACAACAAAGCTACTAGAACTAATAGACAAGTTCAGCAACGTGGCAGGATACAAGATCAATAAGCAAAAATTATTAAGGTTTCTATACACGACTGATGTGCAATCTGAGGGGATATCAAAAAAAATTCCATTTATAGTAACAACTAAAACAATCAAATATTTAGGGATAAACTCAACCAAGGACAAAATGGACCTGCATTCAGAAAACTACAAAACGTTGCTAAGAGAAACTGAATAAGACTTAATAAAGGAAGGACATTCCATGTTATTGGATTGTAACACTAAATATCCTTAATATGTCAATTCTACCTAAAGTAATTTGCAGATTCAACACAATCCCTACAAAAATTGCAACCGTCTTTTTTGCAGAAGTGGAATAACCAATTTTCAAATATATTTGCAAGGGTAATGTGCCCTGAATAGCCAACAAGATCTTTAAAAATTAGAACGCAGTTGGAGGACTCTCACCTCCAGACCTTAAAGTACTTAGCTATATGGGTAAAGGCAGCATGGTATTGGCATAAAGACAAACACATTGACCAATGGAACTGAGTCAAGAACTCAGAAATAGACCCTCATATCTTCAGTCGACTGATTTTTTACAAGGCAGTCAAGCCCTCCCAGCTGAACCAGAAGAGTCTATTCAACAAATCGTGCTGGGAAAACTGGATATCTCACACCTTATACAAAAATTGACTCAAAATGGATCAAGGACCTATATATAAAAACAAAAACCATAAAACTCATAGAAGAAAATGTAGAAAAACATCTACACGATCTTGTGGTAGGTGATAGTTTCTTAAAACCTACAACAAAAGCACAAACAACAAGAGAAAAAAATGGATAAATGTGACCTCCTCAAAATCAAACACTTTTGTCCTTCAAAACACTTTATCAAAAGGGTGAAAATACAGGTACCTCATTGGGAGAAAATATTTGGCAATCACATGTCCAAAAGGGGTTTAATATCCATGATATACAATGAGATCACACTACTCAACAACAAAAAGACAAACTACCTGATTAAAAAAATAGGTGAAATACTCGAAAAGACATTTGCCCCCCCCCAAAAAAAAATACAAATCATGAAAAAAAATGAAAAGATGTTCAACTTCTCTAGAGATTAGGGAAATACAAATCATTACTAGAATGAGTTATTATTTCACATTGACCAATATTAAACAGTCAGAAAACTCTAAATGTTGGAAAGGATGTGGAAAGATAGGGACACATTCACTTTAGGTTGGAATGTAGAATGGTAGAGCCACTGTGGATGATTGTTTGGCAGTTCCCATGAAGTTGAATATAGGCTTATCATGTAACCTGGCAACACCATTTTTAGGTATATACCCAGAAGAACTGAGAACAGAGACAGAAACAGGCATCTGCACCCCAATGTTCACAGTGTCATTTTTCATGATTGCTAAAAGTTTGAAAAAACCCATGTGTCCATTAACTGTTGAATGGATAAACAAATTGTGGTGTATACTCATAATGGAATATTATGCAGTGGTAAGAATAAATGAAGTCATGAAGCTTATGACAACATGGATGAACCTTGAGGACATCATGTTGAGTGAAGCAAGCCAGGTACAAAAGGACATATACAGTATAAATACACTATTATGAACTAAATATATTGTGTAAATTCGTGGAGTTAATAATTACAATATAGTTCACCAGAAAATAGAAGGAGAGCAAAGAATGGAAAGTTGAGGATTAATCTGTGCAGACTTGGTAAAAAGGTTGTAAATCTTTGCAAATGAATAGAAATGATGAAAGCATATCATGGTGTTTGTAATATATAAATAAAATTATACTAGAGAGACTTTCAGGAAAATGGCAACAAAGTAAGTAGGCAGAGTCTGAATCCTCAAAATGCAGAGAGAAGGCAGGAACCTATCTGGAGGAGTTGATTTGGATATATATAGAACAAGAACGTGCTCTGAGTCATCTTGGAGGGTACAAAGAAAGCTAAAGGAAAGTGGTGAGTTGCTCGTCCCTGTATCTGGAAGTGGAACATATACCCCTCCCTCAGGGTAAGTAGGCTTAGTCTCCCTGGCTGCCTGTTGCCAACAGACAGGGAGGGGTGATTCACTGGGAGGAAAAGGGTTCTGGCAGAGGGTGGAGAGTGGATTTCTATGATGAGCTTGGCCAGCTGAGCCACCTTTGAATCTCGAAATGGGCCCAACCTGATGGGGAAAGTAAAGGGGGACCTGCTCAGACTGGCTGTCAAGCCCAGTTGCCCAGGGAGAAAAATCATTTAGATTACATAGATATCAGGAACAGGCATATAATCAGTAGGAATCTAGGAAGCTGTAGAAGTATAAAAATGCTTGGGGGCGGGGACAGATAGCTTTCTGAAGACCAATTAAACTAAGAATACAATTTAGCTAAGTGGAAGAAATCCTTCCTTGCGTATGTGAAGCTCCGGGTTTGATTCCCGGGTTGGACAAAAGAGTGACCCACCTGCTGATCAGGAATCCAACTGTAATGTTATAACGGGAACACAGTGACCTTCTTTTTGTTTTAGGCATTTTTGCATCTGTTTTTTTTTTTTTTTTTTTTTTTTAGATTCCTCTCTCTCTCTCTCTCACTTTCTCTGTATATATATATAAATCACAAAAACCCAATACATCAGATGAAGAGGACAGACTACAGGGTGATTGACTGATGAACACCAGCAGACTGAGATGCTCCTTAGCATTTTTCTTCATTGTTTTCATATTTTTTTGCTGTTATTTTGTTTCTTGTTTGTTATGTTGCCCCTTTCTTTGTTCCCCTTTTTTATTTTACCCATATTTTCTACCTACATTATTTATTTTCATCCCTTCATTCTTCTATCTTGTCTTATGTTTCTTTATTTCATTCATTCCAACTCATTTTGTTTGGTCTACATTCTTTTGTTGTTTTTATTTTTCTCTATCACTCCTTCATCACAGTTTTCTTTCCTTATTTTTTACTTTTTCTTTATTTCCTTTCCTTTTCTGTTTTCTTTTTCATTTCCTCTCTTAATCATTCTGGACTTTTAATTCATTCTAAAATTTTTCTCTATTTTATTTCTTATTTCATTTTTTTATTCTTCATTTTCATTCTTATTCCTCTGTACTTATGTTTTTTTTTTTTTAACTCATGTTAATTATTCATTTTCCTAGGTCTTGTACAGCTCCTCTTCTACCACTCCTATTATTATTGCTATTATTCTTTTCTTCTTCTTTGTTTTTTTTTTTTCTTTTGTCTGGTCCTAAGTTTTTTCAAGGGAACATAGACAATAGCAAGGAAATAGAGTAAGAGGAATGAAGTGTGAAATGAAACATTACTACATACTAAAACAACAACAAAAGAAAACTCTTGAATAAAAAAAGCTAACCATCCAAATAAACACATCACAATAAACAAATGGTGATGTACTATAAGAAAATTATTGTTAAGATTTGTGAATTCATAAGCTTTCTAATCAATAGTCTCTCCTGTTTGGCCTAGAATCATGAAAGATTAACTAGTCCTTTGTCTTTTGGGATGTTATAACATTGCTATGCAGGCAACCCTGTCATCCGTTAACCAAAAGCAAGTGTTTAAAAGGAGCAAGTCAACAGATATATTTACACATCCTATTTCTATCACTTTTAAAAGAAAAACTAAAAACCTTTATGTTCCTGTTCAGTGTAACATAAAGAGAATAGAACAGAGACCCCTTGAGACACAATCTGTTTCCTGAGGAGGGCTGGCCACCCCCACACCAAAAGAATTTGGTTACTTTTGATGATGTCATTCATCATGAGTTGTCAGACAAATTGAAGTTCTGAGGTCCAGAACCCATTAAAAGGGATGGTACCCAAGCTGGCAGTTGAAGTCTCACCCAGGAAGGGATGCTATGCCAGGACCATTTTTCCAATTAGGACTCTGATCAGCTGCAAAGGGACTTCCTGGCCTCATGAGAGATCAGATGTCATATTTTCTCCTTGATTTTGTGAGTGGCTGTATATACTTTCATTCTTTCCTATTTCTTTCATTAATTTCTCTTCTTTTCTGTGATTGCTCAATTGTTATGACCATTTGATGTAACCTGAAACTCATTTGATTGAATAAAGCTACATTTGCATAGCATTTAGAGTTTCTGCCTCTTCCTTACCAAAACAGATGCTTATACACAAACAAAAATTACAAACCACATTAAGAAACAGGAAGACATGGCCCAGTCTAATGAACAAACTAAAAAAGAGGAGGAGATGCAAAACATGGACCATCTAATCACAGATGTCTAAAAAAATATCATGAATCAACTTTAATGAAGTGAAGGGAGAAATTAAGGATATTAGGAAGACACTGGGAGAATATAATGAAGAAATTATAAACATACATAAAAACTAACAGGTATGATGGTGATGAATTGAAAAATGCAAGAAATCAAAAATATGCTGAAAGCACATAACATCAGATTTGAACAGGCAGAGGAAAGAATCAGTGTTATGGAAGATATTACACCTGAAATCAGACACATAATAGAACAGATAGATAAAAAGATAGAAAAATTCCAACAGGGACTTAGGGACATGAAGAACAATGCAAAACTGACAAAAAAATAATAGCCATTATAGGCATCCCAGAAGGAGAAGAGGAGGGAAAGGGGGCAGAAGGAGTGTTGAAGGAAATAATGGCTGAAAATTTCCTAGCTCTATTAAGGGACATGGATGTACATGTCCAGGAAGCACAGTGCAGCACAAACAGTATAAATCCTAACCTGCCTACCCCAAGACATATACTTGTCAAATTGTCCAATGCTCAAAACAAAGAGAATATTGAAAGCAGCAAGAGAAAAGAAATCCATCACATAAAAGGGAAGCTCACTAAGATTAAGTGCTGATTTCCCATATCAAACCATGGAGAAAAGAAGGCAGTGGTATGACGTATTTAAGGTGTTAAGAGAAAATCTCCAGCCAAGAACTCTTTATCCAGCAAAGATGGCATTCCAAAATGAGAGAGAATTGAAAATAATCACAAATAAACAGAAATTAAGAGAGTTTGTAAATAATAAACCTGCCCTTCAAGAAATACTAAAGGTAATTTTGCAGATTGAAAGGAAAAACCAGAAAGAGAGAGTGGGAGGAGAGTGTAAGAATAACTAAAAAGATAAAAAGTGAAATTAAAATAACATATGGCATACATAAACTGAAAGAAAATATGGCTAATATAAGTAATTCATTGACACTGAATGTTAATGGCTTAAAATCTCCCATCAAGAGACACAGTTTGGCAGAATGGATAAGGAAATATGACCCATCTATATGCTGTTTAAAAGAAACTCACCTTAGACCCAGGGACACAAGGAGACTAAACATGAATTTTTGGAATACAATTTTACATGTAAACAACAACCAAAAATGGGCAGGAGTGGCTATATTAATATATTAGCCAGTCAAGGGGGTGCTGATGCGAAATAATAGAAATAAGTCTGTTTTTATAAGTGGTATTTATTTGGGGTAGAAGCTTACAATTACCAGGCCATAAAGCATAAGTTACTTCCCTCACCAGTCTATTGCCACATGTTGGAGCAAGATGACTGCAGGCATTCAAGTTTCCTCTTCCTTTTAAAGCTCCATGGTTTGGCTCTCTAGGCTTTGTCTCCCTCCCTGGGGCTCAATTCCTTACAGGATGAACTGCTTTATTCTCTCCACAAGGCCAGCTATAGACTATCAGGCAAATGATTCTTCTCTTTTCCCAGGTCCTTCTCTCCTTCCTTACAACAAAGCTTCTCTGTGTGCATACTTCCCAGGGCTCCCACTCAAAAACCCCAAACTTCTTTCCCTGCAGTGTGGTTTCTCACAGAGGTGGCAGAGACTGAATATCCTACTGATGTGCCCCAATCAAAATCTCAATCATTATTTAATCAAGTAAAAGTAAAACCTCTGAACCCAATACACTCTAATACACCCAGAGGAAAAAAACAGTTTACAAACATATTCAAATATTTCTTTTTGGAATTCATCAATAACATCAAATTACCAAATTAATATTGGACAAAATAGATATAAAATGCAAAACTATTGGAAGAGATAAAGAAGTATGCTATATGTTAATAAAAGGGAAATCTATAAAGAAGAATGAACAATCATAAACATTTATGCACCCAAAAAGGATGCCTCAAATACATTGGGCATCCATTGGAAAATTTAAGTGGAAAAATAGTTGCCTCTACAATTATAGTGGGGGAATTTAATACACTATTATGACCATTAGACAGAACATCTCAAAAGAGAATCAATAAAGAAACAAGCACCTTGAATTAGAATATCTGGACCTAATAGACATATACATACAGTACATTATAAGCAAATAGAGCAGGATATAAATTCTTTTCAAATGAACTTGGATCATTTGCCTGGATACACCATATTCTAGGCCACAGAATAACTCTCAATGAATTCAGAATGATAGAAATTATACAAAGTAATTTCTCTGAACATAATGGAATGAAGCGGGTAATCAGAGAAAGCCAGAGAAGGAGATTAGGCACAAAGATATGGAAGTTAAAAAACACATTGTTAGACAATCAGTGGGTCTAAGAGCAAATTACAAAAGAAATCAGTAACTACCTTTAAATGCATGAAAATGACAACAAAACATACCAAATCCTATGGGATGTAGCAAAAGCTGTACTGAGAGGGAAATTCATAGCCATAAATGCCTATAATAAAAAGAAGAAGGAGCTAAAATGAAAGACCAAATTGCATACCTGGAGGAATTAGAAAAAGAACAACAAACCAACACCAAAGAAAACAGAAAGAAAAAAATAACAGAGTAAAGCAGAATTAAATGAAATAGAAAATAGGTAATCACTAGAAAAAAAATGAACAAAACCAAAAGGTAATTACTTGAGAAGATGAATAAAATTGAAAAACCTTTACCTAGACTAAGAAAGAGAAAAGGAGAGAAGATGCAAATAAATGAAATAAGAAATGGAGAAGGTGGTATCACCACTGACCCCACTGAATTTAAGAGTATCATAAGAAGATAATTTGTAAAACTGTTTGTCATAAAGATGGATAATTTAGAGGAAATGGAAAAATTCCTAGAAACACACAAGCAGCCTATGTTAACGAAAGAAGAAATTGATGAATTCAATGAAAAAATCACAAGCAAAAAATTGAATTAGTCATCAAAAACTCCCAACTAAGAAAAGCCCAGGACCAGAAGTCTTCACAGGTGAATTCTACCAAACATCCCAGAAAGAACTAACACTAATCCTGCTTAAACTCTTCTGAAAAATAGAAAGTAAAATCCACAATTTTACTAGAAAGTAAAATCCACAATAAAATACTTGCTAATCATATTCAACAACACATCAAAAGAATTATACACTATGACCAAGTGGGCTTCATCCCTGGTATGCAAGGATGATTCAACATAAAAAAAAAAAATGTAATAAACTGCATAAACGGATAGAAAGAAAAAAACCACATCATCATCTCTATAGATGCAGAAGAAGCATTCAACAAAATACAGCACCCTTTCCTTATAAAAACACTTAAAAAGATAGAATAGAAGGAAACTTCCTCAAAATGATAAAGGGTATATCTGAAAAACCCACAGCTAACATCATATTCAATGGTGATATCCTAAAAGTGCTCCCTTTAAATTCTGGAACAAGAAAATGCTCACAGTCACCACTCTTTTTTTAACATTGTGTTAGAAATAATTGTTCTAGCCTTTAGGCAAGAAAAAGATAAAGAAGGCATCCAAATGGGAAAGGAAGAGTCAAAATTTCACTTTGGAGATGAAATGATCCTATATTTCAAAAGTCCTGAGAAATCTACAGCAAACCTTCAAGAGCTTATAAATGAATTATGTAAGGTACAGATTATAAGATTAATTGCAAAAATCAGTAACATAACTGTACACCAATAATGAGCAATCTGAGGAGGAAATTAATTTTAAAAATCCTGTTTACAATAGCAAAAAAAAAAAATCAAATATGTCAGAATAAATTTAACTAAAGATATAATGTACTTGTATGCAGAAAACTACACAACACTGGTAAAGGCAATCAAAGAAGACATTGGTAAATGGAAGTACATTCCCTAATCATGGATAAGAAGACAAAACATCATTAAGATGACTATTCTACACTAAATGATTTACAGATTTAATGCAATCCCAATAAAAATTACCAAGGAATTTTTACTGAATTGGAAAAATTAATTATGAAATGTATTTAGAAGGGCTAGGGTCCCCAAATAGCCAAAGACATATTGGAAAAGAAAAACAAAATGGGAGGAATCACATGACCTGACTTTAAAACATACTACAAAGCTACAGTGTCAAAACTGCATGATATTGGCACAAAGATAGACATACTGACAAGTGGAACCAAGTTGAGAGTTCTGATATAGATCCTTGTATATACAACAGCTGATATTAAACAAGGCCATTAATCCCATTCAACTGGGAGAGAATGACCTCTCCAACAAATGGTAGTAGGAGAACTGGACATCCATATCCAAAAGAATGAGAGGATATCATCTCACAGCTTATACAAAAATTACCTCAGGATGGATAAAAAATCTAAACATAAGAGCCAATCTTGGAAGATCATTTAGGAAGCATCTACAGGGCCTTGTGTTATGAAATGGTCCCATGAAATTTATACCCAAAGCATGAGCAATGACAGAAAAAATAGATAATTGGGACATCCTCAAAATTAAAACCTTTTGTACCTCAAAGGAGTTTGTCAAGAAAGTGAATAGGCATCATACTCAATGGGAGAAAATATTTGGTAACCATCTATCTGATAGGGGCCTAAAATACAGCATATGTAAAGAAAACCTACACCTAGAAAACAAAAGGACAAACAGCCCATTTAAAATATGGACCAGTGATTTGAATTGACTCTTCTCCAAAAAAGAAATACAAATGGCTAAAAAGCACATAAAAATATGTTCAACATCACTAGCTATTAGAGAAATGCAAATCAAAACTACAATGCGATATCATTATACACCCATTAAACTGGTGGCTATTAAAAAAAAGAGGACTACATGTGACGGAGAGGATGAGGAGGAATGGGTAAACTTATCCACTTCTGGTGGGGAGGTAGAAAGGTACAGCCATTGTGTAAGATAGTTTGGTGGTTCCTCAGGAAGCTAACTATAAAACTGCCATAAAATCCAGCATTCCCACTATCAGGTATATACCCAGGAGAATTGAAAGCAGTGACACAAACAGATGTATGCACACCAAAGTTCATAGCAGCATTATTCATTATTGCCAAAAATTGGAAACAACACAAATGTCCATCAACAGATGAATGGATAAACAAATTGTGGTATACACATACAATGCAATGTTACTCAGCTGTAAGAAGGAGTGAAGTATTAACACATGAGATAACATGGATGAATCTTGAAAACCTTATTTTGAGTTGAAGCAATCCAGTAACTGAAGGATAAATAATATATGACCTCACTGATATGAATTAATCAAATTGAGCAGATGCACAGAGCTAGAGTCTGGAAACTAGGTTTACAGGAGAGAGAAAGGGAGAAGGTTGTAACCCAGTGCCCATATAAGCAAATTCTATCATAAGATGGAAGTGTGTCATTATGCAGTGATTGTGCATGAGAGTAGTGCAGTGATACTCTTGTGTAGTGTGATGGTGGTCTGTGAGGGGGATAGGTTGGGTAGGAAGGGTTGGACTGTCCTGTTAAGGGCAAAGAGCAGAAACAGAAAGAAGGTATTTGGGATCCATATTAGGATACTCTGAATTCAGCAATAGAAAGTCAGCTGGGATAATGATAGCTTATGCTTGGAGACATCATCTCATCTCATTGCACCTCATCTCACATGCACACATACACATGACTATTATAGCAGTATGTGAGACTTCTGTGAAAGAATACAAGAGTGCTTTGATGAGAAACATTGATGGCAGCTGCACTTCTTTCAACCAGGCCAAAACTTATGGCCAGCTCTGAGACAGGCTCTGTCCCTCATAAAATTATAATTCCAAAGTGAGAGTGCTTTCCCAGAAATAGGTAGAAAACACTGATGTGAATTAAAATATAGTCACACTTCTTCTGACAGAAAAAGAAATGAGACTTGGCTAATTGATTTGACAATGAAGAATGGCTTTGCCAATTAGATAAATTTTCCTCAATTGAATGATCTAAATATGTAGCACTAGAATTTTTGTCAAAAATGTACTTCAAGCACAAGGAAAATGAATTTTATCAAAAATATTCATTGATGAAAGTGGGTAATTTAATTTTTTTTTTTTTATTTTCTTAACACTCTCTGAGTATATTGGGTTAATCAAAGTGTCTCTAAATGAAAAGATTTTGGTAGATTGAATTCTGTACCCAAATGAAAGACATGTTCTTAATTTTAATCCACATTCCTGTGAGTATGAACTCATGTGTAAAGAGGACCTTTTGAAGACGTCATTCTTAGTTAAGGTGTGACCCAACTGAATCAGGATGAGCCTTAATCTGTAATTCTGGAGACCTTTTTAACCAGAAGAAATTCTGGCACAGTAGGCCAAAAGGAGAAAGGAGAAGTCAGGAGATACCAGAAGGGTAGACACTAGGAGAGAGAGAATACCAAGAGAAGAGAAACAGAGATGCAAATCAAGGAACTCTAAGGACTGCAGCAAGCCAGCATCAGAACACTACAGACTTTGGGAAAAAAGCAAGCCTTGATGATGCCTTGATTTTAGACTTTAAGCCTTCCAACTTCTAAGCCAGTAAATTCCTGTTGTTAAGCCAACTCGTTGTGTAGTATTTGTTACAGCAGCATAAAAAATCTAAGGCTTTGTTATAATTAAATTCATTTGATAATATTTTGGTATAATTCCCCAAAACTTCAAAAGTGAGTTGCTCTAATGATGGGAAACAAAAATAGCC
>JAKSZT010038682.1:897985-908323 GCA_026826555.1 Tolypeutes matacus
CAAGAAAAAAAGAGAACCATCACATACAGGGGAAACTCAGTAAGATTAAGAGGTGATTTCTCATCTGAAACCATGGAGACAAGAAGGCAGTGATATGACATAGTTAAGTTATTAGAAGAAAAAAGACTTTCAATGAAGAATTCCCGATCCAGCAAAGCTGGCATTAAAAAATGATGGAAGGTTCAAAATATTCACAGATAAACAGAAATTAAGAGAGTATGCCAATAAGAAACCTGACTGTCAAGAAATACTAAAGGGAGTTCTGTGGGTAAAAAGGAAAAAAAAACTGGAGAGAGAGAGAGCTGGACTAGAGTGTAAGAATAACTAAAAATACAAAAAGAGTAATAAAAACAACACATGACATTCATTAATCCAAAGAAAATATGGCTAATATAAGTAAATTCTTGAGGATAATAACACTGAATGCTAGTGGATAAAACTCAACAGTCAAGATACAGAGCTTGGGCAGAATGGATAAGGAAATATAACCCATCTATATGTTGTCTACAAGAAACCCACCTTAGACCCAGGGATTCAAGGAGGATGAAAGTGAATGACTGGAAAACAATCTTACAAGCAAACAATAACTGAAAAATAGCAGGAGTATCTATACAAATATCGGACAAAATAGGCTTTAATGCAAAACTATTGTAAGAGACAAAGATGGACACTATATATTAGTAAAAGAGGTATTCTTTCAAGAAGAAAGAACAATCATGAACATTTATGCACCTTACCATGGTGCCTCAATATACATGAGGCAAACAGTGGAAAAACTAATTGTAGAAATAGCTGTCCCTACAATTATATTGGGAGATTTTAAGACACCACTATCACCATTAGAAACGATGCTTCAAAAGAAAATCAGTGAAGAAACACTTTGAATAACATATCATTGGATATGGACCTAATAGATACAGAACTATATACAAAAATACAGTGGGATATACATTCTTCTCAAGTACACATGGATCATATTCTAAGATAGAAAACATGCTAGGCTACAGAAAAATTTTCAATTAGACCCAAAGATTCAGATTACACAAAGTTATTTCTCTGACCACAATGGAATGAAGCTGGAAATCAGTAAGGACCAGAGAACAAGATTAGACACAAAGATAAGGAAGTTAAACAATACACTCTTAAACAAACAGTGGGTCAAGTAGGAAATCTCAAAAGAAATCAGAACCCACCTGTAATTAAATGAAAATATCAACAAAACATATCAAAGCCCATGGGATGTAGCCAAAGCTGTATGGAGAGGGAAATTCATAACCATAAATACATAT
The DNA here is from genome assembly GCA_026826555.1 of Tolypeutes matacus. NCBI lineage: Eukaryota > Metazoa > Chordata > Mammalia > Cingulata > Chlamyphoridae > Tolypeutes > Tolypeutes matacus. The sequence continues at coordinate 899,275 of JAKSZT010038682.1, forward strand.
ATTAAAGAAGAAGAAAGAGCTAAAATTGAAGACCTACCTGCATACCTGGAGGAATTGGGAAAACAACAACAAACTAACCCCAAAGGAAGTAGAAAGCAAGAAATAACAGAGATTAGAGCAGAAGTAAATGAAATAGAAAATAAGAAAGCACTAGAAAAAATAAACAAAACCGAAAGCTGGCTCTTCAAGAAGATCAATAAAATTGAAAAACCCTTAGCCAGACTAACAAAGAAAAAGACTGTGTAGATGCAAATACACAAAATAAGGAATGAAGAAGGGGATATCACTACTGAACCCACAGAAATAAAGAGTATCATAAGAGGATACTTTGAAAAATTATATGCGACAAGAATGATAATTTAGAGGAAATGGACAAATTCCTAGAAACTCATAAGCAGCCTACACTGATGATAGTAGAAATTGATGAACTCAATGGTCCAATTACAAGTAAAGAGATAGACTCAGTCATCAAAAATCTCACAACTAAGAAGAGCCCAGCATCTGTATAACAGTTATAACTGTTATACACCTGTGAAGCCATCTGATCCTGGGCTCAGATGGCTTCACAGGTGAATTTTACTAAACATTCTGGAAAGAGTGAGCATCAATTCTGCTTAAGATTTTCCAAAAAAATAGAAGTAGAAGGCATATTGCCTAACTAATTCTATGATGTCTGCATTACCCTAATACCAAAATCAAAGAAAGATGCCAAAAGAAAGGAAAATTACAGATCAATTTCCCTATGGGCCTAGATGCTAAAATCCCCAACACAATACTTGTTAATTGCATTCAACAACATATCGAAAGAATTATACACCATGACCAAGTGGGTTTCATCCCGAATATGCAAGGATGGTTCAACATAAGAAAATCAGTCAATGTTATACACCACATAAACAGATGGAAAGAAAAAAATCACATGATCACCTCTATAGATGCAGAAAATGCATTCGACAAAATACAGCACTCTTTCTTGAAAAAACCACTGCAAAAGATAGGAATAGAAGGAAACTTTCTGAATATGATAAAGGGTATATGTGAAAAACCCAAAGCTAACATCTTCAATGGTGAAATCCTAAAAGCCTTCCCTCTGAGATTGGGAGCATACAAGGATGCCCACTCTCACCACTCCTATTTAACATTGTCTTAGAAGTACTTGCTTAAGCACTGAGGCAAGAAAAATATATAAAAGGCATCCAAATTGGAAAAGGAGAAGTAAAAATTTCATTATTTGTAGATGACATGATCATATATATAGAAAGCCATTAGAAATCTACAACAAAGTTTTTGAAACTTCTAAAGGAGTTCAGTAACATCACAGGCTATAAGGTCAATGCTTGAAAATCAGTAGCATTTCTATACACAAATAACGTTCAATCTGAGGAGGAATTAAAGAAAAATGTACCATTTACAATATTATCCAAAACCATCAAATACTTATGAATAAGTTTATCTAAAGATGTAAAGGACTGTATATAGGAAACTATAAAACACTGTTAAAGGAAATCAAAAAAGACTTAAATAAATGGAAAAATATTCCCCTTTCATGGATAGGAAAACTAAACATCATTAAGATGTCTATCCTAACCAAACTAATCTACAGATTTAATGCAATCCCAATAAAAATTAACACTGTATTTTTTAAGGAATTGGAAAAACTAACTACAAAATTTATTTGAAAGGGCAAGAGGCCCTGAATCACCAAAGATATATTGAAAAAGAAAAATGAAATTGGAGGTACCACTCTACCTGACTTTAAAAGAGACTACAAAGCTACGGTGGTGAAAACCACATGGTATTGGCACAAGGATAGACACATTGACCAATGGAACCAAATTGAGAGTTCTGATATAAATCCTTGCATATACAGTCATTTGACATTTGACAAGGCCACCAAGCCCACTCAGATGGGAGAGAATGGCCTTTTCAACAAGTGGTGTATGTAGAACTGGATATCCATATCCAAAAGAATGAGAGAGAAACACCATCTCACACCTTATATGAAAATCAACTCCATATGGATCAAAGTTCTAAATATAAGAGCCAAGACCATAAAGACCTTGGAAGATAATGTAGGGGAGAATCTACAGGACCTTGTAATAGGAAATGGTTTCATGAACTTCATACCCAAAGCATGAACAACAAAAGAAAAAATAGATAAATGGGATCTCCTCAAAATTATAAACTTTTGCACTGGAAAGGACATTTTCAAGAAATTAAAAAGGCAGCCTACAATGGGAGAAAATATTTGGCACCATATATCTGATAGGAGCCTAATATCCTGCATATATAAAGAAATCCTACAACCTGAAAATAAAAAGACTAAAAACTCATTTAAAAAATAGGCAAGTGACATGAAAAGACACTTCTCCAAGGAAGAAATACAAATGACTAAAAAGCACATGAAAAAATGCTCGACACTTCTAGCTATTAGAGAAATGCAAATCAAAACTAAGCACCTCTTAAAACATATATATATATATAACATTTTTGTAAGCAAATGCACATATATGCATATATATTTATATATCATTTTACAAATAGTGGTATATATTGTGAAAATTTTGATTTTTACCCACAATAAAAAATATTAAAAAACTACATTGAATTACCATCTTACACACATTAGAATGGTGGTTATTAAAAAAATCATCAGACTATAAGTGTTGGAGGGGATGTGGAGGAATGGGATCCCTCATCCAATGCTGGTGGGATTATGGATTGGCCAAGCCATTGTGGAGGACAGTTTGTCAGTTCCTCAAAAAACTAACTATAGATGTTCCATATGATCCAGCAATTCCACTGCTGGGTATATAACCAGAAGAACTGAAAGCAAAGACACGAATAGATGTATGCATACCAATGTTCATAGTGGCATTGTTCTCTATTTCCAAAAGTTGTAATCAACCCAGGTGCCCATCAACAGATGAATGGATAAACAAAATGTGGTACATATATGCAATGGAATATTACTCAACTGTGAGATATAATAAAGTGCTAAATCACTGGATAACATGGATTAATCTGGAAGACCTTATGTGGAGTGGAGCAAGCCAGGCATGGAACCATGAACAGCATATGACCTCACTGATGTGAATTAAAGAAATTGAGCAGTCTTTGAGAGCTATTGTCTGAAAGATAGGTTTACAAGAAAGAGAAAGAAGGGAAAGTTCTGAGCCCTCACTCATATGGAAGTAATCTAAGATAAAGTGATAGAGTGTAGTTCTGTATTGAAGGGATTGGACAGGAGGGTTGTGATATATTGGGTTGGGTGATGCAAGGTTGACAGGTGGGTAGATTGGGAGGAGTGGATTAAAATACCCAGGATACTGAGGGGAAAGATGGGAGAGGGACCAGGTGAACACTTGGGATTTGTTGGTATAAGTTTGAAAATACAGAGGTGGGAATGCTCTTATGGCAATATGACATGGAAGTGTCACTGTTTAGGGTGTTGGTTGGGGGGTATTCGGGGCAGGGCACATTTGGAGTAGGTTTCTAGGGAGTGTGTGAGTGTTCATCCTGTCATAATGTATTTTATCAGTGGGTGGAGACCCACACAATGACAGGGAAGAAGATGGACTCCCACCTTTGGGAGGACCAATTTGCTCGGAAATAGAGAGGTGGATATCTCTTAAGAGTAAGGGCATTTCCTAATAGTGGAGGACACACCAATGTGTCAAGACCTCTTGTTACATGTAACTATGAATCTTGTCATACCATGAGTTAAGCCAGGTGGTCATCGTGGGTCCTAGCGGGATGGGAAGGGAGAAAGAGAGTAGATCAAACAGGGGGTATTTAGTGGTCAGTGGAATCTTTTTTCATTACCTTACAATGATGGATACTGGACATGATAAATATCAAAATTTTTAAAAGTGTATAATCTAAAATGTAAACCATATTGTAAACCATTGACAATGCTTAGTGGCTATGTTTCACTATTTAATATCAGTTATAACAATGCTACCATCCACATACAAAAAGTTTTAATATGGGGTGATGAAAGGTGGAGGATGTTGGGTATAGGAGAGTGTCTTGTATTCTGTGTGAGACTTTGCTGTGACCTAAAACTTCTTTGAAAATTAAATGAAAAATTGAGAGACATTGGGGAGTGACAGGGGGGAGGTACCATTGTACAGACTGGACACCAGACAATGCAGTTATAAAAGGCAAAATGTCAAATAAAAATTTTTTTTTAAATTTTTCTCATTTTTTGAATAACTCAATCCTTTATTTTTATTTTATTTTGAGTTTTTTTAAGCTTTAATGAATTTTATCTCTTACATTTAAACATCATTGTAATTTCATCTTCCTATTAATTGTATTTGGCTATTGTATTAGCTTCACATTTAAAGAAGCTTTGTATAACAGAAGAGTTACAACTGGGTTGGGAGAAGATCTTTGGTGGGGGTTGTCAGGAATGGAGGTGCATTGGAGGAAGTTCAACTGAACAGACATAAAAGGTATATAAATTTGTTCAAATGCTCATGGGGCATGGTCACAGTGGGTGGAGAACAACTCAATAAATGAAAGAATATTGAATTCCCATGCTGGAGAGCTCTGCCATATTCTCCAAGGGAGGAGAAACAGTTCTCCATGTGCATGGGGCAGTGTCTGGCAAAAGAGGATGATTGACTAATGGGCTCTTGTTGTTGATGACTAGCCTTATGAGTCTTTGCTCTTGAAATTGAAACTTAGTCTATTGCTATGGGGTGCTTAAGGATTGCCTCCTTATAGCCTCCTTATTGCTCAAATATGGCCTCTCTCTAAGCCAAACTCAGCACATTATTGCATTCCCTTCCTCCCAGCATGGGACATGACTCCCAGGGATGAGCCTCCCTGGCAAAGAGGGATTGTTAACAAATGCCAATGGGCAATACAACTGGAAAAAGACCTAAAAAGGGGGAGAAAAGTAAAGACAAAAGAGTTCATATGGTGAAGAGACTTCAAAGTGAGTTGGAGGTCATCCCAAAGGTCATGCTTATGCACATCTCAATAAGACCTCATAGGTTTCCAATGTGGATATCAACCAAAACAGAGGGACTCCTGTGGGCTGTTGAGACACCCAGGTCCTTTATGAGGACAGATAGCTCCAGAATTTCATGCCTTATCAGTGGGTCCTACTTTGGAATCCTTGCTCCTGAGAGTGACAGAGTTGGACACAAATACGTCTTCCCTGCATATGGTCCATCTGTCCCTTCTGTTCAAACCTATATATGGTGTCAAAGTTTGTATGTGTACCTCCAGAGACCAGAGTCCTTGGGCTATCCATGTGCCAGCTGGGCCCAGAATCTCAGTGGAGCTACAACTCTTACTCTACAGCTCAATGGACTTACTCTGGACACTTGTTGCAGAGATGATGATGGGCAACAGCCATCCCAAGTAATGGAGAACATCTGCAGCTTCAGGCAGGATAATCCCATCCATCTTATCCATGGGATATAGGCCCCCCCATCACTTGGAGGTGGAGTGGACATCACCATCTCAGTCTCCTCAGGATTTGGGGAAGAGCTATGGACTAGAGAGGACTTACTGGTATTCTGTTATAGATATATTGTGTCAGCTGGTTTGATGCTGGGCTCTGCAGGCTCCTGGATGGCTTTGCCCAGGCAGCAGTGTGATGAAGGAGGCAGGGAAGCAGGTCAGAGTGATGCAATGTGAGAAGGACTTGGCCAGCGATTCACTGCTGACTCTCAGCAAGGGGAGAGCACTGCAAGCCAAGAAACATGGGTAGTTTGTAGAAGTTGGAAAAGGCAAGGAAATAGAACACCCACAGAGCCTTCAGATGGAACACAGCCCTGCTGACACATTGGTTTTGGCACAGTGAGACAGTGTTGGGTTTCTGGACTACAGAATGGTAAGATAATATATTTGTGTTGTTTTATGCCACTAGATTTGTGCTAATTTGTCTTGGAAACAGTAGGAAACTGATACAAAACCACACTGACCCATGTTTCCTAAACCTAGTTGCAGCGCAGAAAGAAATCCCCCTTTCTGTAAAGTTTTGGGTTAAACAATGGCACCTGCTCTTACACCCCCTGTGAGTTGGAATTCCATGGAGCAAAGACAATTTCATAAGTCCCACAATCTCCACATCCTGACCTTCTTATATTTGAAGCTGATGATAAGAGAGAAGAGTCAGGGAACCAGTTCCCTGACCATTACCTTGGCAAATTCTCCATCCATAGATCTGTCTTATATTCAGTTTGGTATCTGATGTCTCTCTGATTGGCATCTCAGTTCAAACTGAAGCAGAAAGAATCCCACTTAATATCGTGCTTTACTTGCAAATAATAGTTGCTAAATAAATACATGCAGCCCTCAAAACTTGCTATATATCAGATTTGCTATTAGAACATAAATTCTTTCTTATACAAACTCATTGCTTGATGATCACTTTAAAAAAATATTTATTTCTCCCCACATTGTTGTTTGCAATTGCTGTCTGCTCATCTTTTTTAGGAGGCACTAGGAACTGAACTCAGGCCTTCCCATGTGGGAAGAAGGCACCCAGTAAGTTGAGCAACATCCACTTCCTCTGATGATCACTTTTCAGAAGTTCATAAGGTCATTCTCTCATGAAAGTTTTGTACTTAGTTTAGTTTGAAATTAATCACATCAGAGAATGTCTTTCTCTGATGAATACATGAAATACAATGCATACCCCTAAATTATCTCTTTTAAGATATTTTGTACAAAAAGAAGGTTCTCAAAGACCTTGCTGAGTTTTCCTTCAATTTGCACTAATTTGCACTGCAAACTTTGCCTCTAGACTCATAAAGTGAGGAAGACAGAGCCCAGGGATGCTGCCAAGTGCCAGATTTTTTCTTATGCTACTTTATTGGCATAAAGGCAGAGTATAGAGCTGTCAGTAACATGTACTTATGAAATAACATTTCCAATATCTCCAGCTTGATACTTGAGTATACACCCGAATAGACATATTTTTATCTGTTTCAATCTCTATCAGTCCTAATGGGATCACTTAAATAAATTGTTACCTTTGGGACTAATTACACTCTTGGGCTGAGAAATGAGTGTGATTGTTGATTTAATACCAAGATACTCACTACTTTCTGACTCCTTCAGGGATCATTTCTGCTCCATCTGAAAAACGGATCTCCTTGAATTCAAATTATGAAGAATAAGGCATTGAACAAACAGCGTTACTGAAAAGTGAAAATAATATCTTCCTAAGCACTGGTGGTGGGAGATAGGTGTCAGAGGACCTGGTTTCCAGTATAAGAAGTGTATTTATGCAGTTAAAAACACCCAGATCCCTGCTTGCCCATCCTGAAGGCTTGCCACTTGCTTTTTCTCCTTGGAGACACAGAACTTTACGAAAAAATGTTCCTCAGCTGCTGAGGATGAGGCACATTGGTGTGGAGCTAAGAGTTTGCCATAATAAGCCTTCATTAAACAAGGCCACTTAGGCTTCTCCCTGGAGGGTTAAATAGGAAACAAAAAAATTACTTTTTTTGATAGTGAACATAGTCAACTGAGAATTTTAAATGGAAAATTCACACATTTTTTTCAAAGAGCTGGCTAATCAGAAAATCTCAAAAGCATAAAACCCTGTGGTTTGCTAGGGGCTTGACAGCCAATTCACTAAAGATACACTATTCATACACACACATACACACATACACACACACGCTTGTTTATTTTTTATTTTGAAAATAATTTAGACTTACAGAAATTACAAAACTAGTAGAAAGTTCCTGTATATCCTTCACTCAGCTCCTAAAGTTCACAATTTTCATGACCTACTACAATCATCAAAACCAGGAAATTAACATTGATGCAATTGGGTAAACTATAGACCTTATTCAAATGCTACACATTTTCCCACTAGTGCCTTTCTTAAAGTTCAGGATCCATTCCAGGATCCTACATTATATTTTATTATCATGTCTTATCCTTCAAACTATGGATAGTTCCTCAAACTTTCCTTATATTTTATGACCTTGACACATTAATTTTGTTAAACATTCCTCTATTGGACTTTTGGATGTTTTCCCACTATTAGATTGAGGTTATGCATTTTATTTTATTTTATTTATTTTTTTTTTGCCAAGAATGAGACAGAAGTGATATTGTATCCTTCTCACTGATTCATGATGGGGGAACATGATGTCAGTATGTCTTGTTACTCATGGTGATAATTCATATCATCAACAACATATTTTTAGATGGTAGGGATAAAACATCCCACCACATGCTAAATGTTATACCACTGGATGAAGTGCCATTCTTTGCTTTAGGAAGACAAGTCAACCCACTAACATGCCATTAGGTAGACTTGCACCCTAGAAGAACTTCCCCTGGATGGGTGCTGGGCTGCATGGGACAGGGGCATATACTTTCAAAACTGGACTAAAGAGTATGCCTGGCCTTATGGAAGGTGCTGGCTTTGGCTTTGTTAATCCTATGCTCTTAATAGGTGTTTCTCAAACATCTTTGTCTGTGACCCAAAATATTAACACCACTGTAATGGTTAAGCTAATGTGTTAACTGGACTATGTAATTGTGCCTAGTTGTTTGGTCAAGCAAGCACTGGGCTAATTGTAAAACAAAGGCATTTATGGACTTTAGTCCTCAGTGAATTTACTTCAAAGATAGATTAGATCTATATCAATCAGGGAGATTGCCATCAGCAATGACTTATGCTTTATACAATCAATTGAATGCTTTACAAGGGGAAGTGATTTCAGCATTCAGAGAAAATTTCCCAGGTCATCTTTGGACAGCCAGTGTCTAGTGGAAACTCATCATGGACCTTCATTGGACTTTCATTGGAGCCCCTCATTTGCAGCTTGCCTGTGGAATCTGGACTTGTGCATCCCCATGGTCACGTGAGAGAATTTCATAAAATCTTATACTAGTTACAGATATCTCTGGTTGATTCCTTTTCCCTAGAGAACCCTGACTAATACAACCACTAACAAGAATGATAATATAATAAATAGAGTCACGCTCTGTACTAAATGTTTAACATTTCACATTTATTGTTAGGTACTATGATCATGTTCACACATTTTAGATTAAAAAA
>JAKSZT010038682.1:930102-945110 GCA_026826555.1 Tolypeutes matacus
ATATATATATAAAGGGTCCTTCAATGGACCATACTCCTTCACAAGTCATTGTCCCTGTACTTGGGACATTCTTGTTGTTTCATTAGAGAATGTGTGGATAGCTTTGATTAGTTGTTTGATGTACTGCATTGCTTCCTGGTTTTTATTTTGTGCACTGGACTGGTCCATGTTTTCCAGTTTCTCAGAGTCATTTTTATTTTTCTGTTGCCCTCTGGTCATCATATTATCTTGATGTGTTTGTTCAGTTGATTAGCTTTTCTCTATGCTCTAGAATTTTATTTAGCTGTTGGTTCTGCGTGTGAGTTAAGTTTTCTCTTTGGCAGTTTTTCTTCTTATTTTATTTCCTTGCTGTTTTCTATGTTCCCTTGAAGGCAAAAGGTTAGGGCCAGAGGAATCAAAAGATGTAAGGAAGGCCGAAGGATAATAGAAATATTGATAAAAGTTAGAAGAGGGGCAAAATGAGACTTAATGAGATGAATATTTAACTTGTGTAGGCAGTGTAGAGTACTAGGAAAAAATATGGAGTTCCTACAATGGACTGGGAAAACAAATGGAGGAATATATATATATATAGTGATTTAGAAGGCTAGAATTATGAGGAGGGAGAGAAATAGTAGAAAAAGGTCTGAAAGGAAAAAGTTAATACTAATAAAAAAAAGAAAAAAGAAGAAGAAGAAAACAAAATAGATGGGATAGAAATTGACACCCTTAAGTTGTGGGCCTATGGAAAAATGTTGTCTCTAAGAGCCACAACAGAAAACAGAAGGCAGAAAGATGCAGGAAGGATAAGCAATAGTTTGTAATACAGAATCAATCTATACAGCGAGTGGGAAATTACTGAATAAGAAGCCCAGCCAAGAAGCATCCAGCTGGCAGCATCTATTTAAAAAAAAAAAATAGAAGTTAAAAGGAAGCGGGGAGGAAAATGGGAATAATAGAAATAGACCAGAAAGTAACAGAGAGAAACCAAAGATCCACACAGGCAAGCAGTCAAACAGAGCTGAGGGGGGTCAATGATTCCCCTAGGGTCCACGTGGATCCTTCCTGCCTACTTGTGTTTATCAATGAATTTCCCCACAGGGTTCTATATGCAGGTCCTGAAGCAGCTTTTAGCTATTAAACTAAATTAAAAAGAATTTATTTTTCATTTGTTGAGGTGACCTCACTTTTTTTTTTTTTTTTTTTAGCCAAATGCAGGACCCAAAATAATTCCTCTTCTAGACCAACCCCCTTACGGAAGGGACCCTAGCTGGGCCCGTGGAAATTAATCAAGCACGTCCCACTTTCCGGACTCCCCAGGTTAGCTGAATCTCTGATGTTAGTAAGTGAGGAGTGCTAAAGATGGCAGATTCCGCCCCTTCTGTGCCGAGCTCCAGCGTCACCGGGCTGCTCAGTAAATCAGTTTGAGTGCAGATTCGTGTCTGCTCTCAGCCTGGTGCTGCTTCAGTTCTGCTTATCTGCTCCCCAAAGCTATGGGGCAGTGCAGGCAGCCAGATCAATGTCTAAAAATATAAAATACCCTTCCCTATCTTCCAACCGAACCCTCCCTTCTTTGGGAAGTGTCCCTTCCTCCTGGTTCCACAGCAGCCTGGGTCTTAGCCCTGGGTGGCTAGGGAAATCAGCTCCTTTCCCCGACCAAAATGCCCCCTCCGGTTCACCAGGTGCTGACTAGCTCGTTTGCTCTGTTCACACAAGGTCCAAGGGGCGCTAGGCAGCCAGCTCCCCAGAAAATAAAACTTTTTTGCCCCGCCCGGGGCTCCAAATGGCCGTTTTATTTTTTTTTCCCTAACCGCGGGGCCCAGCTACCTGTGCCAACCTCCACCGGCAGCCTCAAAACTCACGAATCTCCACCTTTCGGTCCACACCGCCGATCCACGCAGATAGATGTCCCAAGCTTCTCACTCCACGGGTGCACAGCACAGACCCCGGGCAGGACCCTGTCCACAATCCGCCTCACTCTGAGAGCTTGCAGTGTGCGCCCTCCTACACCAATGCCATCTTGCCACCACCTTCCATAGATTTTGACTGTATGGACATTGGTTCAAAATTTTCTACTCTCTTTATATTTCCTGTAAACCTATCTTCCAGATTCTAGCTCTCTGTGTCTCCTTAATTTGCTTATTTCATATCAGATAGGACATGGAATATTTGCCCTTCAATGCCTGGCTTGTTTCACTCAACATAAGGCCCTCAAGATTCATCCATGTTATCCTGTGTGTTAGTACTATATTCCTTCTTACAACTGAGTAATATTCCATTGTATGTATATACTACATTCTGTTTATCCATTCATTTGTTGGTGGGCATTTGAGTTGATTGCAACTTTTGGCAACAGGCAATAAGGCTGCTATTAAACTTGGTATGCATATATGTTTTGTGTCCTTGCTTGCAATTCTTCTGGGTATATATCCCGCAGTGGAATTGCTGGATCAAATTGCAGTTCTATAGTTAATTTTTTCAGGAACCCCCAAACTGTCCTCTAAAATGGATGGACCATTCTACCTTCCCACCAGCAGTAGATGAGGGTTCCCATTCCTCCACATCCTCTCCAACACTTGTAGTCCTCTGTTTTTAATAACCTCCAGTCTAATGGGTGTAAGATGGTATCTCATTGTAGTTTTGATATGCATTTCCCTAATATCTAGTGATGTTGAGCATCTTTTCATATGCATTTTAGACATTTGTGTTTCTTCCTTGAAGAGGTGTCTTTTGAAGTCATTTGCCCATTTTTTTCAAATGGGTTGTCTTTTTATTTTTGAGGTGTGAAATTTCTTTATATATGCTGGATATTAAGCTCTTATCAGATATATGGTTGCCAAATATTTTCTCCCATTTGATAGGCTGCCTTTTTACTTTCTTGATAATCTCCTTTGAGGTGCAAGTGTTTTTAATTTTGAGGAGATCTCACTTATCTATTTTTTTCTTCTTTCTTTGCTGCTCATACTTTGGACTTGAAGTTCATGTAAACATTTCCTATTACAGCATCTTATAGATGCTTCCTTATATTATCTTCCAAATTCTTTATGGTCTTGGCTTTTATATAAAGATCTTCAAACCACCTTGAGTTGGGTTTTTTTATAAGGTGTGAGATGGTGTTCCTCTCTCATTTTTGGATATGGACATACAGTTCTTCAAGCACTATTTGTTGAAGAGGCTCTTCTTTCCCAGTTGAGTGGGTCAGGTTGCCTTGTAGAATCTCAGATAACTGCATATGTGAGGATATATATCAGAACTCTCAATTCAGTTCCATTTTTCAGTATGTCTACCTTTGTGACAATACCGTGAAGTTTTGACCACTCTAGCTTTGTAATATGTTTTTAAGTCAGATAGTATGAGTCCTCTGATTTCATTTTTCTTTTTCTATATGTCTTTGGCTATTCAGAGCCTCTTGCCCTTCCAAATAAATTTCATAGTTAGTTTTTTTATTCAGTAAAAAGTGCTCTGTTGATTTTTATTGGGATTGCATTAAATCTGTAAATTAGTTTGGGTAGGACAGACACCTTAATGATTTTTAGTCTTCCTATCCATGAACAGGGAATATTCTTCCATTTATTTAAGTCTCTTTGATTTCCTTTAACCGTGTTGTGTAGTTTTCTTTTTATAAGTAATTTACAGCTTTAGTTAAAATTATTTTTATAAGTTTGATTCTTTACTATTGTAAATGGTATTTTTTCTTAATTTCCTCCTCAGATTTCTCATTATCAGTGTAAGGAAATGTTACTGATTTTTGTGCATTGATCTTATAACCTGCCAATTTTTGAGAATTTAAAATATCACTAGAAATAAAGGAAATCTGGCAACAGAGTAACAGGTAGAGCTGAATGAATGTTCCCATAAAAACAATAGAGAAAGAGGCAAAAGTTATCTGAGAGACCTCCTTTGGGGATCAGCAGACGAAGACAGTGCTACACATCTCCCAGGAGGGTGAGGGACTGAGAGACAAAGAAGCTGAAGTGAAAAACATAAGTTACGAAACCCATGTTTAAGCCAGGAAGAACTTCCCTTTCACACACCTGAAGATATTAAGCTTTTGTAAAATCTCTAACTCATGCAGCCAACTGAGGGGAACAGACATCTTTCTTCTTGTCAGCTGTTCCAAGGATAAAGGGAGGGGAGGTCAGGGTGTTTTTCATCAGTGAATTTGGCCAACAGAGCCTGCTTTTAATCTCCACTCAGGAGATTCAACACAGGAACACAGTAAAGCCAGAATTAACACACCTCAGTGGAAAGGTGTACTAAATTGCAACATCTGCATGGACAAAATTGTTTTTACCCTCTATATACAACCCCTGGGAGAAAATCTTCACCCTTGTAGTGAGTCTCTGGCCCAATATTGAAAACCTAAGCTGGGAAATTTAAAAGACTGAAAATAAGTTGAAACACTGTCAAAGAAAAGCTGTGGAAAAAAAATAAGCAAGAGAGAAAAATTGTTCATTAGAATACATTCACCAACATATTAAGATGCTTATACATCAGTAAAAACTTACAAGCTATACTAGGAAACAGGAAGAGATGGTCCAGCCAAAAGAGCAAACCAAATATCTTGAAGAGATACAGGATTTAAAGCAATTACTCAGTGATGATCATACAACTCTCCTGAATCACTTCAAAGAATTATAGAAAATATGATTAAAGATGTAAAGGAAAATAAGAAAATATTACAAGTACATCACTGATATGAATTAATCAAATTGAGCAGACGCACAGAGCTAGAGTCTGGAAACTAGGTTTACAGGAGAGAGAAAGGGAGAAGGTTGTAACCCAATGCCCATATAAGCAAATTCTATCATAAGATGGAAGTTATGCAGTGATTGTGCATGAGAGTAGTGCAGTGATACTCTTGTGTTGTGTGATGTTGGTCTGTGAGGGGGATAGGTTGGGTAGGAAGGGTTGGACTGTCCATGAATAGTGGAAAGAGTTGGGAGAGTGAGCAGGTGAACTCTTGGAATTTGTGGGTGTGTGGTTGAAACTACAACATTGGAAATCCTCCAAATTAGGGAATGAATGATGGACTAGAGTAGAATTTCTGATATTCTACTATAGACTTATTGTTATCCTAGCAATGGAAGAACATTTATCACTATTGTGGAGGCAGTGGCCAATGGCGGTTCTGAGGGAAGGGGATGGGAATGGGAAGTCTAATTTGGGGGCATTATCAGGACTTGGGAATTGTCCTGAATGGCAATGCAATGGCAGATACAGGGATTTTATATCTTGTCATAACTTACAAAATTGTGTGGAAGATAGTGTAAACTAAAATGTAAACTATAATCCAATGGTTAGTGGCAATGCTCCAAAATTTGTTCATCAATTGTAACAAAATTACCACACTAATTAAGGATGTTGTTAACGTGGGAAAATATGGGAGGCATAGGGATTGGGGCATATGGGAAACCCCTCTATTTTTTAGGTAAAATTTATATAATATAAGTATCTTTTTTAAAAAATTAAAAACTGTATATTAAAAAAATAAACATATAGTATATGCAAAATGTATATATATATACTAGAGAAATGGAAATAGAATAGCATCTACATACAGCAAAGGAAGCATAGAGAGATTAATAAGTGATGATTTCATCCCAGGTATGCAAGGTTGGTTCAATATAAGAAAATCAGTCAATGTAGTAAACCATATAAACAGATTGAAAGAAAAAAATCATATGATCATCTCTATAGATACAGAAAAAGCATTCGACAAAATACAATACTCTTTCCTCATAAAAACACTACAAAAGATAGGAATAGACAGAAACTTTCTGAATATGATAAAGGATATATATGAAAAACCCAAAGCTAACATCATTTTCAACGATGAAATCCTAAAAGCCTTCCTTCTGAGATCGGGAACTAGACAAGGATGTCCACTACCATCACTCCTATTTAACATTGTCTTAGAAGTACTTGCGTGAGCACTGACACAATAAAAGGACATAAAAGGCATCCAGTTTGGAAAAGAAGAAGTAAAAATTTTATTATTTGCAGATGACATGACCCTATACATAGAAAGCCCTGAGAAATCTACAACAAGGCTTCTAGAACTTATAAAGGTCTTCAGTAATGTTGCAGGCTATAAGATCAAAGCTCAAATATCAGTAGCATTTCTGTACACCAATAACGGGCAAACTGAGGAGGAAATCAGGAAAAAAATGCCATTTACAATAGTAACTAAAAGAATCAAATACCCAGGAATAAATTTAACTAAAGATGTAAAGGACTTATATACAGAAAACTACACAACACTATTAAAGGAAATCAAAGAAGACTTAAATAAATGGAAAAATATTCACTGTTCATGGATAAGAATACTAAACATCATCAAGATGTCTATCCTACCCAAACTAATCTTCATATTTAATGTAATCCCAATAAAATCAACACTGTATTTTTTAAGGAACTGGAAAAACTAACCACAAAATATATTTGGAGAAGCAAGAGACCACAAATTGCAAAAGACATACTGAAAAAGAAAAATGAAGTTGCAGGTATCACAGAACTTTAAAACATACTACAAAGCTATAGTGATCAAAACTGCATGGTATTAGCACAAGGATAGACCTACTTACCAATGGAACCAAATTGAAAGTTCTGATATAGATCCTCGCATATACAGTCATCTGATATTTGACAAGGCCATGAAGCCCACTCAGTTGGGAGAGAATGACCTCTTTAACAAGTGGTGCTTGGAGAACTGGATATCCATATCCAAAAGAATGAGAGAAGAATACCATCTCACACCTTATACAAAAATCAACTCAAGATGAATGAAAGATCTAAATATAAGAGCCAAAACCAAAAAGACCTTGGAAGATAATGTAGGGAAGCATCTACAGGACCTTGTAATAAGAAATGGATTCATGAACTTCACAGCCAAAGCATGAGCAGCAAGAGAAAAAAATAGGTAAATGGGATCTCATCAAAATTAAAAACTTCTACACCTCAAAGGATGTTATTAAGAAAATAAAAAGGCAGCCTACCCAACGGGAGAAAATATTGGGCAAAGATATATCTGATAGGAGCCTAATATCCTGCATATATAAAGAAATCTTACACCTTGAAAATAAAAAGACAAACAACTCATTTAAAAAATGGGCAAATGACCTGAAAAGACACTTCTCCATGGAAGAAATACAAATGGCTAAAAAACACATGAAAAAAAAGCTCAACATCGCTTGCTATCAGGGAAATGCAAATCAAAACTACAATGACATACCATATTACACCCACCAGAATGGCAGCTATTAAAAAAACAGGAGACACTAAATGTTGGAGAGGATGTGGATGAATAGGAACCCTCATCCACTGCTGGTTCCAGCCACTGTGGAGGACACTTTGGCAGTTCCTCAGAAAACTAACAATAGATCTTCTGTATGATCCAGGAATTCCACTGCTGGGTATATACCCAGAACAACTGAAAGCAAAGACACAAACAGATATATGCACACCAATGTTCATAGTGGCATTCTTCACCATTGCCAAAACCTGGAATTAGCCCCGGTGCCCATCAACAGACGAATGGATAAGCAAAAGGTGGTACATACATAAAATTGAATATTACTCAGCTGTAAGAAGGAACAAAGTGCTAACACATGGAATAACGTGGATGAATATTGAATATCTTAAGTTGAGTGAAGCAAGCCAGGCACTGAAGAATGAACAGTATATGACCTCACTGAACTGAACTGAAGAATGTGAGCAGCCTCTGAGAAACATTGTCTGAAAATAGGTTAACAAGGGAGAGTAAGAGAAGAGCAGGCTTTGAACAATCACCCATATGGACATAATCAATTGTAAAGGGATAGAGTGTGGTTGCATGTTGGGGGATGGGGCAGATGAGTGGTGATGTTCCTGGGTTTGGTGAAGCAACACTGGTCGGTGGGTGGATTAGGAATGGCAGGTTCAAATTCCCATGGCATGTAACTCAGAATATTGACATTCCATGGGTAGGGATAGGGTGGTATCATGGGCCCTGGGGGGCTGGGGGAAAGGGAACAGTCAAGATCTAATGGGGTGTCATGGGGAAGGTTTTTCATTACCTTATAGTAATGGACAGAGGACATGGTAAATATGATCAAAATTATTAAACTATATCATCTAAATTGTAAACTATACTGTAAATCATTGACAATGTTTAGTTGCTTTATTTTGTTATCTGTATAGCAGTTATAACAATGCTAACATCCATAAAAGGGGGGGGGATTAAATATGGGGTGGGGAAGGGGGCGTGGTTTCGTATCTTGGAGTCTCTAGTACTCCGTGTGTGAATTAGCTGTGACCTAAAACTTCTTTGAAAATTAAATGAAAAAATGGGAGACAATGGGGATTGAGAAGGGGAAGGTGTCATGGCACACCAGACATCCAATAACACAGTGATAAAAGGAAGGAAAAAAAAAGAAAAAAAAAGAAATATATATATATTTAAAGGCATTACTTTTGCTTTTTTCCCCATTTTTTGAATGTCCCAATCCGCTAATTATATTTTGGTTTTTTTTTTGTTTTTTAATTATTTTTTTGCTTGTTTTTTTTTCCCCTGAGTTTCCTTATGTTTGTCTCTTGAATGTAAGCTTATCATAGTTGTTTCTTTTTCCTGGTAAGTGTATTTGATTATTTTATGGACTACATGATTATGGAGGATTTGGATCACAGAAGGGTTACAATGGGTACTGCAGGGGATTACTGGTGGGGGGTGTCTGGGAGGTGGGTTTCATGGGAATTAGTTCATCCAAATATACATGACAGATATACAAAATCATTCAAAAGTTCAAAAGATGGGGCATGTTCATGATGGGAGGACAATCACACAATAAATGAGGGAATCTGATTTCCTAACCTGGAGAGCTCTGCCACAGTCTCCAAGGGAGCAGAAATAGTCCTCTGAGTGCAGGGACAGTGTCTGTCAAAAGAGGATGAACCACCAATGTGTTCTTTTTATTGATGACTACCCTTGTGAATCTTTGCTCTTATAAATGAGACTTAGCCTACAGTTGTGGGGTGCCTAAGGGTTGCCACCTGAGAGCCTCCTTGTTGATCAAATGTGGCCTCTCTCTAAGCCAAATTCAGCCTATGATTGCATTATCTTCTCCCCAATGTGGGGCATGTCTCCCTGGGATGAGCCTCCCTAGCAACAAGGGATTAATGCCAAGTGCCAACTGGCAACACAACTGGAAAAAGACCTTGAATAAAAGGGGGAAAATGTAAAGATAAATGAGTTCAAGTGGCTAAGATACTTCAAAGAGAGTCGGGAGGTCATCCCAGAGGTAACTTTTACGCACACCTCAGTAGGAGCTCACAGAATATCTAAGTGCCTATCACCCCACACAGAGGGGCTCCTGAGAGCTCTGGAGACACCCAAGTCTCAAAGTCTCTAAGTGGGGATAGCCCCAGAGACTGATGCCTTATCAGTGGGCTCTATTTTGGAATCTGTGCTCCTGAGAGAGACAGAATTGGACTCAAATAAGTCCTCCCTGCACATGGTTCATCAGTCCCTTCTATTCAAACTTATATGTGATGCTGGAGTTTTTAGGTATACTTCCAGAGACTGGGGCTTCTGGCCTACCTATGTGCCAGGTGTGTGTGGAATCTCAGTGGAGCTGCAACTTCTACCCTACAGCTCAATGGACTCATCCAAGTCACGTGATGAGGAGACAGCGATAGGCAACGGCCATCCCAGGGAATTGAGAGGGCCTGTATCTGCAGGCAGGATCATCCCACCCACCATATCCATGGGATATAAGCCCTCTCTCAGTTGGAGTTGGAGTGGACCTCACCATCCCAGTCCCCTCAGGATTGGGGGAAGAACTATGGACTAGAGTGGACTTGATGGTATTCTGTTGTACACATATGGTGATTCTAGCAATGGAAGAAATTATAACAATGAGGTATGGCCAGTGGCCCTTGACACTTTTGGGGCAGGGAGGGGACGAGCAGTTGAAATACAGTGGCTTCTTTGGGATTTGGAGTTTGTCTTGAGTACCGTTTTGGCAATGGATGTAGGCCAGTTTAAATCAGCACAGACCACCCAGAACTGTGTGAGAGAGTGTATGGTCTACAATGTGAACTGTGGTCTATGGTTGGTGGCAAGGTCCCAGGATGTGTAAGTCCTTTGAAGGTGGTGGGCCACACTTGTGGGAGATGTTTGTGTGGGATGTGGTGGGAGGTGTGGGAAGTGGGCAACATGGGAATTTCAGTGGGTTCCATGTAATATTTTAGGTAATCTAAGCACCTCTTAAAATATATTTATATATATAAATAACATTTTTGTAAGCAAAAGCATATATATGCATATATATTTATATATCATTTTACAAATATTGGTATGTATTGTGAAAATTTTGATTTTTACCCACAATAAAAAATAAATTAATTTTAAAAAAAAGAAGAAAACATAGAGGCAAAAATCAAATGGTATGATGCGGTTAAGGTACTGAAAGAGAAAATTGTCAGTAAAAAATTCTATATCCAGTAAAATTATCCTACTAAAATAAGGGTAAGTTCAAAGTATTCACAGACAAACAAATACTAATAGAAAAGTTTACCAAAAGACCAGAATTACAAGACATACTAAAGGGAGTGTTGCAGCCTGAAAGGAAAAAACAATGGGGAGAGGCTTGGTGAAGAGTGTAGAAATAAAGATTATTAGGATGGTGTATTAGTCAGTCAACGGGGTTCTGATGCAAAATACCAGAAATATTTTGGTCTTTATAAAGGGTATTTACTTGGGGCAGAAGCTTATAGTTATCAGGCTATAAAGCATAAATTTATTCCTTCACCAAATTCTGTTTCCATGTGTTGGAGCATGACAGCTGCCAACATTTGTGAGGCTCAGGCTTCTTGGGTTCCTGTCTTTCTTGGACTCCATTTCTCTCTGGGCTTAGCTCCTCTGTTTCCTCCATAAGTTCAGCTGTAGACTATGAAACTATCTAGGCTATGCTTCTCTCACCACAACACCTACAGTGTACTGTCAGGCAAACCACTTGTTCCTATCCTGGGGCCTTCTCTCCTTATTCATGACAAAGCTCCTCTGTGTTGTTCCCCGGGATCCAGCATTAAAACTCAGCTTCAGAACTCCAACTCAAAACTACAACTCTGTCCTTTGCCATGTCTTTTATCTTTGAGTCCCCACACACCAAGGGGCAGGCCTCAACTCCCTATTGATATGTCCCAATCAAAGCCCTACTCATAACTTAATCACACCCAGATAAACAGACAAGTTTATAAGCATAATCCAATATATATTTTTGGAATTCATAACTATATCAAACTGATAAACTGCTACAGATGGGTAAATTAAAGGGAAAATTGACATTCATTTGTAAGATATGACAACATAAAGCCAAAGGACAAAATGGATTAAGTAATTAATGCCTATAAAATAATAATATTGAATGTTAATGGGTTGAACTCCCCAATCAAAGAAAACAGACTGATAGAATGAATTTTAAAATGAGCCATCTATATGGTTTACAGAAGTGACTGATATCACACATAAGGATACATCCAGATTAACAAAGAAAGTTTGGAATAAAATTTTCCATACAAATGGTAACCAAAAAAGAGCTGGAGTAGCAATAGTAATATCAGACAAAAGAGATTTTAAATGCAAAACTGTTATAAGGGATGAAGAAGGTCATTATATAATAATAAAAGAGGCAATTCACCAAGAAGAAATAATTATACTAAATATTTATTCACCTAACCTGCAAGCACCAAGATACATGAGGCCCACACTGGCAAAACTGTAGGGAGAAATACATAACTCTACAATAATAGTTGTAGACTTCAAAACACCATTCTCAGTATTGGACAAAACATCTGGAAAGAGGATAAATAAAGAAATCTCTTGAATAATATAAATGAGCTAGAGCAACAAAAGGAAAAAATAGATGAATGAGACCTCCTCAAATTGAAACACTATTCACCTCAAAGGACTATATCAAAATGGTGAAAAAGCAGCCAATTCAATGGGAGAAAATATTTTGCAATCCTATCCAACAAGGGTTTAATGTCCATGATATATAAAGAGACCATACAACTCAACAATAAAAAGACAAACTGCTCAATTAAAAAAATTGGGCTAAAGACTTGAAAAGACAATTGTTCAAAGAAGAAATACAAATGGTGAGGAAATACATGAAAGAATGTTCAACGTCACCAGGGCTTAGGGAAATACAAAACTACAATGAGCTTTCATTTTACACCTATTAGACTGGCCACTATTAACAAGTCAGAAATCTGTCAATGTTAGAGAGGATGTGTAGAGTTAGGAATGCTTATTCACTGTTGGAAATGTAGAATGGTGCAGCCACTGTGGAGGACAATTTGACAATTCCTAATGAAGTTGACAACAGATTTGCCATATGAAACATCAATACCATTACTACGTATATACCCAGAAGATCTGAGAGCAGTGACACTAATTGACATCTGTGCACTGATACTCATAGTGGCATTATTCATGGTTACCAAAAGTTGGAACAACCCAGGTATCAATCAACAATGGATAAAAAAATGTGCTGTATACCCATGATGGGATATTATGCAGTGGTAAGAAGAAATGAATTCTTGAATCATATGACAACATGGATGTACCTGGAGGACATTATAATGAGTGAAGAAAACTAGACACAAAAGGACAAATACTGTATGCTTGCACTATTATGAATTAAATATATTGTGTAAATTCATGGAATTAATTATTAGAATGATGTCAATCAGAAAATAGATTGAGCATAGAAAATGGAAGCTGATGGTTAATCTGCACAGAATTGGTAAAAAATGTTTGTAAATCTTTGCAAATGAAAAGAAATGGTTCAATCATATCATAACGTGTGTAACTATCAGAGGTATTATATGGGTATGAATGGTCAAATGGGTAGGTCATGTATATTACTAGAAGGAAAGCTAAAAATGTAACCTAGTAATGTATAATATAGTGAAACCTCATGTGAAATAGGAATGCAAGATATTGCATATATAAGACAGTTTTTACAAAATATAAATACAAATACACTGGAAACAATGAAACAGAATAGCAGCTATGTACAGCAGGGACAGCATAGATTGAGAGATGATGAGGATTTATTTTTTTAATTGGGATAATGAGAATGCTTTAAAAATGAAGTGATGGATGCACAAATATGTGGTTATACTGAATAATATTGACTGTACACTAAGGATGAATTTGTACTTTATTAATATATATAAGTATATTGATTTGTTAAAAAATACTTTATTGGGAAGCAGGGGTGAGATGAGAAGGCAATCATTGGCAATGAAGACAATGACACATGAGCTCCATTAGTTTCTTGAAACCTTACAGTACACACCTGAGCTTTACTTGTGAAGCAGTATGTTTGCTGATCAAGAGGGAAATAACTCATTACTAATCCTTTTTGCTGAAAAATAGGGATGCTGTGAAATACTAGCACCAGAGAATGTACTTTTACTAAAAGATTCATCAACTGCTGTAGGTTTCCTGCAAAGCCCTGTTAAGGGCAAAGAGCAGAAACAGAAAGAAGGTATTTGGGATCCATATTAGTATACTCTGAATTCAGCAATAGAAAGTCAGCTGGGATAATGATAGCTCATGCTTGGAGACATCATCTCATCTCATTGCACCTCATCTCACATGCACACATACACATGACTATTATAGCAGTATGTGAGTCTTCTGTGAAAGAATACAAGAGTGCTTTGATGAGAAACATTGATGGCAGCTGCACTTCTTTCAACCAGGCCAAAACTCATGGCCAGCTCTGAGACAGGCTCTGTCCCTCTTAAAATTAGAATTCCAAAGTGAGAGTGCTTTCCCAGAGATTGGTAGAAAACACTGATGTGAATTAAAATATAGTCACACTTCTGACAGAAAAAGAAATGAGACTTGGCTAATTGATTTGACAATGAAGAATGGCTTTGCCAATTAGATAAATTTTCCTCAATTGAATGATCTAAATATGTAGCACTAGAATTTTTGTCAAATATGTACTTCAAACACATGGAAAATGAATTTTATCAAAAATATTCATTGATGAAAGTGGATAATTTAATATATATATTTTTTACTTTCTTAACACTCTCTGAGAATATTGGGTTAATCAAAGTGTCTCTAAATGAAAAAGTTTTGGTAGATTGATTTCTGTACCCAAATGAAAGACATGTTCTTAATTTTAATCCACATTCCTGTGAGTATGAACTCATGTGTAAAGAGGACCTTTTGAAGACGTCATTCTTAGTTAAAGTGTGACCGAACTGAATCAGGGTGAGCCTTAATCTGTAATTCTGGAGTCCTTTTTAACCATAAGAAATTCTGACACAGTAGGCCAAAAGGAGAAAGGACAAGTCAGGAGATAACAGAAGGGTAGACACTAGGAGAGAGAGAATACCAAGAAAAGAGAAACAGAGATGCAAGCCAAGGAACTCTAAGGACTGCAGCAAGCCAGCATCAGAACACTACAGACTTTGGGAAAAAAGCAAGCCTTGATGATGCTTTGATTTTAGACTTTAAGCCTTCCAACTTCTAAGCCAGTAAATTCCTGTTGTTAAGCCATCTCATTGTGTAGTATTTGTTACAGCAGCATAAAAATCTAAGGCTTTGGTATAATTAAATTCATTTGATAATTCTTTGGTATAAGTCCCCAAAACATCAAAAGTGAGTTGCTCTAATGATGGGAAACAAAAATAGCCATTATATTACACAAATTGGATTTTTGTAAAGCACTGATGATAACCAGTACTTTTTATTTCAGGTAGTTTCAATTTCTGCTTTTGACCAAATATGAAAAAAGAATCTAATTGACTTAATTAGTTGAAATATAATTAAAAGTAATTTTTGATGCTTGAGTATTATGTGATTTGAGATTATGTAATTTGGAAGAAATTTAAAAATTGTGTATATCACTCAGCTTAGGCTAAGATAGGCTTCAGTAACAAATAACCCACAATTCTCAGTTTTTTATGGCTAGCCTCCAAGATGACATCTGAAGATCCTTACTTCCTGATATTCACACTTT
>JAKSZT010038682.1:946676-976392 GCA_026826555.1 Tolypeutes matacus
TGAAAGGATTAATATGAATAAATTGAAAAAAACTCTAGAAATAACTTATAATAAAATCCTACAAGTAATTAAGAAAGTCAAGGTAATAGTATACTAGAGTTACAGTTCCTTCATTGTTAAACTAGCTGTGTGATCTGGGACAAACCTTG
Organism: Tolypeutes matacus; assembly: GCA_026826555.1. NCBI lineage: Eukaryota > Metazoa > Chordata > Mammalia > Cingulata > Chlamyphoridae > Tolypeutes > Tolypeutes matacus. Next base: position 946,826 of record JAKSZT010038682.1, read on the forward strand.
TAATATCTCTCAATTGTAATTTCTTTATCACTAGAATGACAGGGAGATAAAAGTGACAGGGGATAAGAGTGAAGAAAATTTTTCTAAAGCATCTTCTAGTTCTAAAATTCAGAGATTTATAAAAATACAATGAACTTTTACAATCTTTGTGATAAGCAGCCTGAACTATGCTCCCACTGATCCCACCTACTAGCAGTCAAGCCCTTGTGTAATCCTTTTCCTCTGAGCAGGGGCTGGACATTTTGACTCACTTCTAATGAAGAGAATATGGAAATATCTAATATGGGATATTACTTCTGAAATTACTTGCAAAAAAGACTGTGATTTCCATTTTTCTCTCTCTCCATCTTACTTCCTCACACTTAAGGAAGCCATGTGGAGAGCTACCTCTTAAAGAGGTAAGGAACAGAAGCAGTCCCCTGGCTAACAACCAGCAAGGAATTTAAACCCTCAGTCTGCAGCCCAAGAGAAATTCGACCCTGCCAACAACCACTGAGTGAACTTGGAAGCAGAAACTCCCCAAGGTATTCCTCAGATGAAACCAGAGTGGCATCCAACTACTTCATCACTGCCTTGCCTCAGACCTTGGGAGAGATGCAGCCAACTAAACAAACTGTGAGATAATAAATATGTGTTCTTTTAAGCCACTAGTATTGGCATAATATTATCTTTGATAGATATCTAATACTAGTTGCCAAAGCAAGATAAAGTCTATTTTGAAAGGGCCAAGAATTGGATCCACAGAACTATAGAGAATGAGGAACTACTTTCTTAAGTAAATAGAAAAGTATGCTCAATTCAACTCAACAATTTCCAATAGCACCCCAGTGAACAAAATGTTAAGGAATGCAAAGAATTGTCCCCCATTGTGAATCAGCTTATGGGCCTTGTGCAGACACAAATGAAGTAAGTAAATGTGACAGGGATTAGAAGCCCTTTCATCTTCTCCTGGGACACTCAGCTAAATGCAATTCCCAGCTCCTCTGAAGGGGGCAGGCCTGTGCAGCACTTTTAGACTTGGCCCATTAACACTCTTATATCATGACTGTTACCTGATTGATGCAGATAACTTAATGACCTTAAAAGATGGTGTTGAAAATGATGAGCAACAAGACAGAACAAGCTTGAGTCCCTGAAATATCACTTAAAGGAGAGGAACCTGCTTATGAACAATTATTCTGGGTTTCAGCTGATGAAAAATGTATTTTTCTTGTCTTAATCCACTGAGATTTTGGATGTTATCTATTATGGTATCTAGCATTTCTGTAATAAATAAAGGAGAGTAAAATATGAGTATATCTAATTAAATGCTACTATGTATATACTTAATGAAGATCCAATAATTTGCTGTAATTGGAAACTCTGCTGAGTCACAGGTTTGAGTCATTTCTCTCCAACATTAAGTAATGATGTGAATTTGGACAAGCCACTTATACTCTCTGGGCTAGATGATCTCTGAATAATCTTCCTTCTCTAAAAACATGCAATTCCATGATGCTATGGCTCAAATTTGATAGTTCAGTCAAAAAAAACGGGGCAGGGGAACTGTTTGATTAGACTTTCATCTCTAGCTTTTGAAAATGAAGAAGACATTGCCTCTCCCTTTTACACTGTATCATGTAAATTTTTCCATTATAATATCTCTCTTATTATATATATATATAGCTTTCACTGGTCACGTTTATCTATAGGTTAAAATTCTTTATCACCAGAGACTATATTTTATTCATCTTTGTCTCCCCAAACTTTAGCACTTCTGCTTTGTATATTAAATGTTCAAGCTGGAGAGTGAGACAACATAAGGAGGAGAAGTGAAAATGGTCTCTGAGCAATAAGTTGAGCAGGAGGAGGTATTATAGTAGAGGTTCTGGAGTATCACAGGATGTGGGCTGGATACTAAATAGTTGGCAACTTATTGGGGAATAAAGAGGATGGTTTGGGGCTGCTTATTCATGAAATTGGCCAGAACACTGTCCTTTGCAGAAGCGTCATGACCTGTTGATGCTGATCAAGGATAAGAAAGGAAAAAGGTTGGGAAAAAAATCCAATAAATCTTCACAACCCCTCTAACTCTGACTTTTTTAAAAACAGGTTTTATTACTTCTAGCAAACACAGTAGAGCAATGGATAAAAGAAATTAATCTTCACATATAGATTTTATCCTCTTGGGCCTCTTCCCTGTTATGAAGCATGCCAACTTCCTTGTCACTGCCATCCTTCTGATTTACATTGTAGCTCTTACTGCAATCAGAATCCTTATTCTCCTAATCTGGGTGGATTCTTACCTCCACCAGCCCATGTTCTACCTGCTTAGCCAGCTGGCTCTCATGGACCTGATATTAATCTCTAGCACTGTATGCAAGATGGCAACCAACTTCTCAGGGAAGAAAAACATCACACAGGTGACCTGTGGTACTCAGATCTTCATTCTGACTCTAGGAATTGTTTAGTGCATCTTAATCACCCTCATGTCCTATGACCACTATGTGGCCATCTGCAACCCTCTGAGATACAGCTTCATCATGAGCCAGTAAGTCTTTCTGCAAATGGTTGGTTTCTTCTGGGTTGAGGGTGCCCTTATATCATTGGCACACACAGCCTACTCTTTGCATTTCCCCATCTGTGGTCCCAGGGAGATTTCCCATTTCCTCTGTGAAGTCGTGGCCATCCTAAAGTTGGTCTGTGAGGACATCTTGGACTATGAGAAAGCTGTGGTGGTGACAAGCATTTTAGTCATCCTAATTCCCTTGTCCATCATTCTGACTTCTTATGCTCTCATCTTCCTTACTGTCCTCTGCATGAACTCCCCTGAGGGCAGGAACAAAGCTGTGACTACCTGCACCTCCCATCTGAATTTAGTAAGCCTCTACTTTGGTCCAGCTATGCTGGTCTACATGAGGCCCAGTTCTTACCACAGCCCCAAGCTTGACCAGGTTCTCTTTATGCTTGTGCCATCCTCACCCCCATGTTGAATCTCTTTACCTACTGTCTTAGGAACAAGGATGAGGTGGGTGCTCTGAAAAAGGTGTTGGGATGTTGCATGAATTACACCAGGGTTATATGATGGATGTTAATCATTAGCTCTTTGGGATTTTTGTTTGTTTATTTGTTTTTGGGTTTTTTGGTCTAAAGCAGCCCTCCTCAGAAGTGGAAGGCTTCACCTCTGATCTTTTCATACTTGAAGTTACAATGGGACAGCTGTTTCCATGAAGTCAGTTAGTTTATACAGACATGAAACTGGTGAAACATATTAAATTCTTTCATGCTTATTTTGGAACATTAGAATCACACTCATATTGTAGGCCTTTGTGGTTTAGGCACTCCAGGATTGATGATGGTGGTGGTGGTGGTGGTGATGGTGGAGATGGTAGTGATAGTGCTGGTGGTGGTGTTAGTGGAGATGGACATGATTTTGGTCATGGTGGAGAAGAGGTGATAATGGTGGTAGAGGTGGTGACAGTGGTGGTAATGATGGTGTAAATTTTAGTGATGGTGGTAGTGGTCATGGAGATGGTGGTAATGGTGGTGGTAGTGGTGGTGTAATATGATGATGAAATTTCACCAAGCAAACTGAATCAAGACTGCTTTATTCAACCAGAAAGCATAATTTCTATCAAGTTCAATCCTAGAAAAAAGCCAATAATTGCCATAAGCCCAGAAATGCTTTAGCTTCAAAAAAATCCTTTAGAAAAAACAAAAACTGAGAAGTGTTCTTGGTTACCAATCTTTAAAATGAACGGTCTTTATTAGATTATTTCTCATGTCTTTTATAGACCTAAACAAAAACCAATTCAATTAAACTATTTTAAATACTCTTTTACTACTTATTTAATTGTTTTCTGAAATTGTCCTCCTTACCAAAAAGAATATATATTGAGACTTTTTTCAGTTTCAAATTTTTATTTTAAGAATGCATAATAATATTGGACCTGATGGAAAGGGAATATTGTTTGTGCCTTTCTGCCATGCAGTTTCACAGGAATAAATATTCACATTTTACTGAAGGGAAAATAGAGTGAATGTAGCTGAATCTATAAACGTGGAAATATTACTGCCCTAAGATCTCACAGTATGAGTGTAAATGGACTGAAACTGGACCTAAGGAATATAATAATTTACTAATAAATTCCAGAACATTTTGATTATCCTTGTTGTTTGTTTGAATTAGCAGAATGGATAGTTATTTAGACACAGTTATTTAAAAGTCAGAAGGAAAAGAAAGGAATAAGATGTGAAACCTCACTAAGACTAAAACAAACGTCTTGAAGTAGGTGTATTCATATCATCCCTGAAACCCTGAAGTAGAATAGATGATATTTTTAACCCAAAATACATTATTATATGAAGGAAATGTTTTGATCTACAAGATGGATAAGTAACAAAGCAAAGATTTAATTGATTCTTTATATAAATGATTAATGTAAATCATCTGCCCAAGGAAGATATTATGTGCCAAACAATGTTTATGGGAGGGAGGGATGGTAGAGGTATAAGTCAGGAGTCTTTTTGACAGTGATTGAGCAGATAAACCCAAGAACATGTGATTTCTCCTATAAGCATTTACTCATTTTTCTCAGCATCAACTCTCAGATTTGAACATTTCTAATTCTGACAATAAATCTGTTGTCCTTGCACTTCAGTTTTCTTTCTGATATAACCATTCTATTCATTAAACAAAACAAGAGAGGGGGTGGATTAGAAACGTCCCATGCATCATGTTAAAAATATTCTTAGTCAGGCTAGCATTCTGCTTCAATTTGTTTCAGTAAGGTGCTATCATAATTTGGAAAAGGCCTTATAATGACACATTAAGTCTCATTATGCACAGCAACCAATATGGTAGGACGGTCTTCACAAGTGGAATGTAGCAGAAGGAGTTTACTTGTATGAGACTTGAGTTTAAAATGAAAGTGAGGTCCATAGGGCTTACTTGTTTTTGGAGTACAGTGACTTCACACAAACAAAATTGCATAAGTACCACCTTCCCCAAGCAGGAACAAAATGGGGTTTAAATGCATTATTTTAAAAATTATAATGAAAGGGGAGGATTTCAAAAGAAAACTCCCCATGCAAGGCTCTTATACATAGATACATTGCCGCTGATACCCGCTCAAAGCACTTGTCAAAAGAGGGATGTTCTGGTGAATGGGAAGCATAATCAACCCATCAGTTTAAAAAAAGACAAGACAGCCGCAGCATCCAGCAGAGTTCCTTGCCCTGTCCAAATCTCTTTCCATGGAGACCAAAGTCCTGTCAGAGAAAACACTTCTTCCTGATCTAATTGTAAACCACTCTCTAGAAATAGCTAAAGAAAAAAATGGCTAATAAATTATCTAGTCCAATCTTACTCCCTAAAGTTCTGAAAAGAAGTGGTATGTCTTCAAAAGAAAAATACATAATGGCCTGTGACAGAGTAGGGACAAGATAGAATGCAAAATTTATTCTTCTCTTTTTCTTGAGAGGAAGCTTTGGACATTCTCTAATATAAACTTTACCCTCAATGATACAAAATGTTTGACTCCTTGTCTTTGTAATACCCCTTCAGTGTTCACTGAACTAAAAAAAAAAAAAATTACTCTTTGCAGAACATTGAAATTGACATGAGTCCCTTATTATCCTCTTCCTCTGACATGAAGAATTAGAAGGCCAGCATTCCCACTATCAAAAATTATTTACCAATGAACATAGTAATGTAGTCCCTCCTAAATCTTTGTTCTAGCCCAACAATTTCAGTTCCCTCAGTTGATTATTTTATTTTTTTCCCCTCCATTGTTGATTTAAGGTCTACCCTTTGGCAATCTTTGTTATGCTCTTCCTCCTCTCCCTTCTCAGTACAGTTTTCTTTTATGTACCAAGATGTTTATTACAATTATTTTAGAGAAGAAATAGGAAATAATTTAAATTTTCACAATATAGGAGAATGATTGAAAAAATATGGATGGTACATCCCATATAAGAGAATATGGTGCAGCCCTAATATGTTATATATGCTTTTTGAAATGTTGTGAGTTAACAAAACAATCATGCATTCCATACAGGATTCCCATACATTGTCCCACCACCAACACCTTACATTGTTGTGACTGATTTGTTACAAAAGATGAAAGAAGTCATAATATTACTGCTATCTATAGGCCATAGCTTATGTTTAGTGTGTTTTTACCACAAACCATCCTTTTATTAACATCATGTATAGTACTGTATATTTGTTATAGTTCATGAGAACATTCTCACATTTGTACTGTGAACCACAGTCTATCATACCTCAGGGTTCACTGTGTTATATGGTCTGCTGTCTTGTTCAATCCATACAAAGTATACACTCAGTGTCTTTCAGTTTCATCACAGAGCTGTGCTGTCATAATCTCAGTCCATTTCAGAATGTTTTCATTAATCCAAAAGGAAAACAGCCACACCCCTTATAGGGGTCCCCATTATAGACTCTTAACATTGATTTAGTACCTTCTTTGTCGTTGCTATAAAAGCATTACAATATTACTGTTAATTATAGTCTATACATTATATTAGTTGTATTTTTCCCATTCCAATGCTGTTTTGACATATATTTGTAAGGCATGATTACAACACTCTTATTTGATTGCTTTGGTTTGGGTTCCCATTCTTTATCTCTATAGAAGGTGAATGGTCTAGAAATGTTTTTAGCCTGATTATTCCCTTTGGGTCTGGCCAGCAGGAAAGCATGCTCCTGCTCTATGGGGTCAACCAGATCAGACACAAACCCATGGTTACACGGAAATAAGGCCACCCAATCTTTAAAATAAAATTAAATTATGTAACCACCTAGCTTGGGGCTGAGAAATATCTAGCCTCCATGTAATTTTAACATCAATACACCACCCTACTATAGGGCTGAATATTCTTGACTGTTAATAGGTAAATGAATTTAAAGAACTAGACTCAGGAGCCATAAATTTTCTCCACTTTGAAAAGAGAATACCCATTTTAAAAGATAATAAACGGGAAGGACTTGGAAAGAAAAGTTCTCAGGCAAGGCTGTTATCCATCCATACATTGCTGCTGATGCCTAGCTCGCAGCACTTGTCAAAAGAGGATTGGTCTAGAAAATGGGAAGCGCAATCAACCCAGCAATAATGAAACACACAAGGCATTAGAAACACACAGTCAAAGAAAGCAGAAGTGTGCATCTTACAGGCTGTGAATATTCACCTCACCCCTACCCAGCCCCTCTCTCTCTCTTCTGAACTAAACTTTCTTCCTTTCTCTCTGTTTCTATCCATCTCTCAATATCTCTGCCTCCATGTGATATTAGTGTTGCATCTCAGGCCTCCTGTCTTTCTCTCAGTCTCCCTGAGCCCTTTCATTCATTACCTTCTCTTAGCTCTCTTTCCATCCTCTTCTTTGTTTATCCCTGACCTTTCTCAATTCTTTTGCTATGTGTAGTCTTTTTCCATAATCCTCCCCCTTCCTTTCCCCAAATCTTTTTGCCAATTTCCCATTATCACCCCATTCTCTATTTTAAAGTGTTGCAAACAGAACATTTTTATTTTTTTAATTCAATCCCAAATACTTTTTAATAAATAAGTTTTAGGTTTTCAGATAATAATGCATAAAATACAGAGTTTCCCCAAACCATCCTACTATTCACACCTTGCCTTAGTGTGGTATGTTTGTTACAATTCATGAGTTAACATTTTTATAATTGTACAATTAACTATAGTTCATCATTTATAATAGGCTTAACTGTTTGTGTTTTACATTACTACTTTTTATCTTTATTCTAGTAACAATTATACAAACTAAAATTTCCCCCTTTTCACCACATTCAAATATATAATTCTAAGCTGTTAATTATGTTCAGAATGTTTTCCTACCAACAGCACCATCAATTAGCAATCTTTTGTGATCTACCCAAACAGAAACTCATTACAATTTCAATCAGAATATTTTCAATTATTTGTAAACATTGAATATAGTTTTATTTTCTATTAATTTTATAAAAGAAATATAATTAAATATCATATTTCACACTAAAAGAAAATAACTGAGTTTTTTTGTTTGGAGTGTTTTAGCTTATTTTTCATTGATCACCTAGAATTTAAAGTTATAAAAATACCTTTTAACATGTAATATTAATATATCCCCATGTCAACAATTAAGAATGTACACAAACAATCCAACCAACTTATCCTCCTTTCAATGGATTCTCAGAACTGAAACCACATCTTACTTCCAGAAAGCTCTTACATCCTCTACTCTGACATGCCTGAAAATTCCAACTATGCATATCTTTGTTATCATGAAAACAAATCACCTAGTCATATGAATGAATCTTTCAAAAAGGAAAGAGTATAAACATCTTTTTCTGTAAATGATCTGAGAATTACATGGTACTCAGATGCCAGGGTGCTCTGGCCATTCCCTTTTCTCTCTAATTTTCCTTGCAGCATCTGCAACATCCTTAAATTTGATATAAATCCAGACACACAATGACACATATTTAGGTGGATGAACCAAACCCAACAATGTTGGAAAGGATTTGATCTGAAGAGTTAATTTCAAACTAGAAGGAACTCAGAAGCTCAGAGTAGAGGATACAGAGAATGATATAGAGTGAAGGAGGGAGATAGGGAGATGGCAAATATGTTCTCTCTAATTTAATGCAATGTTACATGACTTTCTTTGGAAGTCATTATCCTTTTATTTCTCAGATTTACTCTATATGACACCAGCAACATGAGTACAAATTCAAGCCACTAGTGTTACAAGGATGGAGCCACCAAGCTACTGACTTAGTTGATTCTTCTGTACACACAGTCCTCCACCATGAATGAATCCAAATGTAGGCTATTGTTTGGACAGCTAGTTTACTAGCCCATCACTGCCTCTACCTGTGCTTTAATGGATATTCACCATTTCTTCTGCAAAGTCACTACCCTTCTAAAATTCACTTCTGAAGACATCTTTACATAGACAGTTTTTTGGGTTATTGGTTTTGTTTTTCTCCTACACTTCATCTTTCTCTCACCTTCACAAAAATACCCCGAGGAGGTTCACCTTGGGCATACATTTAAGACATATAAATCTGTTCAAGTGTTCATGAGGCACTGTCACAGAGGGTGGAGATTCACAAATTATCTGAAAGAATATTGAATTCCCATCCTAGTGAGCTCTGCCACATTCTCTAATGTAACAGCAAGAATCTCCTGAACACCGCATCAATGACTAGTGAAGGAAGATGGTCCATTGATGGGACTTTGATATTGGTAACTGCATTTATGAACCTTTACTTTTGAAATTGAAACAGCCTAGTATTATAAGATGCATAAGAGTTACCTCTTTAGAGCTTACTTGTTGCTGAAAGATTGCCTCTCTCTAAGCCAAACTCAGCATATAAATGAATTACCTTCCCGCCAGCATGAGGCATGACTCCTGGGGATGAGCCTTCCTGGCACCAAGGGAATACTACCAAGCACCAATTAGCAATGCAACTGGAGAAAGACCTGGACCAAAAGGGAGAAAAGGTAAAGACAAATGATTTTACATGGCTAAGAGATTACAAGTTGTGTTGGGAGGTCATTACAGAGGTTACACTTATGCATGTTTCAGCAGGATCTCATTGACTGTCAAAGTAGATATTACTTCAAATAGCAGGGCTCTGGAGGGCTCTGGAGACATCTAGAAACTGTAGTCAGGGAAGATAGCTCACTAGTTTGGTGCCTTGCCAGTGGGCCCTTCTTTGGAATTTATTTTCTCCAGTATGACAGAGTTGGACTCAGTTGTGATTTCCCTACACATGGCTGTTCTGACTCTTCTTTATCAATCTATAATTAGTAATAGAGTTAATAGGTGTATGTCCAAGAGACTTAAATCTTTTGACTGTCCTTGTATCAGCTGGGCTTTGAATCTCAATGGAATTGTAACACCTACTCTCTAGTTCAATGGGCTCATTCAGGACAACTAACAAGGAGAGGATGATGGACAATGATCATCCCAAGGAAGTGAGAGTCTACAACTGCAAGCAAGAGAGACCCATCCATCTGCCCTATGCAAACAAAGCCCTTTCTTATTTAGAGGTGGAGTGGGCATCACCATCCCAAAATACTCAGGATTGGGGAATGAACTATGGACTAAAGTAGACTTCTTGGTATTCTATTATAGACTTATTGTGATTCTAGTAATGTAAGAACTTACATCATTGATGTGGAGGCAGTGGCCTTTGGAGGTTCTGAGGGTAGCGAGAGGGAAAAACAGGTGTAATATGAGGTTTCATTGGGACTTGGGAATTATCCAGAATGACATTGCAGTGACAGATACAGGCCATTGTATATTTTGCCATAACATACAAAATTATGTGGGAGAGAATGTAAACTACAATGTAAACTATAATCCATGTTTAGTGGCAATGCTCCAAAATGTCTTCTTCAATTGAAATGAATGTACCACACTAATTAAGAATGTTGTTAAGGTGGGAAAATGTGGGAGGTGTAGGGAGCGGGACATAAGCAAATCCCATCTATTTTTTAATGTAGTATTTATGTAACTAAGTATCTTTTTAAAAATATAAAAAAATATGCTTTAAAAAATATACCCCTGAGGGCAGGAATAAAGCTCTGGCTAACCCCTAGTGTTTCTGCCCCTAAAGTGTTGCTGAGCCTCTACTCTTGTCCAGCTGCTGTGGAATCTCCATTGGGAGGAACCACCCTCCCACAGAAGGAAAGACATTATTTTTTCCTTGAGCCTATAATCACTCTTCATTTATGATCTAAGAAAGGAGTTCTGACAATTCTCTAAAAACGTTAAGGAGAAACCAGCTGTAAGAAGAGCCAAAAAGCATATGTATCCTTTAGCCTAAAGCAATGATGCCATTACATTTAGAGACCCAGATTTAGTGTGGCCCTTGCACTTACCGAGTGTGTAAACTTGGACAGCATTTTATCTTGATGTTTGTTTTTCTCTTTGGATTTTATTCAATCCATAGTCACATTAGGGTGTCAATGTCCCTCTCTTTTTCCAGTTTTCTAGTAAGGATGGTGTCTTTGTTTCCTAAGACTGCTGTGACTGGATGCCTTAAAGTGAATGAAATGTGTTGTCTCCATCTAGAGGCTCAATGTCTGAACACAAGGCATCAGCTCCCATGTGCCAGACACTATGCCAGTTACCAGGGACACAAGCATAAGAATAAGAATGTGTCTCAGGCCCCACCACATCAAGGTGATGAGGTAAGATGCTCCATCCTCCAACAGAATCTCTGAGAAACCAGGTAGAACTGGAAGAAACCTCTTTCTCAAAGCCCCAGAAAACAGTTAAAGGACTGCTGTAATAGGGCAAGTACTGAATAAAGAAAAGTGCTGCTTAAGAGCAGAAGGATCTCACAGCAGCCTGACTGGCCTCTCCCTCCACACTTTACTGGCTAGCTGTGCACTCTCAGTGCAGATCCCTGGTTTGGGTTATGGAAGGAGAAGAGTAATTCTAATGCACATACTGGGGGAATGAAGTCTGACCCAATCTGTCAGTGGTGCCACATAACTTGCCCTGCATGTAGAGCTCTCCTATAGAATGCACTCAAAGCATTCAAGTCATGTTCACTGGGACAAGGGTTGCTGCTGTAGGATACATAATGTAGTGCCCAGGATCATGAAGACACTATCCTTGGAAAGAGAGATTTCTATCCATGTAAATGGTGAATTCCTAGGGCCACATGCACATGCCCAAGGTAAGACGAACACACAGAAAGAATTAGGGCAGTCCCTATTCTTTGGCTTGGAGTTATTCTCTAAACTCACTGTATGGATAAGCTCAGAAGGAAAACAGTTAAACAGGTCAATCTGCAAAGATTGGGAGAGGTGTTTTCTTTTTTCTTTTTGTTGTTGTTGTTAGTTACTGGCATTCAAGGAAATGCTAACTGATTCAAGCTAAAGGAACAGATACCTCCGTCTAAATTCCAGAGATAAAATATTAAAATATCAAAATATCCACATTTCAATAAAAGGTTATGAAACATACAAAGAAACAGGAAGTAATGGCATGGGCAAAGAAGGAGATTAAAAATTAGAAACCATCAATAAGGAGGACAAGACCTGGGGCACACCAAAAACTTTTTAAAAATTGTCCTTAAATATGCTCAAAGAGCCAAAGGAAAACATGGGACTGTGGGATTCTTCTATCTTTATTTCTAAGAGGTAGTTTAGATGCCTGCTCCCCTGCCCATGAAGGGAAGGCTGCACTATCAGTTCCTACCTTAAACAGTAACATTCTTGGTCTGTTCAGTTAATTAGCTAACAAGAACCTTCACCTCTACTTTATCTTTGATGTAAGCCACTATATGTCTTCATTATCTTTCTGCTTGGAATGCTTGTGATGTTTAATGACCCTTCACAAACGCATTGCCTATCTGCCCCTTCTCATGGACATCTGACCTTTACTCTGAAAAAAATCTGAATAAAAATCATGCTGGGGATCAGCTTGAGAGAATAGCTTCTTTAGCTTTTCTCCCCCTCATGTCTCTCAACCTCAGTGTTCAGGGTAATTCTTAGCACTGTTGCAGGCTCTGCTGGGCAGATCACCACAAGACTTTGCAGGATGGATTCCTGCAAGTGGAGACCCCAATGTGATCAGATGAACAGGCAGCTCAATTAGCACATCAGTGGGATGCATTTCATCCAGATACCTCATAATCCCATGTTAAGGGAACAGCAATGCCTGCTGGGGAGAGTTGCCTACATGACTGAATTCAGTAAGGGGAATTTTCTAAATTTTTATGGGTCAAGAATTTCCAAAGAACAAGATATTTTTGTAAAAACAATTCAAGAACTCTTAAAAACAGCTGATTGCACTGTCCAAAAAAGTCAGTTGCACCCCCTAATACAAACAATTCAAAAGTATTTTCCTTAGTTTCCTAGAAGAGGAACTTTAGATTTGGAATTATGGTTGCAAGTAGGAAAAATTTTCAAAACAAAATATGAAGAGGGAGAGAAAATTCCCACTTCTACCCTAATAACCTGGAGCATAGTGATAGCAGCCTTGTGTTCACTATATACGTCTCATCCCATGGATCCCTCAGAGGAGATTCGAGCTAAAATCCCTGTATTCTCTGAAAATGAAGAAACCCCTTTTCCTCCTCCATCTCCCTGATCTGTTTTGAAAATCAAAAACCTCAGCCAGCTGTGGAAAAATGCTTAAAAGAAGCTGTAGGGTTTAGAGAGAGTCTTACTTTTCCTGTAATTTTCCAAAATGGGCAGCCACAGCATGACTCACTTACCTATGCAGTCTTTAAAAAGCTACATAAAAACATTGTTAAAAATAGGCTCCACAATTTCTTCATAAAGGGAATTTTGAACTCCATTGCTAATGGCTAACAAATGTACCCCCGGGACTGGAAATTTCTTGTAAAAATTATTGTTACCTCAGCTCAATTTAGTGTTTGGCAACTAGAATACCAGGAAGACTGCACTCAATAGGCAGAAGTGCTGAATAAAGCCCTTATCCATGAAATCATGCTTGTAAGAAAACTTTTTGCCAAAGAATTAATTAAAATAAAGAAAACATTCCAGCAACAACTCTCCAAACCCCCTACTGCCTATATGATAATATGCTGTGGGTTGATGGGGGCTGATAAATTTAAATCACTGGAAGAGTAGGAAAACTTGGCAATGCAGTTTCCAGAAAAATACTCAAAAGCAGTAAAGTCAACGATGTAAAATGATGGAGGGCTTGGAAACAGCCATACCAAAAAAGGAGAAATTATGGGACAAATTAGTAAGCTTTATGTTTCTATTGATGTATTTTTACTCATTTTGTGTTTGTCTGTTCAGTGCCAGAGTATATTTTGATACTGCCACATGACAATATTAAATTGATAAATGAAAATTATTAAAAGATCTCTATTCAAATGACCAAAAATTAAATAGGCACTTATATTAATAAATAATTATGAATACTAATTTGAAATAATAAAAAATAGTTATAAGCAAATTGAATCATTATTCTGACAAGTTTGTTTAGTGTTAGTGGCAATTGCTTGAGTTTTACTTAGAAACAGTTTCCAAAAGGAATTTGGTAATTTAGGCATTTAAGGTATATATAATGCATATTTATCATTAAGAAAAAATAATCATAATTTTAACTTAAGATAAAATAATTAGTTATTAAAAATGAGTAAAATGTGGAACAAAAGTTAAATGAATACAGAAAATGTAAAAGGTTTGTGGGAAAAAAAATTTGTGGTTAAATTTAAGTAAAATTTAATGGGTCTATCTATAAAGTTTTAAAAGCTTTAGTATCAAATAGTATAATAATGCAAAGTTAAAATTTTGTTGTTTCTCAATATTTCTTATCATTAGTCTATTTTAGTAAAAGTTTACAAAGAGTTTTTCTCCTGAATAATCAGTATACAAAAAAGAAAGTCTGTTTTATCAAAATAGCTTCTTGTACTTTAACCTTAATGTTTCATTGGAGAAACAAGTCTTATCACTTTTAAAGGAACCTAATGTTCAAACTTGCTTTCTCAAAGTCAAATCCTGACAAATACCTTTTTATTTCAAATTATTGCAAAAGCTTTTTTCTTTCACCTTGAAAAAAAATAAAGTAATAAAATAGATGTTTATTTAATATGTTATAGTCTAAATAGAAGGTATTTAAATTTTTTATAAAATTAAAAAGTATTCTTTAACCTTGTTAGTTAAAGCTTCATATAAATACTTAAAAAATGTATAAAATTCCTAAAAAACTAACAATGTTTGTGTCACAGATACAACCTCTCCACCTAAAAATCAAGAAGTGGATGCTTTAACTCATGTTCATTTAATTTGCCCCACCTCTGCTAAAAGAACAGCTCTATAACTGCAAAAAGAGAGCAGCCATTAAGGGCTGCCAGGGGTAGTGCATAACAGTAAATTATAGTAAATTAAAATAACACCACTGTAGTACACAGAGGTCCCAAATATTGCTATTTTGTTGCAAAAATTAATATCCAGTTATGTCACTATCACTTTGTTTTGAAACTTCCTAAAGCTTTCTTTAACATCACCTTAAACAAGCCAAGCCAGCCCATATTCCCTTCCTATAAGAAAACCAACAATAAACTAAGTTTAAATTCAAAACTGTGAGTCACAACCCCAGTTGCAATTTAAATGCTAACAACATGACCAATGCAAGTATGAAGATTACAAGTTAATATACTACCCCAAAGCCCCAATAATCAAAGTCACCTGGCAAGGAGACAACAGTGGGCAATGGCCATCCCAGGGAATGGAGAGGGCATGCATCTGCAGGCAGGATCATCACACCCACCATATCCATGGGATAAAAGCCCTCTCTCACTTGGAGGTGGAGTGGACATCACTATCCCAGTCCCCTAAGGATTAGGGGAAGAATTATGGACTAGAGTGGACTTGATGGTATTCTGTTGTTCACATATGGTGATTCTAGCAATGGAAGAAATTATAACAATGAGGTGGAGCCAGTGGCACTAGACACTTTTGGGGAAGGGAGGGGATGAGCAATTGAAATACAGGGGCTTCTTTGAGATTTGGAGGTTGTCCTGAGTACCGTTGTGGCAATGGATGTAGGCCATTTTAAATCAGCACACACCACTCAGAACTGTGTGGGAGAGAGTGTGGTCTATGGTGTGAACTGTGGTCTATGGTTGGTGGCAAGGCCCCAGGATGTGTAAGTCCATTGAGGGTGGTGAGCCACACTTGTGGGAGATGTTTGTGTGGGATGTGTCAGGCGGTGTGGGAGGTGGGCAACATGGGAATCCCAGTGGTTTCTGTGTAATATTTTGGGTAATCTAAGCACCTCTTAAAATATATTTGTATATATATATATAAATAACATTTTTGTAAGCAAATGCACATATATGCATATATGTTTATATATCATTTTGCAAATGTTGGTATGTATTGTGAAAATTTTTATTTTTACCCACAATAAAAAAAAAAGTAATAATTTATTGTTGCCTATGTTTTGAACTATACAAAATGGAGAAAATGAAGTCATTTGGATCATGTTACTAACTTATATAACCTCACTGGTTAAAAATCTTAAAGCCCTAAAAAATTTAAAGTTTATTCTTTGGATGTCTGGTAGTTAGAGGTCTTATTATTGTTTGTTGCTATATAATCTATTGTAATTATAATTATGTATAAAATACTTAAATACTAATAAAAACTTTAATAATACAATATGTTGCATGGTTAAGTAATTTGATAACTTGTAAGTAACACATAAATGTATATTATTGAATGTATATGTAAATCTCTTCTTTTATGTTTGCACAATCCTAAAACCAAATGTATTAGGAAAAAAAAGTGGATATTATTCAAATCTAAAAGTAAAACATCATGCAGGAAACTTTATTAATCAACAAACCAATGCCTTGCTAGTCAGCACTTTTCATATTTCAGGAAAAATAATGAAAACTAAAACAGTGAGCACATCAGGAATGTATTGTAACAAATAAAAACACATAAAGTGCATTCCAGAAAGTGTTTTGCTTCTCTCTGGGAAAGCTGGCCACTTTCTCAGGAACTAATATATCAACTTTGGATGGCCCTGCCCAGGAAGTGTTGTGTTACTTCCTGAAGAGGCTGGCCACTTCCTCAGGAAATTACACAAAGCTTGTAAGTTAACATGTATAGTACCAAGTTCATTAATCATATAAAGAGTAAAAAGATAGTCCCTAATCAAGCCAGTTAAAGTCCCACCATAAGGGAAGGTACTCTACACAAGTGTTTTCAATCAAAACTCTAGTATTGGCTGCTAATTCAAAACTTCCCAGCCAAAACCTAGATGTTGGTGAGTTTGTTTATAAAACTGCTCTATATATCTATCATTCTATAACTCTGTTCAACATTAATTTAATCTTTTAATCAATTATGTTATTCTTGTATCTCACTCTAATTATCAGTGTATACTTATTAAACTAGATATACATATTAACATTTATCTTGTATCCATCTAGGACTCTAGCCAATAGTGAGCCAAGTATATTAGTGTGTTCCCCAGTGTATTAAACATGTGAATGTATGAGGACATATCATAAAAGATTGAAATATAACAAATAAACCTTTGTTTATAAACAATTTTTCAATTATTTTGTATTCTTTCAATTATTAACAAAAGTTCACTAACTAGATACTAGTAAAAAGTCCTACCACAAAAAATGCTCAGTTGCCCCACCGCTTGTCAATATTATGTCTTTCAGGATTTAAACATGTATTTATCATTACATAAATAATATCCTCATTGTAGCCCCCTCAAAAACACTTTTAACACAACTCTATAAACATCTCCAAATTTCTCTTATCCAAGCCAGTATCCAAATAACCCCTAGTAAAATACAATTAACTCAGCCTTAAAAATATTTAAGATATATCATATCATCTAAAATAAAGAAACAAAAAAGGGGGAGATTTGACCCAAACACATATCAATAATAATATTCTTACAAAACTTAATAATTTAGAAGACTCTATCCTCTGGATAGGTGGAAAACAACAAGCCCTGCTTACCAGACAAGGTTAGCAGTGTGACTGGGAACATAATAAAATTTGTGTCACCCCCTTTGCTTTGGAATAGCTCCCAACTTTCTTGGGAACAAGTTAAAACTCACCTTCAAGGAGCTTTCTCCTCCCATTTACAGGAGAAATAATATCTTTCCAGCAATGCCTGGAACATCTAATATCTCAAGTACAACTTCTCACTCAGCAAAACATGTTTCAAATACTTAATGATAATTTACAATGGTTAAATCCTTCTAAGTGGTTTCATGGCCTAAATGTTAAAATTTGGATAACTTCTTGTTGGAATAATTCTGTTTATTATTTTAATAACAATTCTTAAGTTTATTTGCAGTGCCCTCTCCCAACTCACAGTGTTGAACAGAAAATCATTGCTTTAGCCACAGATTCATCCCTGGCCCCCTTGCCTCTGGGTCTCCAGAAGAGAGAAGCTTCAGAGCTCTTTGCCTTAAACATCTTTAATTCTTAACCCCTTCCCACCTCCCCATTTCCCCAACCTTTTCCTACTCCATGTTGACTATAAAACTCATATTTGTGCTGTGTTACTCTGCATAATGGTTGCCTTACATTTATCAAATATAAGTTCAGATCGTGCATATGTGTGCAACAAAAGAAGCTTTGTTTTGTGTGCTGAGTGTGTAAGTCATGGGAGAAAATCATTTGATTTCTATTCTTCTTTGCCTGGCTCCAAAAAGAAAAAGGGCTTGTTGGCCAAAGATGGGTAAGATTCCTCAGGGAAGAAACAGCCTAAGACGGGCACAATCTCTTAGGGACCAGCAAGTATTATTGAGGAGGTTTGCAATGGCAAGCTTGCCCTATCCCTTCCAAGGAAGGAGTTTTTTCCCTTTACAGTTTTATTCCCACACTCAGCTAAACAAAAAACGCAGCATATCTGCTACAAATTCATCTTGGCACCACCCTTATATGTCTGTATGTATTTTAAAGAAGGGGGAAATGTGGGATTCTTCTGATCTTTACTTCTAAGAAATAATTTAAAGGCCTGTTTCCCTGCCCATGCAGGGAATTCAGCACTATCAGTTCCTACCTTAAACAAGAACATTCTTGGTCTGTTCAGTTAATTAGTTAACCAGAACTTTCACCTCCACCTTATCTTTGACATAAACCACTTTATGTCTTCATTATCTTTCTGCTTGGAATGCTTCTGATGTTTAATGACATTTCACATATGCACTGCCTAACTGCCTCTTCTCATGGACAGCCTGACCTTTACTTTGAAAAAATACTGAATAAAAATCATGCCAAGGATCAGCTTGAAAGGATAGCTTCTTTAGCTCTTCTACCCTCATGTCTCTCAACCTCAGTGTTCAGAATAATTCTTTGTGCCCTCATGGGCTCTGCTGGAGAGATAGTGCAAGACTTTGCAGGACAGATTCCTGCATGGGACAAAGAATTAAAGGAAATCAGCAAAATAGACACAAACAGAATAACAATAGAAAGATTGAAATAATGAAAAGGAATCAATCAGAGCTGAAGACCACAATAAGAGAAATTAAAAACACCCTGCACTCTCTATCTGTCCTCCCTTCACCTGCTTGGGGCAGAGCCTGGCATAGTTGGAGTGTTAGGGGTGGGACAGCACCTGGCAGGCCAGTGGATCTAGGACACAGGGAGGACCACCACCTGGACCTGGTGGCAATGAGCAGGCCTCCCAGCCCCCAACTCCTATCCCACAACATGAACCTCCTCTCCCAAAAGACCAATCTGGAGTGGAGGCAGCACAAGGAGAAGGAGGCCAAGAGAAGCTCCAGGAGGGAGATGGGGTCTCCAGGCCAGGAGTCCATGTGTTGGACATGGCTATGCTGATCCTTACCTCTGGAATAACCTCCCAACTCATTTTGAAGTCTCTTAGCCATAAAAACTCATTTGTATTTACCATTTCCCCCTTTTGGTCAAGGTCTTTTTTCCAAATGTGTTGCTAGTTGACACTTAATAATAATCCCTTGGTGCCAGGGAGGCTCATCCCTGGGAGTCATGTCCTATACTGGAGAAAGTTGTGTGTATATATGCTGGGTTTGGCTTAGAGAGAGGCCACATTTGAAATAACACTTTCAGGAAATAACTCATATTTCATATATATTTTTAATTAGAAGCTATTTCAGGTGTGTGTTAGGTTAACATTGTGATTAGTCATAGCCTTAAAATCTCAGTAGTGAGTTAACACGGTATTGTAATTGTTGTCAAATATATTATGATTATGCCTGAATGAATGAAAATATGACATATGTGGAAAGTCTAAGAAATGCATAAACTTCTACTCAGAGGAGGTGAATTAGTTACCACACTTAACAAACACATTTGACTCCACAACACAGTTTGACTTGAGATTTGACTGAGTCAGTCTCAGAAGATATTTCAGCTTTCCTCTGTAGTATTTTATTTTATTTAGGGAAATGATGATGAAAAACAAAAGCAAAATGTTAGTAGCAAACATTTATAAAGTGTTTTCTAAGTTCTTGGCAATCTTCTAAGCTCTCTGTGTTATCTTTTTTAATTCTCACAATCTTCATAAGAGTCTTGTGAAATCATCTTTAAACATCATCACAACTTTTTCCATAACTTACAAGATTTAAACAGCCTCATGCATGATAAATACTCATATCAACTTTTCTGATGTCTAATACCATCAACAACCCAATAATTACAAGGATGCTATTTTGTCACTGCCTCAAAACCAAAGGTACTTTTAAAAATTCCTTCCAGGTGAGAAATGTTGAAAGTTTGTTCATATATGAAATAAAAGTATATAATTTGTGGGTATTAATGAAAAAAGCACATTGACATCCTCCTCAATGGGACAGTTGCTTGCTGTCTTAATCTCTAATGTAACTGGGGTAATGAGTATACCAGATTTGTTGTCAGAGGAAGGGCCTGTAGGACATTGTTTAGAATTATTTCTAATGGGGGGACCTGAGGCCTCCCAAGGAATATAAGTTCCAGAGCCATCTTGTCTTTTCAGACATTAACTGAAATGTGGAACTCTGGAGTTGGCTTCCGTGAAACATTTTTTTTAAAGATGAGTAGCCACATTTCCATTCTACTTGGTCTGAATCTCCTCCCCAGGGACAATAGCTCTATTCTCAAGTGTTCTCATAACTTATGGTCTCAGTCCATTTTGGCCCTTGATTGGATTTTCAGAAAAGTAAATTAAATTGAATCAATCCCCTTGCTAATATAGTTCTTGTCACAAATGGCAGCCAATGTTTAAAGTGGAATCTGTTCAGTAAAGTGCCCATCTCTTGGTCATGATTTTTCATAAAACATGTAGTACCTTTAAGAAATTTCCAAACAAAAATGATCAAAGTAACTCTTTTTAAAATTTCTTTAAGATAATTTTGCAGTAGTTTGTGGATATGGGGGGAAGATGAGAAGAAGTGTGTGTGTGCTGGAATAAGCAATGAATAACAATGGAACAAAGTCATATAGCTGAATAGAGGAAAAGAAAATTCAAGTGAAGGAAATTTTTTCCTAAACTATAAAATAAGCAATAAGTTGATTGTTATATATTTATATGTTTATATGTATATATATACCACACAAACATATATTTGTAAATATTCACACACATATTTTAATGCTAAACAATTGTCTGAAAAACCTACTTGTTCCTCATAACCTTGAGAATGGAGATTTTTTTCACAGAATGTTTGTTTAAGAATCCATAACTTTTTCACAGAATGTTTGCTAAAGAATCCAAAATTTTTAAAATAATACCAAAAGTATAAGCTACAGAAGTGTTTATATTGCCTCCTCTTTTCTCTTGATCTCTTAAAAACCACCCAATTCTCATGCTGGAAGTCACCAATATTACCAGTTTTTTTTTAATGTATATGGGAAAATGTGAATTATTTGTCTCTTTCTTGCACAAATGTTGGCATACTGTATATACTGATTTTTTATATGGCATTGATTTTTTTCATGTACCAATATGATGTGGAGACTTTTCTATGTTCAATAATAAAGAGCTGCCTCATTCTTTTTTATCAGTGACAAAATATTTCATTGTAAAGATATTCCATAATTTATGTAACTACCCCATTCTTAAGGGGCACTTGAGTTATTTCTGATCCTTTGCTATTTATCACAAACAGCACTGCAGTGGGTATCTGTGCACATTTACCACTTCCTCATGTGCACATGTATTTACAGGATAAATTCCTGGAAGGAATATTGACAGTTATAGTGATTTTCCTCCTGAAGATCTTGAAGCAGTTTGCCTTCCCATTGGTATACATCTGAGCATCTGTTTCCATACACAAAACAGTATGTTATTGGGTATTTTGATCTTGGCCAACTGGGTAGGTTTGCATTTCTCTTATTATGAGTGAAAAAGGTAATTTTATTTTAATGTTTAAAAGATCATTTTTATTTCTTTTCCCAGGATCTTTTTGTACATACTAATCAGAATGTCTGATGCCAAAGAGAAAGAATTCTGATAGAAGCAAGAGAAAAGCTATTCATCACAACAAGGGATCCTCAGTAAGACTAAGTGTGAATTTCTCATCATATATTTAAGGTACTGAAAGAAAAAACTGCTAGGCAGAAATTCTTTATTTGACAAAATTGTCCTTCAAAAATGAGGGAGAGTTTAAAATAGTCACAGATAAATAGAAACTGAGAGAGATCATCAACAAAAGAGCAGTCCTACAAAAATTACTAAAGAGAATTCTGCAGGTTGAAAGGGAAAGTAAGGAGAGTCAGGCTTGTAGTTGTGTGAAGAAATGAAGATTATTAGTAAGGGTAAAAAAGGGTAACTGCAAAACCAAATACTACTGTATCTTCAATATAGAAATCTACTCTTCATTTCCTGTAAATGTATTGATAATGGACATGCAAAATATAAAGTAATAAAGTGAAACAAAAACAACATAAAGAGGGGGAAACAGGGATATGAGAGCAGAGAATGTGCAGGCTATTGAAGCTAAGTTGGTCTTTTTTCACATTAGTAGGGTACAGATGTAGGTTGTGTAATATGAACTCCAAGGTATTGACAAAGAAAGTATTTAAAAAATATACAGAAACAGAAATGATTTAGATGCATCATAAAGGTCAACATAATAGAACAGGGGATTGCAATAAAGGAAAAGAGAGGCAAAAACCTCCACAATAAAAGACATATAAAAACCAAAGGACAAAATTGCTGAAGCAAGTATTGTCTTTAATGTTAATAGATTAAACTCCACAGTCAAAAGATACATAGTGGCAGAATGAATAGAAAAGTATATTCCAAGTACATATTGCTTACAATAGACTCACATTCTACCCAATATACCAATACCTAAAGACACAATAAGGTTGGAAGTGAAAGAATGAAAAAAGGTACTCCATGTAAAAAGTAATAATAATATAAAAGAGCTGGGATAGCTATACTATCAGACAAAATAGACTTTAAGTCAAAAGCTTCCCATGCCAAAAAAACAGAGAGAATCTAAAACTGCAAGCAAGACAGTTCCATCCATCTGCCCCATGGGATCTAAGCCCCTTCTCAATCAGAAGCAGAGTGTGCATCATTGTCCCCAAATCCTCAAGATTGAGGAATGAACAAACATAAGGGGGGAAGGCAACTATGGGTAAAGTAGATATTATTATTCTAGTAATGGAAGAACTTGTATAATTGATATAAAGGCAGTGGCCACCAGAGATCCTGAAGAGAGGGTGAGGGAAGAATAGGTGTAACATGGGATATGTTCGGGAAATTGGAAATAGCCAGTATGACATTGTGTTTATGTATACAGGCCATGATACATTTTGTCAAAACCTATAAAATTGTGTGGTGCAAAGTGTAAACTATAATGTAAACTATAGATCATGGTTAGTAGCAATATTTCAATATGTGTTCATCAATTGTAACAAATGACAACACTAATGAAAGATGTTGTTAGTGTTGGAAAATGTGGGAAGGGGAGGGATTGGAGTATATGGGAATCCCCTTTTATTTTTTATGTAATATTTGTGTAAACTAAAGCTTCTTTCAAAATAAAATAAAAGCTGTTATGAGGCAAAGAAGGACACTATATATTAATAAAAGGAACAATTGAGGAAGAAGAAATAACAGTCATAAATATTTATGCACCTCACCATGACTTCCCAAAATACAAAACAGAAACACTGACAAAACATGTAGACACTTCTACAATAATAGTTGGATGTCAATACAACACCCCATCCATAGCTAGCACATATAGACAGAGGATCAATAAGGAGATGGAGGACTTGAATAGTATAAATGAACTAGACCTAACAGACATATACAAAATGTTGCACCCCAAAACAGCAGGTTATACATTCTTCTTAAGTTCACATGAAACATATTCCAGAGTAGACCATATGTTGGGTCACAAAACCAGTTACTAAATTTGAAAAGATTGAAATTGTACAAAACATCTTCTTTGACCACAAGGGAATGAAGCTGGAGACTGTAGTAGACATTTTGGCAGAGAACTAGAAAGTTAACAAATATATGGTGGTTAAACAACACACTGTTAACAATTAGAGGGTCAATTAAGGAATTGAAAAGGAAATCAGTATTGCAAGATGAATGAAAATGAAAATGACACATATACAAATTATGGGATGCAATGAAGGCAGTACTGAGAGGGAAATTAATAAACTTCAATGCTTACATTAGAAAAGAAGAAAGGGCTAAAATCAAAGGCCTAACAGCACATCTAGAGGAACTAAAAAAAGAACAGGAAACTAATCTCAAAGTAAGCAAAATAAAGACATAATAAATACTAGAGCAGAAATAAATGAAATTCAGAATAAAAAACAAAAGAGAGAAATAAAACCAAAAGTTGTTTCTTTGAAATGATAAATAAAACCAACAAATCCTTAGCAAGACTGACAAAGAGAAAAAGAGAAAAGATGCCAATAAATAAAATCAGTAGTGTGGGGAGCATTACTACTGACATCACATTAAAGGATTTTAATGGATCCTATGAAAAAAAGTATGCTAACATATTCTACAACCTAGATGAAAAGGACAAATTCCTAGAAACATACAAATAACCTACACTGACAATAGAAGAAATAGAAAGCCTCAGAAGACCAACTACAAGTAATGAGATTGAGTCAGTCATCAAAAACTTCTTAAAAAAGAAAGACCCAGGAACAAATGACTTCCAAGGTGAATTCCCAAGAAGGGATTAATTTCAATCTTGCCCAAATTCCCCCAAAAAATTGAAGAGGAGGGAAGACTACCTAATTTATTCTATGAGACCTCATACCAAAGCCAGAATAAGATACTACAAGAAAAGAAATTAGGCAAAGTATCTTTGGAATATAGATGCAAACATCTTAAACAAAATACATACAAATTGAATCCAACAGCACATTCAAATAATTATGAACCATGATAAAATAGATTTTATCCCCATATACAAGGATGATCCATCATAAGAAATCAGTTAATGTAACACACCACATTAACAAAAGGAAGGTGGAAAGCACATGATCAACTCAATTGATGCAGAAATGGCATTTGATAAAATCCAACATCCTTTCTTGATAAAAACAATTAGGAAAATAAGAACAGAAGAAAGTTCCCTTACATAATAAAGGGGATATATGAAAAACCCAAACACACACAATGGGGAAAGACTGAAAGCTTTCTCTCTAAGATAGGGATCAAGATAAGGATGTCCACTGTCACCACTGTTATTTAACATTATATGGGTGGTTCTAGTCAGAGTCTTTAGGAAAGAAAAAAAATAAACATCTTCCAAATTGGAAAGGAAAAAGTAAAATTCACTATTTGCAGATGAGATCATCCTACATTTGGAAAGTTTCAAAAAACCTACAACAAATCTCCTAAAGCTAATAAATGAATTCAACAAAGTGGCAGGGTTAAAGATCAACATGCAAAAATCCATATTGTTTCTGTACACTAGTAATGACCAATCTTGTGAGAAAATCAAGAAAAAATTCAATTTTCAGCAGCAACTAAAAGAAGCAAATAATTAGGATTTTTTAAACCCTCCCCTGCCATATTTGCCAGAAAAACAATCTCAACATTGTAGTTTTAACCACAGACATACAAATCTCCAGCTTTCACCTGCTCCTTCCTCCAACCCTTCCCTCAGTTCCATGGATAGTACAACCCAACACCCCCACCCTACTCCACCTCACAGATGATCACTGTCAAACACAATCACATCACTGCACCACTCTCATGTCCATCCACTGCCCGACCACACCCTTCCAGTTTATCATCAATTTTTCCCATATTCTAGGATTAAATTTAATCAGGGAAGTAAAAGACTTGTAGGCAGAAAACTATATAACATTGCTAAAAGAAATCAAAGAAGACCTAAATGTTCTAAAGGACATTCTGTGTTCATGGATTGGAAGACTAAATAGCCTTAAGATGTTAATTTTACTCAAATAGATTTACAGATTCAATGCAATCCCAAACAAAATTCCAACAGCCATTTCTTGCAGAACTTGAAAAGCTAATTATCATATTTATTTGGAAGTGTAAGGGCCCTGAATAGTGAAAAATACCTTGAAAAAGAAGAACAAAGTTGAAGGTCTCACAATTCCTGACTTTAAAGCATATTATAAATCTACAGTGGTCAAAACAGCAGGATATTGGCACAAGGATAGACATCTTGGCCAATGGAATTAAACTGAAAGTTCAGATGTTGAACCTGATATCTATGGCTAATTGATTTTTGATAAAGCTGCCAAGTCTCCTCAATTGGGAAGGAATGGTCTCTTCAACAAATGATGCTGAGAGAACTGAATATCCTTATGCAAAATAGTGAAAGATGACCCCTATCTCACACCACATACAAAAATTAAATAAAAATGAATTAAAGGCCTAAATATAAGAACTAGGATAATAAAACTTCTAGAAAACAATGTAAGGAAGCATCTTTCAGATCTTGTGTGGGCAATGCTTTCTTGGATTTTACACCAAGAGCACAAGCAATGTAGGAAAAAAAAAATAGATAAGTGGGATCTCCTCAAAATTAAAAACTTTTGTGCATCAAGAGGCAATCTAAAAGGGAAAACAATAAAAAAGGCAATCAAAAAGGCAACCTACTCAATGGTAGAAAATATTTGAAAATCCCATATCCAATAAGAGAAATTAATATCCAGAATATGTAAAGAAATGATCAGGGAGTATGATGGAAAGAAAAGTTCTACCATTATATTGGGCCAGGCATTCTAGGTTGTATGGTTTGTAGTATGACTAGTGGATTCCTTTGACATTTGTTCACAGCTATATGTCCTTAGAGTTAAAGTAGGTTCCTTGTTCTGATGTGATGTTATAGTAAACCTTGTATTGTGGAGGATACACTCTCAGATTGTGGAGTGCTACCTGAAATCTTATGAACTGGAAAGACAAATCTACATGGATTATATGTTTATTCAATGCACAATGAAGCACTGCTTCTTGTAGGGTAGAATGAATCCAACATACTCAACTTGCCACCAAGTGCCTGATGCATCTCCTTGTGGGAGGGGGCTGTAAAGCAGATACAGCAATGGTTTTCACTGTTGGTAGGTTAGACATTTAGTAGCAGTAGGAGCTATATCATTCTTGGTTTTGGGAACCATGTTGGACCATGCATGAGTGTCATCTCTGTCATGTGGCTTATTTTGTTTATTCTCACACCATGCCAGTATTGGGGTGGTGAATGCTACATTTGGCTAATGTCAGCTGACTGAATCCTTCTGTATATTTGGTGGTTTAGTTTCTCTTCTTTGGTATTTGCTCTCTGGAGGGTGCAAACATGTTAACATACAAATATCTTTAGTCTTTTTGTCCACTCCTCTATGTCCATCTCCATGTTTGGCCCCAAACCTCCTAGTCCCTGATCTTACAATCTTCTCTTTCTAGTCTCTGGACAACCAGCCATTTGCACTGCCCGTGAGGCTGTATATGTGCTTGTCTTTGGCCACTTTTCTTTTCACATTATGTGGGTGACCAGACATGCTGGCCAAAGCTTTGTCCATACAAGAACTTTCCTTTACCAATACCAGGTCTTTCAGGGCCACACTCAGTGGTGTTGTAGAGTAACAGTGGTTCACTTTTTGCTCACACACACATACCAAGCTGATTAAGCTTGGAAGTTTCTGTTCTCCATTAGCTGGTCATGAGGAATTTTCCCCATACAACCATATGTTAGAGTTGAAGGGTAGGCACTAAAGCAACAGTGCCTCACTTTTCTGTTCATTTACCAAAGTCTCCCTTTTGATTTATTTCCATGGGATAGTAAAATGGGGCATTAATACCAAAGGTGTTTGTAGCAGAAGAGTTGTCAAAAAAGGGAATGTTTGCTGTTACTCATTTTCCATCAGAACTTCTGTCTTGTTCATGCATATATGTGCTACATCATTTACTCCTCACACCAACCTTCTAAGATAGGGACTTGATTATCTTATTTTTACAGATGAAGGAATGGATGCACAGGAAGCTAGGAGACTTGCCTTGTGTGACAAGTTAGTAGGTGGCAGATGTGGGATATGGGCCCAGCAAGTGTGGTTCCATGTCTCCTTCTTAATACTCTGCTATACATGCACCCAGATGGGACATGGTGAGGTGAAGAAAGAATTCATAGCTGGTGCTTTAATTTCTTGTCTGTAATCCCATTAATAGTGTGTGCTATTTTCTGTTGTTTAAAGTTGAGTGGAGGAATAATGTGTATTCCTCAGTAGACATAAAAAAAAATAGAGAATTTTTCAGATAATTACAAGGTGGTTTATGAGTACAAGAACTCAGCTCATGTAGGGCAATATGAGCAGTGAAAGAAGCTAGCATTCTAACAAGAAGAAAAAACAAGGGAGGAAAGGACTTTAACTGGAAAAAGATGCCACCAGATTTTTCTATGTAGAAAAAAAGCTGGGCTTCACATGAGTTCTTATACACATTAAAATAGTATATATTTGGAACAGATTTACCAAACTCAAATTTAGGACTATTGAGCTATTTAGCTAGGCAGTAATTCTATGATATCTGCAGATTTTATTTTATAAGACATTCAGTTCAAATGGATTTTATTTTTCATGATTGAAACATTTATTTTTCATGGTTATATAAATTGTTTCTCCTGCACCTGACAGTTTACATGCATTTTTACCATCTCCTGGTGGCAGTAAATTATATTAGTGACTGGGAAGCAGACTGGTGAAATAACTTGAGTCAAACTGAAAACACTTTCTGTCATTGGAACAAACATTGTTCTAGGCTATCTGCCAGCTTTCCTTCTCAATAGAGGGTGCATGAGAAGAGGGAAGTGGACAGATACTGAGTATCTATAATGTGACAGTCACTTTTCAAAATTACTTAATTGTGTTATCACCACAGCTCTGGAATGTGATTTTATTATTCACTCTATCAAGGGGAAAACTGAGGCTCAGGCAAGTGCATGGCCTCCCAATACTTAAGTTAATCCATGATTGACCCTTGAACAAGTAGACTGCATTTGTTGGATACCAGGTCCAAGAGTTTTTCATGAAATCATTTAAGGGCTGAAATCTTTCAAGGGCTGCAATACTTTTTAAAGTTCAAGAAATTTAAAGTTTAAAGCCAAGAGCTGAAATACTTTTTAATGTTTTCACTACCCAGCTTATAGTCAATTGCTAAAAACCACCCAGTCAAGGTACATAAAAAACTCAACCCCTTCCACAGAGTCCTTACATAATGTTTCCTTTTGGGGTTATTTTGCAGTAGAAGTTATTATGGCCCTGTGGGGGGGAGGGAACAAGAAAGCTTACAAAGCTGGATTTTTTTTCTCTAAAATTCTAAGTGAATTTTAGGATCTTGTACACTTTGTTTCTTCTTCAAACTGTGGGATTTGCTTGAGGCAATTTTCAAGTTTTCTTTCAGTATAAACATATGTTATTTTCCTCTTTCTTCTCCCCCTTACTTATAGAAATATAAAAATTTCAAGCAGAGATTGAAGGCACCAGGATCAGATGGACAAAATTTGCTCCCCACCTACTTTTAGTATTCTTTGAGTGTACATGCCAATTCCAATTTCTTACCTACAGGTTAATTAGAATGGAGTTAGATTTACTCCACAGATCCAAAGAAGAACT
>JAKSZT010038682.1:976492-1006208 GCA_026826555.1 Tolypeutes matacus
AGTTCTTCTTTGGATCTGTGGAGTAAATCTAACTCCATTCTAATTAACCTGTAAGTAAGAAATTGGAATTGGCATGTACACTCAAAGAATACTAAAAGTAGGTGGGGAGCAAATTTTGTCCATCTGATCCTGGTGCCTTCCATCTCTGCTTGAAATTTTTATATTTCTATGAGAAAGGGGGAGAAGAAAGAGGAAAATAACATATGTTTATACTGAAAGAAAACTTGAAAATTGCCTCAAGCAAATCCCACAGTTTGAAGAAGAAACAAAGTGTACAAGATCCTAAAATTCACTTAGAATTTTAGAGAAAAAAAAAATCCAGCTTTCTTGACCCCCCCCACACAGGGCCATAATAACTTCTACTGCAAAATAACCCCAAAAGGAAACATTATGTAAGGACTCTGTGGAAGGGGTTGAGTTTTTTATGTACCTTGACTGGGTGGTTTTTAGCAATTGACTATAAGCTGGGTAGTGAAAACATTAAAAATTATTTCAGCTCTTGCCTTTAAACTTTAAATTTCTTGAACTTTAAAAAGTATTGCAGCCCTTGAAAGATTTCAGCCCTTGAATGATTTCATGAAAAACTCTTGGGCCTGGTATCCAACAAATGTAGTCTACTTGTTCAAGGATCAATCATGGATTAACTTAAGTATTGGGAGGCCATGCACTTGCCTGAGCCTCAGTTGTCCCCTTGATAGAGTGAATAATAAAATCACATCCCAGAGCTGTGGTGATAACACAATTAAGTAATTTTGAAAAGTGACTGTCACATCATAGATACTCTGTATCTGTCCACTTCCCTCTTCTCATGCACCCTCTATTGAGAAGGAAAGCTGGCAGATAGCCTAGAACAATGTTTGTTCCAATGACAGAAAGTGTTTTCAGTTTGACTCAAGTTATTTCACCAGTCTGCTTCCCAGTCACTAATATAATTTACTGCCACCAGGAGATGGTAAAAATGCATGTAAACTGTCAGGTGCAGGAGAAACAATTTATATAACCATGAAAAATAAATGTTTCAATCATGAAAAATAAAATCCATTTGAACTGAATGTCTTATAAAATAAAATCTGCAGATATCATAGAATTACTGCCTAGCTAAATAGCTCAATAGTCCTAAATTTGAGTTTGGTAAATCTGTTCCAAATATATACTATTTTAATGTGTATAAGAACTCATGTGAAGCCCAGCTTTTTTTCTACATAGAAAAATCTGGTGGCATCTTTTTCCAGTTAAAGTCCTTTCCTCCCTTGTTTTTTCTTCTTGTTAGAATGCTAGCTTCTTTCACTGCTCATATTGCCCTACATGAGCTGAGTTCTTGTACTCATAAACCACCTTGTAATTATCTGAAAAATTCTCTATTTTTTTTTATGTCTACTGAGGAATACACATTATTCCTCCACTCAACTTTAAACAACAGAAAATAGCACACACTATTAATGGGATTACAGACAAGAAATTAAAGCACCAGCTATGAATTCTTTCTTCACCTCACCATGTCCCATCTGGGTGCATGTATAGCAGAGTATTAAGAAGGAGACATGGAACCACACTTGCTGGGCCCATATCCCACATCTGCCACCTACTAACTTGTCACACAAGGCAAGTCTCCTAGCTTCCTGTGCATCCATTCCTTCATCTGTAAAAATAAGATAATCAAGTCCCTATCTTAGAAGGTTGGTGTGAGGAGTAAATGATGTAGCACATATATGCATGAACAAGACAGAAGTTCTGATGGAAAATGAGTAACAGCAAACATTCCCTTTTTTGACAACTCTTCTGCTACAAACACCTTTGGTATTAATGCCCCATTTTACTATCCCATGGAAATAAATCAAAAGAGAGACTTTGGTAAATGAACAGAAAAGTGAAGCACTGTTGCTTTAGTGACTACCCTTCAACTCTAACATATGGTTGTATGGGGAAAATTCCTCATGACCAGCTAATGGAGAACAGAAACTTCCAAGCTTAATCAACTTGGTATGTGTGTGTGAGCAAAAATTGAACCACTCTTACTCTACAACACCACTGAGTGTGGCCCTGAAAGACCAGGTATTGGTAAAGGAAAGTTCTTGTATGGACAAAGCTTTGGCCAGCATGTCTGGTCACCCACATAGTGTGAAAAGAAAAGTGGCCAAAGATAAGCACATATACAGCCTCATGGGCAGTGCAAATGGCTGGTTGTCCAGAGACTAGAAAGGGAAGATTGTGAGATCAGGGACTAGGAGGTTTGGGGCCAAACATGGAGATGGACATAGAGGAGTGGACAATAAGACTAAAGATATTTGTATGTTAACATGCTTGCACACACCAGAGAGCAAATACCAAAGAAGAGAAACTAAACCACCAAATATACAGAAGTATTCAGTCAGCTGACATTAGCCAAATGTAGCATTCACCACCCCAATACTGGCATGGTGTGGGAATAAACAAAGTAAGCCACATGACAGAGATGACACTCATGCATGGTCCAACATGGTTCCCAAAACTAAGAATGATATAGCTTCTACTGCTACTAAATGTCCAACCTACCAACAGTGAAAACCATTGCTGTATCCACTTTACAGCCCCATCCCACAAGGAGATGAATCAGGCACTTGGTGGCAAGTTGAGTATATTGGATTCATTCTACCCTACAGGGAGCAGTGCTTCATTGTGCATTGAATAAACATATAATCCATATAGATTTGTCTTTCCAATTCACAAGATTTCAGGTAGCACTCCACAATCTGTGAGTGTATCCTCCACAATACAAGGTTTACTATAACATCACATCAGAACAAGGAACCTACTTTAACTCTAAGGATATATAGCTGTGAACAAATGCCAAAGGAATCCACTAGTTATACTACAAACCATACAACCTAGAATGTCTGGCCCAATATAATGGTAGAACTTCTCTTTCCATCATACTCCCTGATCATTTCTTTACATATTCTGGATATTAATCTCTCTTATTGGATAAGGGATTTTCAAATATTTTCTACCATTTAGTAAGTTGCCTTTTTTATTGCCTTTTTTATTGTTTTCCCTTTTAGATTGCCTCCTGATGCACAAAAGTTTTTAATTTTGAGGAGATCCCACTTATCTATTTTTTTTTTCCTACATTGCTTGTGCTCTTGGTGTAAAATCCAAGAAAGCATTGCCCACACAAGATCTGAAAGATGCTTCCTTACATTGTTTTCTAGAAGTTTTATTATCCTAGTTCTTATATTTAGGCCTTTAATTCATTTTTATTTAATTTTTGTATGTGGTGTGAGATAGGGGTCATCTTTCACTATTTTGCATAAGGATATTCAGTTCTCTCAGCATCATTTGTTGAAGAGACCATTCCTTCCCAATTGAGGAGACTTGGCAGCTTTATCAAAAATCAATTAGCCATAGATATCAGGTTCA
This sequence comes from Tolypeutes matacus, assembly GCA_026826555.1. Lineage (NCBI taxonomy): Eukaryota > Metazoa > Chordata > Mammalia > Cingulata > Chlamyphoridae > Tolypeutes > Tolypeutes matacus. The sequence goes on from JAKSZT010038682.1 coordinate 979,889, forward strand.
ACATCTGAACTTTCAGTTTAATTCCATTGGCCAAGATGTCTATCCTTGTGCCAATATCCTGCTGTTTTGACCACTGTAGATTTATAATATGCTTTAAAGTCAGGAATTGTGAGACCTTCAACTTTGTTCTTCTTTTTCAAGGTATTTTTCACTATTCAGGGCCCTTACACTTCCAAATAAATATGATAATTAGCTTTTCAAGTTCTGCAAGAAATGGCTGTTGGAATTTTGTTTGGGATTGCATTGAATCTGTAAATCTATTTGAGTAAAATTAACATCTTAAGGCTATTTAGTCTTCCAATCCATGAACACAGAATGTCCTTTAGAACATTTAGGTCTTCTTTGATTTCTTTTAGCAATGTTATATAGTTTTCTGCCTACAAGTCTTTTACTTCCCTGATTAAATTTAATCCTAGAATATGGGAAAAATTGATGATAAACTGGAAGGGTGTGGTCGGGCAGTGGATGGACATGAGAGTGGTGCAGTGATGTGATTGTGTTTGACAGTGATCATCTGTGAGGTGGAGTAGGGTGGGGGTGTTGGGTTGTACTATCCATGGAACTGAGGGAAGGGTTGGAGGAAGGAGCAGGTGAAAGCTGGAGATTTGTATGTCTGTGGTTAAAACTACAATGTTGAGATTGTTTTTCTGGCAAATATGGCAGGGGAGGGTTTAAAAAATCCTAATTATTTGCTTCTTTTAGTTGCTGCTGAAAATTGAATTTTTTCTTGATTTTCTCACAAGATTGGTCATTACTAGTGTACAGAAACAATATGGATTTTTGCATGTTGATCTTTAACCCTGCCACTTTGTTGAATTCATTTATTAGCTTTAGGAGATTTGTTGTAGGTTTTTTGAAACTTTCCAAATGTAGGATGATCTCATCTGCAAATAGTGAATTTTACTTTTTCCTTTCCAATTTGGAAGATGTTTATTTTTTTTCTTTCCTAAAGACTCTGACTAGAACCACCCATATAATGTTAAATAACAGTGGTGACAGTGGACATCCTTATCTTGATCCCTATCTTAGAGAGAAAGCTTTCAGTCTTTCCCCATTGTGTGTGTTTGGGTTTTTCATATATCCCCTTTATTATGTAAGGGAACTTTCTTCTGTTCTTATTTTCCTAATTGTTTTTATCAAGAAAGGATGTTGGATTTTATCAAATGCCATTTCTGCATCAATTGAGTTGATCATGTGCTTTCCACCTTCCTTTTGTTAATGTGGTGTGTTACATTAACTGATTTCTTATGATGGATCATCCTTGTATATGGGGATAAAATCTATTTTATCATGGTTCATAATTATTTGAATGTGCTGTTGGATTCAATTTGTATGTATTTTGTTTAAGATGTTTGCATCTATATTCCAAAGATACTTTGCCTAATTTCTTTTCTTGTAGTATCTTATTCTGGCTTTGGTATGAGGTCTCATAGAATAAATTAGGTAGTCTTCCCTCCTCTTCAATTTTTTGGGGGAATTTGGGCAAGATTGAAATTAATCCCTTCTTGGGAATTCACCTTGGAAGTCATTTGTTCCTGGGTCTTTCTTTTTTAAGAAGTTTTTGATGACTGACTCAATCTCATTACTTGTAGTTGGTCTTCTGAGGCTTTCTATTTCTTCTATTGTCAGTGTAGGTTATTTGTATGTTTCTAGGAATTTGTCCTTTTCATCTAGGTTGTAGAATATGTTAGCATACTTTTTTTCATAGGATCCATTAAAATCCTTTAATGTGATGTCAGTAGTAATGCTCCCCACACTACTGATTTTATTTATTGGCATCTTTTCTCTTTTTCTCTTTGTCAGTCTTGCTAAGGATTTGTTGGTTTTATTTATCATTTCAAAGAAACAACTTTTGGTTTTATTTCTCTCTTTTGTTTTTTATTCTGAATTTCATTTATTTCTGCTCTAGTATTTATTATGTCTTTATTTTGCTTACTTTGAGATTAGTTTCCTGTTCTTTTTTTAGTTCCTCTAGATGTGCTGTTAGGCCTTTGATTTTAGCCCTTTCTTCTTTTCTAATGTAAGCATTGAAGTTTATTAATTTCCCTCTCAGTACTGCCTTCATTGCATCCCATAATTTGTATATGTGTCATTTTCATTTTCATTCATCTTGCAATACTGATTTCCTTTTCAATTCCTTAATTGACCCTCTAATTGTTAACAGTGTGTTGTTTAACCACCATATATTTGTTAACTTTCTAGTTCTCTGCCAAAATGTCTACTACAGTCTCCAGCTTCATTCCCTTGTGGTCAAAGAAGATGTTTTGTACAATTTCAATCTTTTCAAATTTAGTAACTGGTTTTGTGACCCAACATATGGTCTACTCTGGAATATGTTTCATGTGAACTTAAGAAGAATGTATAACCTGCTCTTTTTGGGGTGCAACATTTTGTATATGTCTGTTAGGTCTAGTTCATTTATACTATTCAAGTCCTCCATCTCCTTATTGATCCTCTGTCTATATGAGCTAGCTATGGATGGGGGTGTTGTATTGACACTATTATTATTATTTTAGAAGTGTCTACATGTTTTGTCAGTGTTTCTGTTTTGTATTTTGGGAAATCATGGTGAGGTGCATAAATATTTATGACTGTTGTTTCTTCTTCCTCGATTGCTCTTTTTATTAATATATAGTGTCCTTCTTTGCCTCTTAACAGCTTTTATTTTATTTTGAAAGAAGCTTTAGATTACACGAATATTACATAAAAATAAAGGGGGATTCCCATATACTCCAATCCCTCCCCTTCCCACATTTTCCAACACTAACAACATCTTTCATTAGTGTTGTCATTTGTTATAATTGATGAACACATATTGAAACATTGCTACTAACCATGATCTATAGTTTACATTATAGTTTACACTTTGCACCACACAATTTTATAGGTTTCGACAAAATGTATAATGGCCTGTATCCATAAACACAATGTCATACTGGATATTTCCAATTTCCCGAACATATCTCATGTTACACCTATTCTTCCCTCACCCTCTCTTCAGGATCTCTGGTGGCCACTGCCTTTATATCAATGATACAAGTTCTTCCATTGCTAGAATAATAATATCTACTTTACCCATAGTTGCCTTCCCCCCTTATGTTTGTTCATTCCTCAATCTTGAGGATTTGGGGACAATGATGCACACTCTGCTTCTGATTGAGAGGGGGCTTAGATCCCATGGGGCAGATGGATGTAACTGTCTTGCTTGCAGTTTTAGATTCTCTCTGTTTTTTGGCATGGGAAACTTTTGACTTAAAGTCTATTTTGTCTGATAGTATAGCTATCCCAGCTCTTTTATATTATTATTACTTTTTACATGGAGTACCTTTTTTCATTCTTTCACTTTCAACCTTATTGTGTCTTTAGGTATTGGTATATTGGGTATAATGTGAGTCTATTGTAAGCAATATGTACTTGGAATATTCTTTTCTATTCGTTCTGCCACTATGTGTCTTTTGACTGTGGAGTTTAATCTATTAACATTAAAGAAAGTACTTGCTTCGGCAATTTTGTCCTTTAGTTTTTATATGTCTTTTATTGTGGGGTTTTTTGTCTCTCTTTTCCTTTATTGCAATCCCCTGTTCTATTATGTTGACCTTTATGATGCATCTAACTCATTTCTGTTTCTGCATATTTTTTAAATACTTTCTTTGTCAATACCTTGGAGTTCATATTACACAACCTACATCTGTACCCTACTAATGTGAAAAAAGACCAACTTAACTTCAATAGCCTGCACATTCTCTGCTCTAATATCCCTGTTTTCCCCTCTTTATGTTGTTTTTGTTTCACTTTATTATTTTATATTTTGCATGTCCATTATCAATACATTTACAGGAAATGAAGAGTAGATTTTTATATTGAAGATACAGTAGTATTTGGTTTTGCAGTTACCCTTTTTTACCCTTACTAATAATCTTCATTTCTTCACACAACTACAAGTCCCACTCTCCTTACTTTCCCTTTCAACCTGCAGAATTCTCTTTAGTAATTTTTGTAGGACTGGTCTTTTGTTGATGATCTCTCTCAGTTTCTATTTATCTGTGACTATTTTAAACTCTCCCTTATTTTTGAAGAACAATTTTGTCAAATAAAGAATTTTTGCCTAGCAGTTTTTTCTTTCAGTACCTTAAATATATTATGAGCAATTCACATTTAGTCTTACTGAGGATCCCTTGTTGTGATGAGTAGCTTTTCTCTTGCTTCTATCAGAATTCTTTCTCTTTGGCATCGGACATTCTGATTAGTATGTACAAAAAGATCCTGGGAAAAGAAATAAAAATGGCCTTTTAAACATTAAAATAAAATTACCTTTTTCACTCATAATAAGAGAAATGCAAACCTACTCAGTTGGCCAAGATCAAAATACCCAATAACATACTGTTTTGTGTATGGAAACAGATACTCAAATGTATATCAATGGGAAGGCAAACTGCTTCAAGATCTTCAGGAGGAAAATCACTATAGCTGTCAATATTCCTTCCAGGAATTTATCCTGTAAATACATGTGCACATGAGGAAGTGGTAAATGTGCAGATACCCACTGCAGTGCTGTTTGTGATAAATAGCAAAAGATCAGAAACAACTCAAGTGCCCCTTAAAAATGGGGTAGTTACATAAATTATGGAATATCTTTACAATGAAATATGTTGTCACTGATAAAAAAGAATGAGGCAGCTCTTTATTATTGAACATAGAAAAGTCTCCACATCATATTCGTACATGAAAAAAATCAATGCCATATAAAAAATCATTATATACAGTATGCCAACATTTGTGCAAGAAAGAGATAAATAATTCACATTTTCCCATATACATTAAAAAAATCTGGTAATATTGGTGACTTCCAGCATGAGAATTGGGTGGTTTTTAAGAGATCAAGAGAAAAGAGGAGGCAATATAAACACTTCTGTAGCTTATACTTTTAGTATCATTTTTAAAATTGTGGATTCTTTAGCAAACATTCTGTGAAAAAGTTATGGATTCTTAAACAAACATTCTGTGAAAAAACTCTCCATTCTCAAGATTATGAGGAACAAGTATGTTTTTCAGACAATTGTTTAGCATTAAAATATGTGTGTGAATATTTACAAATATATGTTTGTGTAGTATATATATATATACATATAAACATATAAATATATAACAATCAACTTATTGCTTATTTCAAAGTTTAAGAAAAAATTTCCTTCACTTGAATTTTCTTTTCCTCTATTCAGCTCTATGACTTTGTTCCATTGCTATTCATTGCTTATTCCTGCACACACACACTTCCTCTCATCTTCCCCCCATATCCACAAACTACTGCAAAATTATCTTAAAGAAATTTTAAAAAGAGATACTTTGATCATTTTTGTTTGGAAATTTCTTAAAGGTACCACATGTTTTATGAAAAATCATGATCAAGAGATGGGCACTTTACTGAACACATTCCACATTAAACATTGGCTGCCATTTGTTGCAGGAACTATATTAGCAAGGGGATTGATTCAATTAAATTTACTTTTCTGAAAATCCAATCAAGGGCCAAAATGGGCTGAGACCATAAGTTATGAGAACAATTGAGAATAGAGCTATTGTCCCTGGGGAGGAGATTCAGACCAAGTAGAATGGAAAGGTGGCTACTCATCTTAAAAGAAATGTTTCACGGAAGCCAACTCCCGAATTCCACATTTCAGTTAATGTCTGAAAAGACAAGATGGCTCTGGAACTTATATTCCTTGGGAGGCCTTAGGTCCCCCCATTAGAAATAATTCTAAACAATGTCCTACAGGCCCTTCCTCTGACAACAAATCTGGTATACTCATTACCCCAGTTACATTAGGGATTAAGACAGCAAGCAACTGTCCCATTGAGGAGGATGTCAATGTGCTTTTTTCATTAATACCCACAAATTATATACTTTTATTTCATATATGAACAAAGTTTCAACATTTCTCACCTGGAAGGAAGTTTTAAAAGTACCTTTGGTTTTGAGGCAGTGACAAAATAGCATCCTTGTAATTATTGGGTTGTTTATGGTATTAGACATCAGAAAAGTTGATATGAGTATTTATCATGCATGAGGCTGTTTAAATCTTGTAAGTTATGGAAAAAGTTGTGATGATGTTTAAAGATGATTTCACAAGACTCTTATGAAGATTGTGAGAATTAAAAAAGATAACACAGAGAGCTTAGAAGATTGCCAAGAACTTAGAAAACACTTTATAAATGTTTGCTACTAACATTTTGCTTTTGTTTTTCATCATCATTTCCCTAAATAAAATAAAATACTACAGAGGAAAGCTGAAATATCTTCTGAGACTGACTCAGTCAAATCTCAAGTCAAACTGTGTTGTGGAGTCAAATGTGTTTGTTAAGTGTGGTAACTAATTCACCTCCTCTGAGTAGAAGTTTATGCATTTCTTAGACTTTCCACATATGTCATATTTTCATTCATTCAGGCATAATCATAATATATTTGACAACAATTACAATACCGTGTTAACTCACTACTGAGATTTTAAGGCTATGACTAATCACAATGTTAACCTAACACACACCTGAAATAGCTTCTAATTAAAAATATATATGAAATATGAGTTATTTCCTGAAAGTGTTATTTCAAATGTGGCCTCTCTCTAAGCCAAACCCAGCATATATACACACAACTTTCTCCAGTATAGGACATGACTCCCAGGGATGAGCCTCCCTGGCACCAAGGGATTATTATTAAGTGTCAACTAGCAACACATTTGGAAAAAAGACCTTGACCAAAAGGGGGAAATGGTAAATACAAATGAGTTTTTATGGCTAAGAGACTTCAAAATGAGTTGGGAGGTTATTCCAGAGGTAAGGATCAGCATAGCCATGTCCAACACATGGACTCCTGGCCTGGAGACCCCATCTCCCTCCTGGAGCTTCTCTTGGCCTCCTTCTCCTTGTGCTGCCTCCACTCCAGATTGGTCTTTTGGGAGAGGAGGTTCATGTTGTGGGATAGGAGTTGGGGGCTGGGAGGCCTGCTCATTGCCACCAGGTCCAGGTGGTGGTCCTCCCTGTGTCCTAGATCCACTGGCCTGCCAGGTGCTGTCCCACCCCTAACACTCCAACTATGCCAGGCTCTGCCCCAAGCAGGTGAAGGGAGGACAGATAGAGAGTGCAGGGTGTTTTTAATTTCTCTTATTGTGGTCTTCAGCTCTGATTGATTCCTTTTCATTATTTCAATCTTTCTATTGTTATTCTGTTTGTGTCTATTTTGCTGATTTCCTTTAATTCTTTGTCCCATGCAGGAATCTGTCCTGCAAAGTCTTGCACTATCTCTCCAGCAGAGCCCATGAGGGCACAAAGAATTATTCTGAACACTGAGGTTGAGAGACATGAGGGTAGAAGAGCTAAAGAAGCTATCCTTTCAAGCTGATCCTTGGCATGATTTTTATTCAGTATTTTTTCAAAGTAAAGGTCAGGCTGTCCATGAGAAGAGGCAGTTAGGCAGTGCATATGTGAAATGTCATTAAACATCAGAAGCATTCCAAGCAGAAAGATAATGAAGACATAAAGTGGTTTATGTCAAAGATAAGGTGGAGGTGAAAGTTCTGGTTAACTAATTAACTGAACAGACCAAGAATGTTCTTGTTTAAGGTAGGAACTGATAGTGCTGAATTCCCTGCATGGGCAGGGAAACAGGCCTTTAAATTATTTCTTAGAAGTAAAGATCAGAAGAATCCCACATTTCCCCCTTCTTTAAAATACATACAGACATATAAGGGTGGTGCCAAGATGAATTTGTAGCAGATATGCTGCGTTTTTTGTTTAGCTGAGTGTGGGAATAAAACTGTAAAGGGAAAAAACTCCTTCCTTGGAAGGGATAGGGCAAGCTTGCCATTGCAAACCTCCTCAATAATACTTGCTGGTCCCTAAGAGATTGTGCCCGTCTTAGGCTGTTTCTTCCCTGAGGAATCTTACCCATCTTTGGCCAACAAGCCCTTTTTCTTTTTGGAGCCAGGCAAAGAAGAATAGAAATCAAATGATTTTCTCCCATGACTTACACACTCAGCACACAAAACAAAGCTTCTTTTGTTGCACACATATGCACGATCTGAACTTATATTTGATAAATGTAAGGCAACCATTATGCAGAGTAACACAGCACAAATATGAGTTTTATAGTCAACATGGAGTAGGAAAAGGTTGGGGAAATGGGGAGGTGGGAAGGGGTTAAGAATTAAAGATGTTTAAGGCAAAGAGCTCTGAAGCTTCTCTCTTCTGGAGACCCAGAGGCAAGGGGGCCAGGGATGAATCTGTGGCTAAAACAACGATTTTCTGTTCAACACTGTGAGTTGGGAGAGGGCACTGCAAATCAACTTAAGAATTGCTATTAAAATAATAAACAGAATTATTCCAACAAGAAGTTATCCAAATTCTAACATTTAGGCCATGAAACCACTTAGAAGGATTTAACCATTGTAAATTATCATTAAATATTTGAAACATGTTTTGCTGAGTGAGAAGTTGTACTTGAGATATTAGATGTTTCAGGCATAGCTGGAAAGATAATACTTCTTCCTGTAAATGGGAGGAGAAAGCTCCTTGAAGGTGAGTTTTAACTTGTTCCCAAGAAAGTTGGGAGCTATTCCAAAGCAAAGGGGGTGACACAAATTTTATTATGTTCCCAGTCACACTGCTAACCTTGTATGGTAAGCAGAGCTTGTTGTTTTCCACCTTTCCAGAGGATAGAGTCTTATAAATTACTAAGTTTTGTAAGAATATTATTATTGATATGTGTTTGGGTCAAATCTCCCCCTTTTTTGTTTCTTTGTTTTAGATGATATGATATATCTTAAATATTTTTAAGGCTGAGTTAATTGTATTTTATTAGGGGTTATTTGGATACTGGCTTGGATAAGAGAAATTTGGAGATATTTATAGAGTTGTGTTAAAAGTGTTTTTGAGGTGGCTACAATGAGGATATTATTTATGTAATGATAAATACATGTTTAAAGCCAGAAAGACATAATATTGACAAGTGGTGGGGCTACTGAGCATTTTTTGTGGCAGGACTTTTTACTAGTATCTAGTTAGTGAACTTTTGTTAATAATTGAAAGAATACAAAATAATTGAAAAATTGTTTATAAACAAAGGTTTATTTGTTATATTACAATCTTTCATGATATGTCCGCATACATTCACATGTTTAATACACTGGGGGACACACTAATATACTTGGCTCACTATTGGCTAGAGTCCTAGATGGATACAAGATAAATGTTAATATGTATATCTAGTTTAATAAGTATATACTGATAATTAGAGTGAGATACAAGAATAACAAAATTGATTAAAACATTAAATTAATGTTGAACAGAGTTATAGAATGATAGATATATAGAGCAGTTTTACAAACAAACTCACCAACATCTATATTTTGGCTGGGAAGTTTTGAATTAGCAGCCAATACTAGAGTTTTGATTGAAAACACTTGTGTAGAGTACCTTCTCTTAGGGTGGGACTTTAACTGGCTTGATTAGGAACTATCTTTTTACTCTTTACATGATTAATGAACTTGGTACTATACATGTTAACTTACAAGCTTTGTGTAAATTCATGAGGAAGTGGCCAGCCTCTTCAGGAAGGAACACAACATTTCCTGGGCAGTGCCATCCAAAGTTGATATATTAGTTCCTGAGAAAGTGGCCAGCTTTCCCAGAGAGAACCAAACACTTTCTGGAATGCACTTTATGTGTTTTTATTTGTTACAATACATTCCTGATGTGCTCACTGTTTTAGTTTTCATTATTTTTCCTGAAATATGAAAAGTGCTGACTAGCAAGGCATTGGTTTGTTGATTAATAAAGTTTCCTGCATGATGTTTTACTTTTAGATTTGAATAATATCCACTTTTTTTTCCTAATACATTTGGTTTTAGGATTGTGCAAACATAAAAGAAGAGATTTACATATACATTCAATAATATACATTTATGTGTTACTTACAAGTTATCAAATTACTTAACCATGCAACATATTGTATTATTAAAGTTTTTATTAGTATTTAAGTATTTTATACATAATTATAATTACAATAGATTATATAGCAACAAACAATAATAAGACCTCTAACTACCAGACATCCAAAGAATAAACTTTAAATTTTTTAGGGCTTTAAGATTTTTAACCAGTGAGGTTATATAAGTTAGTAACATGATCCAAATGACTTCATTTTCTCCATTTTGTATAGTTCAAAACATAGGCAACAATAAATTATTACTTTTTTTTTTATTGTGGGTAAAAATAAAAATTTTCACAATACATACCAACATTTGCAAAATGATATATAAACATATATGCATATATGTGCATTTGCTTACAAAAATGTTATTTATATATATATATACAAATATATTTTAAGAGGTGCTTAGATTACCCAAAATATTACACAGAAACCACTGGGATTCCCATGTTGCCCACCTCCCACACCGCCTGACACATCCCACACAAACATCTCCCACAAGTGTGGCTCACCACCCTCAATGGACTTACACATCCTGGGGCCTTGCCACCAACCATAGACCACAGTTCACACCATAGACCACACTCTCTCCCACACAGTTCTGAGTGGTGTGTGCTGATTTAAAATGGCCTACATCCATTGCCACAACGGTACTCAGGACAACCTCCAAATCTCAAAGAAGCCCCTGTATTTCAATTGCTCATCCCCTCCCTTCCCCAAAAGTGTCTAGTGCCACTGGCTCCACCTCATTGTTATAATTTCTTCCATTGCTAGAATCACCATATGTGAACAACAGAATACCATCAAGTCCACTCTAGTCCATAATTCTTCCCCTAATCCTTAGGGGACTGGGATAGTGATGTCCACTCCACCTCCAAGTGAGAGAGGGCTTTTATCCCATGGATATGGTGGGTGTGATGATCCTGCCTGCAGATGCATGCCCTCTCCATTCCCTGGGATGGCCATTGCCCACTGTTGTCTCCTTGCCAGGTGACTTTGATTATTGGGGCTTTGGGGTAGTATATTAACTTGTAATCTTCATACTTGCATTGGTCATGTTGTTAGCATTTAAATTGCAACTGGGGTTGTGACTCACAGTTTTGAATTTAAACTTAGTTTATTGTTGGTTTTCTTATAGGAAGGGAATATGGGCTGGCTTGGCTTGTTTAAGGTGATGTTAAAGAAAGCTTTAGGAAGTTTCAAAACAAAGTGATAGTGACATAACTGGATATTAATTTTTGCAACAAAATAGCAATATTTGGGACCTCTGTGTACTACAGTGGTGTTATTTTAATTTACTATAATTTACTGTTATGCACTACCCCTGGCAGCCCTTAATGGCTGCTCTCTTTTTGCAGTTATAGAGCTGTTTTTTTTTAGCAGAGGTGGGGCAAAGTAAATGAACATGAGTTAAAGCATCCACCTCTTGATTTTTAGGTGGAGAGGTTGTATCTGTGACACAAACATTGTTAGTCTTTTAGGAATTTTATACATTTTTTAAGTATTTATATGAAGCTTTAACTAACAAGGTTAAAGAATACTTTTTAATTTTATAAAGAAATTAAATACCTTCTATTTAGACTATAACATATTAAATAAACATCTATTTTATTACTTATTTTTTTTCAAGGTGAAAGAACAAAGCTTTTGCAATAATTTGATATAAAAAGGTATTTGTCAGAATTTGACTTTGAGAAAGCAAGTTTGAACATTAGGTTCCTTTAAAAGTGATAAGACTTGTTTCTCCAATGAAACATTAAGGTTAAAGTACAAGAAGCTATTTTGATAAAACAGACTTTCTTTTTTGTTATACTGATTATTCAGGAGAAAAACTCTTTGTAAACTTTTACTAAAATAGACTAATGACTTGAGAAACATTGAGAAAGAACAAAATTTTAACTTTGCATTATTATACTATTTGATACTAAAGCTTTTAAAACTTTATAGATAGACCCATTAAATTTTACTTAAATTTAACCACAAAATTTTTTTCCCACAAACCTTTTACATTTTCCATATTCATTTAGCTTTTGTTCCACATTTTACTCATTTTTAATAACTAATTATTTTATCTTAAGTTAAAATTATGTTTATTTTTTCTTAATGATAAATATACATTATATGTACCTTAAATACCTAAGTTACCAAATTCATTTTGGAAACTGTTTCCAAGTAAACCTCAAACAATTGACACTAACACTAAACAAACTTGTCAGAATAATGATTCAATTTGCTTATAACTGTTTTTTATTATTTCAAATTAGTATTCATATTTATTTATTAATATAAGTGCTTATTTAATTTTTGGTCATTTGAATAGAGCTCTTTTAATAATTTTAATTTATCAATTTAATATTGTCATGTGGCAGTATCAAAATATACTCTGACACTGAACAGACAAACACAAAATGAGTAAAAATACATCAATAGAAACATAAAGCTTACTAATTTGACCCATAATTTCTCCTTTTTTTAGTATGGCTGTTTTCAAGCCCTCCATCATTTTACATCGTTGACTTTACTGCTTTTGAGTATTTTTCTGGAAACTGCATTGCCAAGTTTTCCTACTCTTCCAGTGATTTAAATTTATCAGCCCCCATCAACCCACAGCAACATTATCATATAGGCAGTAGGGGATTTGGAGAGTTGCTGGTGGAATGTTTTCTTTATTTTAATTAATTCTTTGGCAGAAAGTTTTCTTACAAGCATGATTTCATTGATAAGGGCTTTATTCAGCACTTCTGCCTATTGAGTGCAGTCTTCCTGGTATTCTAGTTGCCAAACACTAAATTGAGCTGAGGTAACAGTTCTTACAAGAACTTTCCAGTCCCGGGGGTACATTTGTTAGCCATTAGCAATGGAGTTCAAAATTCCCTTTATGAAGAAATTGTGGAGCCTATTTTTAACAATGTTTTTATGTAGCTTTTTAAAGACTGCATAGGTAAGTGAGTCATGCTGTGGCTGCCCTTTTGTAAAATTACAGGAAAACTAAGACTCTCTCTAAACCCTACAGTTTCTTTTAAGCATTTTTCCACAGCTGGCTGAGGTTTTTGATTTTCAAAACAGATCAGGGAGATGGAGGTGGAAAAGGGGTTTCTTCCTTTTCAGAGAATACAGGGATTTTAGCTGGAATCTCTTCTGAAGGATCCATGGGATGAGACATATATAGTGAACACAAGGCTGCTATCACTATGCTCCAGGTTATTAGGGTGGAAGTGGGAATTTTCTCTCCCTCTTCATATTTTGTTTTGAAAATTTTTCCTACTTGCAACCATAATTCCAAATCTAAAGTTCCTCTTCTAAGAAACTAAGGAAAATACTTTTGAATTGTTTGTATTAGGGGGTGCAACTGACTTTTTTGGACTGTGCAATCAGCTGCTTTTAAGAGTTCTTGTATTGTTTTTACAAAAATAACCTGTTCTTTGGAAATTCTTGACCCATAAAAATTTAGAAAATTACCCTTACAGAATTCAGTCATGTAGGCAACTCTCCCCAGCAGGCATTGCTGTTCCCTTAACATGGGATTATGAGTTATCTGGATGAAATGCATCCCACTGATGTGTCAATTGAGCTGCCTGTTCATCTGATCACATTGGGGTCTCCACTTGCAGGAATCCATCCTGCAAAGTCTTGTGGTGATCTGCCCAGCAGAGCCTGCAACAGTGCTAAGAATTACCCTGAACACTGAGGTTGAGAGACATGAGGGGGAGAAAAGCTAAAGAAACTATTCTCTCAAGCTGATCCCCAGTATGATTTTTATTCAGATTTTTTTCAGAGTAAAGGACAGATGTCCATGAGAAGGGGCAGGTATGCAATGTGTATGTGAAGGGTCATTAAACATCACAAGCATTCCAAGCAGAACGATAATGAAGACGTATAGTGGCTTACATCAAAGATAAGGTAGAGGTGAAGGTTCTGGTTAGCTAATTAACTGAACAGACCAAGAATGTTCCTGTTTAAGGTAGATACTGATAGTGCAGCCTTCCATTCATGGGCAGGGGAGCAGGCATATAAACTACCTCTTAGAAATGAAGATCAGAAGAATCCCACAGTCCCAAGTTTTCCTTTGGCTCTTTGAGCATATTTAAGGACAATTTTTAAAAAGTCTTTGTTTGGTGTGTCCCAGGTCTTGTCCTCCTTATTGATGGTTTCTAATTCTTTAATCTCCTTCTTTACCCATGCCATTACTTCCTGTTTCTTTGTATGTTTCATAACCTTTTATTGAAATGTGGATATTTTGATATTTTAATATTTTATCTCTGGAATTTAGACTGAGGCATCTGTTCCTTTTGCTTGAATCAGTTAACATTTCCTTGAATGCCCGTAACTAACAACAACAAAAAGAAAAAAGAAAACACCTCTCCCAGTCTTTGCAGATTGACCTGTTTAACTGTTTTCCTTCTGAGCTTATCCATACAATGAGTTTAGAGAATAACTCCAAGCCAAAGAATAGGGACTGCCCTAATACTTTCTGTGTGTTCGTCTTACCTTGGGCATGTGCATGTGGCCCTAGGAATTCACAATTTACATGGATAGAAATCTCTCTTTCCAAGGATAGTGTCCTCATGATCCTGGGCACTACACTATGTGTCCTACAGCAGCAACCCTTGTCCCAGTGAACATGACTTGAATGCTTCGAATGCATTCTATAGGAGAGCTCTATATGCAGGGCAAGTAATGTGGCACCACTGACAGATTGGGTTAGACTTCATTCCCCAGTATGTGCACTAGAATTACTCTTCTCCTTCCATAACCCAAACCAGGGATCTTCACTGAGAGTGCACAGCTAGCCAGTAAAGTGTGGGGGGAGAGGCCGTTCAGGCTGCTGTGAGATCCTTCTGCTCTTAAGCAGCACTTTTCTTTATTCAGTACTTGCCCTATTACAGCAGTCCTTTAACAGTTTTCTGGAGCTTTGAGAAAGAGGTTTCTTCCAGTTCTACCTGGTTTCTCAGAGATTCTGTTGGAGGATGGAGCATCTTACCTCATCACCTTGATGTGGTGGGGCCTGAGACACATTCTTATTCTTATGCTTGTGTCCCTGGTAACTGGTACAGTACCTGGCACATGGGGGCTGATGCCTTGTGTTCAGACATTGAGCTTCTAGATGGAGACAACACATTTCATTCACTTTAAGACATCCAGTCACAGCAGTCTTAGGAAACAAAGACACCATCCTTACTAGAAAACTGGAAAAAGAGAGGGACATTGACACCCTAATGTGACTATGGATTGAATAAAATCCAAAGAGAAAAACAAACATCAAGATAAAATGCTGTCCAAGTTTACACACTCGGTAAGTGCAAGGGCCACACTAAATCTGGGTCTCTAAATGTAATGGCATCATTGCTTTAGGCTAAAGGATACATATGCTTTTTGGCTCTTCTTACAGCTGGTTTCTCCTTAACGTTTTTAGAGAATTGTCAGAACTCCTTTCTTAGATCATAAATGAAGAGTGATTATAGGCTCAAGGAAAAAATAATGTCTTTCCTTCTGTGGGAGGGTGGTTCCTCCCAATGGAGATTCCACAGCAGCTGGACAAGAGTAGAGGCTCAGCAACACTTTAGGGGCAGAAACACTAGGGGTTAGCCAGAGCTTTATTCCTGCCCTCAGGGGTATATTTTTTAAAGCATATTTTTTTATATTTTTAAAAAGATACTTAGTTACATAAATACTACATTAAAAAATAGATGGGATTTGCTTATGTCCCGCTCCCTACACCTCCCACATTTTCCCACCTTAACAACATTCTTAATTAGTGTGGTACATTCATTTCAATTGAAGAAGACATTTTGGAGCATTGCCACTAAACATGGATTATAGTTTACATTGTAGTTTACATTCTCTCCCACATAATTTTGTATGTTATGGCAAAATATACAATGGCCTGTATCTGTCACTGCAATGTCATTCTGGATAATTCCCAAGTCCCAATGAAACCTCATATTACACCTGTTTTTCCCTCTCGCTACCCTCAGAACCTCCAAAGGCCACTGCCTCCACATCAATGATGTAAGTTCTTACATTACTAGAATCACAATAAGTCTATAATAGAATACCAAGAAGTCTACTTTAGTCCATAGTTCATTCCCCAATCCTGAGTATTTTGGGATGGTGATGCCCACTCCACCTCTAAATAAGAAAGGGCTTTGTTTGCATAGGGCAGATGGATGGGTCTCTCTTGCTTGCAGTTGTAGACTCTCACTTCCTTGGGATGATCATTGTCCATCATCCTCTCCTTGTTAGTTGTCCTGAATGAGCCCATTGAACTAGAGAGTAGGTGTTACAATTCCATTGAGATTCAAAGCCCAGCTGATACAAGGACAGTCAAAAGATTTAAGTCTCTTGGACATACACCTATTAACTCTATTACTAATTATAGATTGATAAAGAAGAGTCAGAACAGCCATGTGTAGGGAAATCACAACTGAGTCCAACTCTGTCATACTGGAGAAAATAAATTCCAAAGAAGGGCCCACTGGCAAGGCACCAAACTAGTGAGCTATCTTCCCTGACTACAGTTTCTAGATGTCTCCAGAGCCCTCCAGAGCCCTGCTATTTGAAGTAATATCTACTTTGACAGTCAATGAGATCCTGCTGAAACATGCATAAGTGTAACCTCTGTAATGACCTCCCAACACAACTTGTAATCTCTTAGCCATGTAAAATCATTTGTCTTTACCTTTTCTCCCTTTTGGTCCAGGTCTTTCTCCAGTTGCATTGCTAATTGGTGCTTGGTAGTATTCCCTTGGTGCCAGGAAGGCTCATCCCCAGGAGTCATGCCTCATGCTGGCGGGAAGGTAATTCATTTATATGCTGAGTTTGGCTTAGAGAGAGGCAATCTTTCAGCAACAAGTAAGCTCTAAAGAGGTAACTCTTATGCATCTTATAATACTAGGCTGTTTCAATTTCAAAAGTAAAGGTTCATAAATGCAGTTACCAATATCAAAGTCCCATCAATGGACCATCTTCCTTCACTAGTCATTGATGCGGTGTTCAGGAGATTCTTGCTGTTACATTAGAGAATGTGGCAGAGCTCACTAGGATGGGAATTCAATATTCTTTCAGATAATTTGTGAATCTCCACCCTCTGTGACAGTGCCTCATGAACACTTGAACAGATTTATATGTCTTAAATGTATGCCCAAGGTGAACCTCCTCGGGGTATTTTTGTGAAGGTGAGAGAAAGATGAAGTGTAGGAGAAAAACAAAACCAATAACCCAAAAAACTGTCTATGTAAAGATGTCTTCAGAAGTGAATTTTAGAAGGGTAGTGACTTTGCAGAAGAAATGGTGAATATCCATTAAAGCACAGGTAGAGGCAGTGATGGGCTAGTAAACTAGCTGTCCAAACAATAGCCTACATTTGGATTCATTCATGGTGGAGGACTGTGTGTACAGAAGAATCAACTAAGTCAGTAGCTTGGTGGCTCCATCCTTGTAACACTAGTGGCTTGAATTTGTACTCATGTTGCTGGTGTCATATAGAGTAAATCTGAGAAATAAAAGGATAATGACTTCCAAAGAAAGTCATGTAACATTGCATTAAATTAGAGAGAACATATTTGCCATCTCCCTATCTCCCTCCTTCACTCTATATCGTTCTCTGTATCCTCTACTCTGAGCTTCTGAGTTCCTTCTAGTTTGAAATTAACTCTTCAGATCAAATCCTTTCCAACATTGTTGGGTTTGGTTCATCCACCTAAATATGTGTCATTGTGTGTCTGGATTTATATCAAATTTAAGGATGTTGCAGATGCTGCAAGGAAAATTAGAGAGAAAAGGGAATGGTCAGAGCACCCTGGCATCTGAGTACCATGTAATTCTCAGATCATTTACAGAAAAAGATGTTTATACTCTTTCATTTTTGAAAGATTCATTCATATGACTAGGTGATTTGTTTTCATGATAACAAAGAGATGCATAGTTGCAATTTTCAGGCATGTCAGATTAGAGGATGTAAGAGCTTTCTGGAAGTAAGATGTAGTTTCAGTTCTGAGAATCCATTGAAAGGAGGATAAGTTGGTTGGATTGTTTGTGTATATTCTTAATTGTTGACATGGGGATATATTAATATTACATGTTAAAAGGTATTTTTATAGCCTTAAATTCTAGGTGATCAATGAAAAATAAGCTAAAACACTCCAAACAAAAATACTCAGTTATTTTCTTTTAATGTGAAATATGATATTTAATTATTTTTCTTTTATAAAATTAATAGAAAATAAAACTTTATTCAATGTTTAAAAATAATTGAAAATATTCTAATTGAAATTGTAAAGAGTTTCCTTTTGGGTAGATCACAAAAGATTGCTAATTGATGGTGCTGTTGGTAGGAAAACATTCTGAACTTAATTAACAGCTTAGAATTATATATTTGCATGTGGTGAAAAGGGGGAAATTTTAGTTTGTATAATTGTTACTAGAATAAAGATAAAAAGTAGTAATGTAAAACACAGTTAAGCCTATTGTAAATGATGAACTGTAGTTAATTGTACAATTATAAAAATGTTAACTGATGAATTGTAACAAACATACCGCACTAAGGCAAGGTGTGAATAGTTGGATGGTTTGGGGAAACTCTGTATTTTATGCATGATTATATGAAAACCTAAAATTTCTCTAATAAAAAAGTATTTGGGATTGAATTAAAAAAATAAAAATGTTCTGTTTGCAACACTTTAAAATAGAGAATGGGGTGTTAATGGGAAAATGGCAAAAAGATTTGGGGAAAGGAAGAGGAAGGATTATGGAAAAAGACTACACATAGCAAAAGAATTGAGAAAGGTCAGTGATAAACAAAGAAGAGGATGGAAAGAGAGCTAAGAGAAGGTAATGAATGAAAGGGCTCAGGGAGACTGAGAGAAAGACAGGAGGCCTGAGATGCAACACTAATATCACATGGAAGCAGAGATATTGAGAGATGGATAGAAACAGAGAGAAATGAAGAAAGTTTAGTTCAGAAGAGAGAGAGAGGGGCTGGGTAGGGGTGAGGTGAATATTCACAGCCTGTAAGATGCACACTTCTGCTTTCTTTGACTGTGTGTTTCTAATGCCTTGTGTGTTTCATCATTGCTGGGTTGATTGTGCTTCCCATTTTCCAGACCAATCCTCTTTTGACAAGTCCTGTGAGCTAGGCATCAGCAGCAATGTATGGATGGATAACAGCCTTGCCTGAGGACTTTTCTTTCCATGTCCTTCCCATTTATTATCTTTTAAAATGGGTATTCTCTTTTCAAAGTGGAGAAAATTTATGGCTCCTGAATCTAGTTCTTTAAATTCATTTACCTATTAACACTCAAGAATATTCAGCCCTATAGTAGGGTGGTGCATTGATGTTAAAATTACATGGAGGCTAGATATTTCTCAGCCCCAAGCTAGGTGGTTACATAATTTAATTTTATTTTAAAGATTGGGTGGCCTTATTGCCGTGTAACCATGGGTTTGTGTCTGATCTGGTTGACCCCATAGAGCAGGAGCATGCTTTCCTGCTGGCCAGACCCAAAGGGAATAATCAGGCTAAAAACATTTCTAGACCATTCACCTTCTATAGAGATAAAGAATGGGAACCAAAACCAAAGCAATCAAATAAGAGTGTTGTAATCAAGCCTTACAATTATATGTCAAAACTGCATTGGAATGGGAAAAATACAACTAATATAATGTATAGACTATAATTAACAGTAATATTGTAATGTTTTTATAGCAAATGCAAAGAAGGTACTATATCAATGTTAAGAGTCCATAATGGGGACCCCTATAAGGGGTGTGGCTGTTTTCCTTTTGGATTAATGAAAACATTCTGAAATGGACTGAGTTGATGACAGCACAACTCTGTGATGAAACTGAAAGACACTGAGTTTACACTTTGGATGGATTGAACAAGACAGCAGACCATATAACACAGTGAACCCTGAGGTGAATGATAGACTGTGGTTCACAGTACAAATGTGAGAATGTTCTCATGAGCTATAACAAATATACAGTACTACTACATGATGTTAATAAAAGGATGGTTTGTGGTAAAAACACACTAAACATAAGCTATGGCCTATAGATAGCAGTAATATTATGGCTTCTTTCATCTTTTGTAACAAATGAGTCACAACAATGTAAGGTGTTGGTGGTGGGACAATGTATGGGAATCCTGTATGGAATGCATGATTGTTTTGTTAACTCACAACATTTCAAAAAGCATATATAACATATTAGGGCTGCACCATATTCTCTTATATGGGATGTACCATCCATATTTTTTCAATCATTCTCCTATATTGTGAAAATTTAAATTATTTCCTATTTCTTCTCTAAAATAATTGTAATAAACATCTTGGTACATAAAAGAAAACTGTACTGAGAAGGGAGAGGAGGAAGAGCATAACAAAGATTGCCAAAGGGTAGACCTTAAATCAACAATGGAGGGGAAAAAAATAAAATAATCAACTGAGGGAACTGAAATTGTTGGGCTAGAACAAAGATTTAGGAGGGACTACATTACTATGTTCATTGGTAAATAATTTTTGATAGTGGGAATGCTGGCCTTCTAATTCTTCATGTCAGAGGAAGAGGATAATAAGGGACTCATGTCAATTTCAATGTTCTGCAAAGAGTAATTTTTTTTTTTTTTTAGTTCAGTGAACACCCAAGGGGTATTACAAAGACAAGGAGTCAAACATTTTGTATCATTGAGGGTAAAGTTTATATTAGAGAATGTCCAAAGCTTCCTCTCAAGAAAAAGAGAAGAATAAATTTTGCATTCTATCTTGTCCCTACTCTGTCACAGGCCATTATGTATTTTTCTTTTGAAGACATACCACTTCTTTTCAGAACTTTAGGGAGTAAGATTGGACTAGATAATTTATTAGCCATTTTTTTCTTTAGCTATTTCTAGAGAGTGGTTTACAATTAGATCAGGAAGAAGTGTTTTCTCTGACAGGACTTTGGTCTCCATGGAAAGAGATTTGGACAGGGCAAGGAACTCTGCTGGATGCTGCGGCTGTCTTGTCTTTTTTTAAACTGATGGGTTGATTATGCTTCCCATTCACCAGAACATCCCTCTTTTGACAAGTGCTTTGAGCGGGTATCAGCGGCAATGTATCTATGTATAAGAGCCTTGCATGGGGAGTTTTCTTTTGAAATCCTCCCCTTTCATTATAATTTTTAAAATAATGCATTTAAACCCCATTTTGTTCCTGCTTGGGGAAGGTGGTACTTATGCAATTTTGTTTGTGTGAAGTCACTGTACTCCAAAAACAAGTAAGCCCTATGGACCTCACTTTCATTTTAAACTCAAGTCTCATACAAGTAAACTCCTTCTGCTACATTCCACTTGTGAAGACCGTCCTACCATATTGGTTGCTGTGCATAATGAGACTTAATGTGTCATTATAAGGCCTTTTCCAAATTATGATAGCACCTTACTGAAACAAATTGAAGCAGAATGCTAGCCTGACTAAGAATATTTTTAACATGATGCATGGGACGTTTCTAATCCACCCCCTCTCTTGTTTTGTTTAATGAATAGAATGGTTATATCAGAAAGAAAACTGAAGTGCAAGGACAACAGATTTATTGTCAGAATTAGAAATGTTCAAATCTGAGAGTTGATGCTGAGAAAAATGAGTAAATGCTTATAGGAGAAATCACATGTTCTTGGGTTTATCTGCTCAATCACTGTCAAAAAGACTCCTGACTTATACCTCTACCATCCCTCCCTCCCATAAACATTGTTTGGCACATAATATCTTCCTTGGGCAGATGATTTACATTAATCATTTATATAAAGAATCAATTAAATCTTTGCTTTGTTACTTATCCATCTTGTAGATCAAAACATTTCCTTCATATAATAATGTATTTTGGATTAAAAATATCATCTATTCTATTTCAGGGTTTCAGGGATGCTATGAATACACCTACTTCAAGCCTTTGTTTTAGTCTTAGTGAGGTTTCACATCTTATTCCTTTCTTTTCCTTCTGACTTTTAAATAACTGTGTCTAAATAACTATCCATTCTGCTAATTCAAACAAACAACAAGGATAATCAAAATATTCTGGAATTTATTAGTAAATTATTATATCCCTTAGGTCCAGTTTCAGTCCATTTATGCTCATACTGTGAGATCTTAGGGCAGTAATATTTCCACATTTATAGATTTTGCTACATTCACTCTATTTTCCCTTCAGTAAAATGTCGATATTTATTCCTGTGAAACTCTATGACAGAAAGGCACAAACAATATTCCCTTTCCATCAGGTCCAATATTATTATGCATTCTTAAAATAAAAATTTGAAACTGAAAAAAGTCTCAATATATATTCTTTTTGGTAAGGTGTACAATTTCATAAAATAATTAAATAAGTAGTAAAAGAGTATTTAAAATAGTTTAATGGAATTGGTTTTTGTTTAGGTCTATAAAAGACCTTAGAAATAATCTAATAAAGACCGTTCATTTTAAAGATTGGTAACCAAGAACACTTCTCAGTTTTTGTTTTTTCTAAAGGATTTTTTTGAAGCTAAAGCATTTCTGGGCTTATGGCAATTGTTGGCTTTTTTCTAGGATTGAACTTGATAGAAATTATGCTTTCTGGTTGAATAAAGCAGTCTTGATTCAGTTTGCTTGGTGAAATTTCATCATCATATTACACCACCACTACCACCACCAATACCACCATCTCCATGACCACTACCACCATCACTAAAATTTACACCATCATTACCACCACTGTCACCACCTCTACCACCATTATCACCTCCACTCCACCATGACCAAAATCATGTCCATCTCCACTAACACCACCACCAGCACTATCACTACCATCTCCACCATCACCACCACCACCACCACCACCATCATCAATCCTGGAGTACCTAAACCCCAAAGGCCCACAATATGAGTGTGATTCTAATATTCCAAAATAAGCATGAAAGAATTTAATATGTTTCACCAGTTTTATGTCTGTATAAACTAACTGACTTCATGGAAACAGCTGTCCCATTGTAACTTCAAGTATAAAAAGATCAGAGGTGAAGCCTTCCACTTCTGAGGAGGGCTGCTTTAGACCAAAAAACCCAAAAACAAATAAACAAACAAAAATCCCAAAGAGCTAATGATTAACATCCATCATATAACCCTGGTGTAATTCATGCAACATCCCAACACCTTTTTCAGAGCACCCACCTCATCCTTGTTCCTAAGACAGTAGGTAAAGAGATTCAACATGGGGGTGAGGATGGCACAAGCATAAAGAGAACCTGGTCAAGCTTGGGGCTGTGGTAAGAACTGGGCCTCATGTAGACCAGCATAGCTGGACCAAAGTAGAGGCTTACTAAATTCAGATGGGAGGTGCAGGTAGTCACAGCTTTGTTCCTGCCCTCAGGGGAGTTCATGCAGAGGACAGTAAGGAAGATGAGAGCATAAGAAGTCAGAATGATGGACAAGGGAATTAGGATGACTAAAATGCTTGTCACCACCACAGCTTTCTCATAGTCCAAGATGTCCTCACAGACCAACTTTAGGATGGCCACGACTTCACAGAGGAAATGGGAAATCTCCCTGGGACCACAGATGGGGAAATGCAAAGAGTAGGCTGTGTGTGCCAATGATATAAGGGCACCCTCAACCCAGAAGAAACCAACCATTTGCAGAAAGACTTACTGGCTCATGATGAAGCTGTATCTCAGAGGGTTGCAGATGGCCACATAGTGGTCATAGGACATGAGGGTGATTAAGATGCACTAAACAATTCCTAGAGTCAGAATGAAGATCTGAGTACCACAGGTCACCTGTGTGATGTTTTTCTTCCCTGAGAAGTTGGTTGCCATCTTGCATACAGTGCTAGAGATTAATATCAGGTCCATGAGAGCCAGCTGGCTAAGCAGGTAGAACATGGGCTGGTGGAGGTAAGAATCCACCCAGATTAGGAGAATAAGGATTCTGATTGCAGTAAGAGCTACAATGTAAATCAGAAGGATGGCAGTGACAAGGAAGTTGGCATGCTTCATAACAGGGAAGAGGCCCAAGAGGATAAAATCTATATGTGAAGATTAATTTCTTTTATCCATTGCTCTACTGTGTTTGCTAGAAGTAATAAAACCTGTTTTTAAAAAAGTCAGAGTTAGAGGGGTTGTGAAGATTTATTGGATTTTTTTCCCAACCTTTTTCCTTTCTTATCCTTGATCAGCATCAACAGGTCATGACGCTTCTGCAAAGGACAGTGTTCTGGCCAATTTCATGAATAAGCAGCCCCAAACCATCCTCTTTATTCCCCAATAAGTTGCCAACTATTTAGTATCCAGCCCACATCCTGTGATACTCCAGAACCTCTACTATAATACCTCCTCCTGCTCAACTTATTGCTCAGAGACCATTTTCACTTCTCCTCCTTATGTTGTCTCACTCTCCAGCTTGAACATTTAATATACAAAGCAGAAGTGCTAAAGTTTGGGGAGACAAAGATGAATAAAATATAGTCTCTGGTGATAAAGAATTTTAACCTATAGATAAACGTGACCAGTGAAAGCTATATATATATATAATAAGAGAGATATTATAATGGAAAAATTTACATGATACAGTGTAAAAGGGAGAGGCAATGTCTTCTTCATTTTCAAAAGCTAGAGATGAAAGTCTAATCAAACAGTTCCCCTGCCCCGTTTTTTTTGACTGAACTATCAAATTTGAGCCATAGCATCATGGAATTGCATGTTTTTAGAGAAGGAAGATTATTCAGAGATCATCTAGCCCAGAGAGTATAAGTGGCTTGTCCAAATTCACATCATTACTTAATGTTGGAGAGAAATGACTCAAACCTGTGACTCAGCAGAGTTTCCAATTACAGCAAATTATTGGATCTTCATTAAGTATATACATAGTAGCATTTAATTAGATATACTCATATTTTACTCTCCTTTATTTATTACAGAAATGCTAGATACCATAATAGATAACATCCAAAATCTCAGTGGATTAAGACAAGAAAAATACATTTTTCATCAGCTGAAACCCAGAATAATTGTTCATAAGCAGGTTCCTCTCCTTTAAGTGATATTTCAGGGACTCAAGCTTGTTCTGTCTTGTTGCTCATCATTTTCAACACCATCTTTTAAGGTCATTAAGTTATCTGCATCAATCAGGTAACAGTCATGATATAAGAGTGTTAATGGGCCAAGTCTAAAAGTGCTGCACAGGCCTGCCCCCTTCAGAGGAGCTGGGAATTGCATTTAGCTGAGTGTCCCAGGAGAAGATGAAAGGGCTTCTAATCCCTGTCACATTTACTTACTTCATTTGTGTCTGCACAAGGCCCATAAGCTGATTCACAATGGGGGACAATTCTTTGCATTCCTTAACATTTTGTTCACTGGGGTGCTATTGGAAATTGTTGAGTTGAATTGAGCATACTTTTCTATTTACTTAAGAAAGTAGTTCCTCATTCTCTATAGTTCTGTGGATCCAATTCTTGGCCCTTTCAAAATAGACTTTATCTTGCTTTGGCAACTAGTATTAGATATCTATCAAAGATAATATTATGCCAATACTAGTGGCTTAAAAGAACACATATTTATTATCTCACAGTTTGTTTAGTTGGCTGCATCTCTCCCAAGGTCTGAGGCAAGGCAGTGATGAAGTAGTTGGATGCCACTCTGGTTTCATCTGAAGGAATACCTTGGGGAGTTTCTGCTTCCAAGTTCACTCAGTGGTTGTTGGCAGGGTCAAATTTCTATTGGGCTGCAGACTAAGGGTTTAAATTCCTTGCTGGTTGTTAGCCAGGGGCCTGCTTCTGTTCCTTACCTCTTTAATAGGCAGCTCTCCACATGGCTTCCTTAAGTGTGAGGAAGTAATATGGAGAGAGAGAAAAATGGTAATCACAATCTTTTTTGCAAGTAATTTCAGAAGTAATATCCCATATTAGATATTTCCATATTCTCTTCATTAGTAGTGAGTCACAATGTCCAGCCCCTGCTCAGAGGAAAAGGATTACACAAGGGCTTGACTGCTAGTAGGTGGGATCAGTGGGAGCATAGTTCAGGCTGCTTATCACAAAGATTGTAAAAGTTCATTGTATTTTTATAAATCTCTGAATTTTAGAACTAGAAGATGCTTTAGAAAAATTTTCTTCACTCTTATCCCCTGTCACTTTTATCTCCCTGTCATTCTAGTGATAAAGAAATTACAATTGAGAGATATTACAAGATTTGTCCCAGATCACACAGCTAGTTTAACAATGAAGGAACTATAACTCTAGTATACTATTACCTTGACTTTCTTAATTACTTGTAGGATTTTATTAAAAGTTATTTCTAGAGTTTTTTTCAATTTATTCATATTAATCCTTTCA
>JAKSZT010038682.1:1013897-1027606 GCA_026826555.1 Tolypeutes matacus
GACAATCCAGGCAGGAAAACAAAACCAACTCTTTCCTGTTGCCATCTTTACAGGGAAATCTGGAAATTGTCAGTTAAATGGGCTTTTTATGTTCAAGAAATTCCCCCTAGTTTTGGATTTCAACCAGCTAAAGGGAATTCTGGTTTTTTTGAATGCAGTTTTCTGAAATGACAAGAACCATCATCCTCCGTTTTCTATGCTGTCTTTCCCAATGGGGCTCAGCGGTAAAAGAATTCTCCCTGGGGTGGTGTAGATCATGTTGTTGTCCTGGCTGCCACTCTGGCAACACCATTTGCACATGGGAAGTGTTGTGGGTCTTTAATTGAAATTCAGGTGGTTCTGCTTTGAGATTGAAACAGCAAATTGAATTTGTTATGAAATTTAGATTAAAAAAAATGCTTCCACCTACTTTATCTCACATAATCCTCATGACCACAATAGGAGGTAAAGACAGTACACATTAATATCTCAGCATTAGGAGTAGTGAGAATGTTATCCAGAGATCACACAGCAACTAGGATTCAGGGTTGGAATTCATACTGTCTCCTCTAGATTTCAGATGGCACTGGATTTGCCTTTCAAAAAATCCTTCCTGGATTTATGCCATTTGCAAAATGAAAACTCCTGTCTGCCTTCCACCTACCATTCCTCAACTTAAGGATTGTTTAAGTTGGAAAATATTAGCTTCTAAAGAGATGATTGTTCTGGTTATACATGTTGGAGTGCTTGTGTGTTTTGAGTGTATCTTAGCATATCCAACAGCTTGGCTTATATAGATTATTTCATATATATTCTATTTTTTTACTATATATTTTTTATTTTTAAAGATTACATAGTAGTGGTATTGCAGGGTCACATGACAGGTCTATATTCAACTTCTATAGGAACTGCCAGACAGTCTTCCATAGTGGTTGTACCATTCTGCATTACCACCAACAGTGAAGAAATGGGAACAGTGACATGAACATACATCTGCACACTGATGTTCATAGCAACATTATTCACCATTGTCAAAAGTTGGACACAACCCAGGTGTCCATCAACAGATGAATGGATAAACAAACTGTGGTCTATTCACACGATGGAATATTATGCAGCTTTAAGAAGAAATGAAGTTGTAAAACATGACAACATGGATGAACCTGGAGGACATTATGTTGAGTGAAGCAAGCCAGACACAAAAGGAGAAATACTGTATGAATGCGTTACTATGAACCAAATATATTGTATAATATATTGTTGGATTTAAAAAAATTATATGTATCAATTAAAAAAAGATTACATAAATGTTACAATAAAAATATTAGAGATTCTCATACACTCCACCCACTCCCTCCCACACTTTCCCACCTAACATCTTTCATTAGTGTTGTACATTTGTTACAATTAATGAACACATATTGAAGCATTGTACTAGCCAAGGAGTATAGTTTACATTATAATTTACACTTTGCCACACACAATTTTATAGGTTTTGACAAAATATGTATTGTCATGTATCCATCTTTATCATGCAAGACTTTTCCAATATCCCCCAAATGCTCCCATGTTGCACCTATACTTCCCTCTCCTTCCCCTCAGAACTTCTGGTGGCCACTGCCTTTATAATAATGACACAAGTACTTCCATTCCTAGAATAATCATAAGTCTACTTTAATCCATAGTTGCTTTCCACCCTAGTGTTTGTTCATTCTTTAATCTTGAGGATTCTGGGATGGTGATGCCCATTTTGTTTCTGATTGAGTGGGGGCTTAGATTCCATGAAGCAGATGTATGGAACTGTATTGCTTGTAGTTGCAGATTCTCCCCACTTCCTGGGATGGGCATTTTCCATTATCCTTTTGTTACTTGTCCAGGTAAGTCCAATGAACTGGAGAGTAGATTTTGCTACTCACTGAGATTCAAACCCCAACCTGCATATGAACAGACCAAAGATTTCAGTCTCTGGGACATATATTTAACAATTATATTGCTAATTATAGGTTCATATCTAGGGAAACTATAAATGATTCTAAGTCTTTTACATAAGAGGGCATATATTCCAAAGTAAGGCCCACTGACAGGGGGCAGAATTCCTGAGATTGTCTGCCCTGCTTATAGTGCTTAGATGTCTGTAGGGCCCTCAGGAGTCCCAATGTGTGAGGCACTGTTTACTGTGGCAGTCAATGAGATACGCTTCATAATGATATCTGCCATCCAAGAGCACAACCCCCACCCTTGCCACAGCACTATGGCTCCACTTTCCTTCTCTTGCCAATTGCTGGGCAGCATGGGCAGTGTGAAGGATGGATCCATGTCGAGGGGCAGTGGCAGGAGTCTCACAGAGGACAGTTTCACCAGGAGCACCACAGCCAAGTCCCAGAGACACCCCAGCACCAAGCTCGGCATGGCAGGGTTGGAGCCAACATGCCCCCAGCAAGAAAGAAGGCTTTCTGAAACCCACCCCAAAGGGCCAGGAGTCCAGCCAGAGGGTCCCTCGGCAGAAGCCCAGGAGAAGCATCAACTCCCAGTTCTCTGTCTCCTTCTGCACTCTTGCCCCTCTCCTCCAGGGGAGAACCTGCCCTTTCAGTGCCTCGGTCAGGGGCTGACTTATTTGAGGAACCTGATGCACATGTCCAGGAAGATGAGCCTATGTACATTGAGATGGTAAGGCAGGTCTTCAGAGCAGAAGTAAGAAGTAGAGTGGCCCTGAGTGGGCCTCCTCTTAGGAGTAGGGGCCAAATGTCTCCAACTGCCCAACACTCAGACTCTGAAGAGAGTGAGGTCATCTATGAGGATATTAAATATCTGCAGCCCAAGAAGACTGGGGGAGGCTGGGCCAATGGGGGACCCCACTGATGGTGATCTCCTTGCCACAGCAGCCTCATGCCTCCAGCCCTACACATACCACTGCCCAGCTTCAGCCCTCCTGAGCCAGTAGAACATGATGCCCACCAAGTCCACTCCTTGTGAAATCATCCCACCTTTCCCCAGCCTTCTACAGCACCATCCTCCACTCCAGGCCTTCCCTCAATTCATGTTTGCTTCCTGAACCCCTGGCAATGGGGTCTCAACCCTACCACTCCCCTGCCAATCCAAGGAGCCAGCTTCCTATGTGCCTGAACTGGAGCAGGAGACACCTTCCCCACCACCTAGCATTCTGCTGTGTACCTGTTGCTGCTAAGACCATCAGTCCAGGCCCAGAGCTACTCAACACCGTTGCCATCCCAGGGCTGTGGCCAGCTTCCAGTTCCCACTGCATGATCTGCCCCCAAACAGTGAAGGAGCCAGCAGACTCCCCTGGCATGGCCCCCTTGCATCCTGGGCCCTGAAATGACAAAGCTGTGGCTTACACTATGGTGTACTCAGCAGTCAAGCTGAGCACACTCTCTGTCCTGCTGGTGGGCCTGTGCATTGGTTCTGGCGACCAAAGATGGAGAAGGAAATTTCTGTCCTTAATGGGTGGCTGCACCAGCTCAAGGACCCCCATGCTAAGGAAGTGCAGTTTTGTGGCTGGGCCATGAGGGGCAGCAGCTAGCATCCTCCACCACTGCAACTGCTTGGCCTCTTCCCAGAGCCTTCCATACCATACAGCAATATCCCTGGCCCTGTTCTAGACCTATCCTGCTGCAGCAGTTGGGCTCAAGAAACACCCTGCCTATGAGAGACTCAAGGCTGGGGGTGTGCCAAATAAGGGCCATGGAGTGGGGACCCCTCCTCCATAGTCAAGAACCAGCTACAGAAATAAATGGCCAATGGGGGTGCCTTTACCAACCTCTCTTGTGCCCATGTCATCACAAATGTAGGGATACCAGAGTAATA
Organism: Tolypeutes matacus; assembly: GCA_026826555.1. Classification (NCBI taxonomy): domain Eukaryota; kingdom Metazoa; phylum Chordata; class Mammalia; order Cingulata; family Chlamyphoridae; genus Tolypeutes; species Tolypeutes matacus. Next base: position 1,017,699 of record JAKSZT010038682.1, read on the forward strand.
CAAGGAGATTGGTGCCAAGACGTTTGGGGCAAGCTAGGCTAAGCAGAGGAAGGCCCTGTTTGGAAAAAGCAAGACAAATGAGCTGGACAAGGCTGAGGAGGGAGCCTGGGCCTGGCACTGCAGGGCCCACAGTGCTGGCAAGATGGAGAATGAGGCATAAGCCCCGTGGCTCCAGGTATCCCAATGAGGAGCGAGGGGGTTGAGGGTCTGCTAGCCAGGATCCACCACTGAGGGGAACATGGAGGGAGCTGCACAGCACTGCCTGTGTCCTGCCAGGCTAGCAGGCCTGCCACCACAAGGGAGGTGCTCCCTGCCCACCCATGCACATCCTACAGACTGGCTGCAGATAATTGGCCCAAGTCCAGTTCCTTAACTTCCACCTGCACAAGTGCATGCCCAAGGCCCTAAATCATAATGTCACATCTCCATCTCCTTTCCTGGGATACTTGGAAGTGGTTACCCTCCAGGATATGGGGAAGATGTACATGGAGGCTGTTTCCTCCTTCACTTATCATTCCTTGGCCCCAAACTTCATGGGAGGTTATCATTTTGTATTCTCCACCTCCACCTCTGGAGTCCAGAAGGCCACTCTCCACACATTCTGGTCCTGCAGACAGCCAAAGGATGCCCCAAGACAGACTCAATGTGGGCTGCCACCACTGCTGCTTCTGCCACCCCAGCCTGTTGGAGGTGATTGGAGAGGAGATCAAGGAACTGATCTGAGTCCAAGCCTCTGCAAGCATTTGAATGTGTCCATCCTCCTCAGCAGGCAACCAGGGGACCTGAATCCAGCAAGTCTGGTATCCTGCCTTGCTGCTGGCAGGACAAAGTCCTCTGGGACACTGCCATCTGGGGAATGGGTGATCAGGGTACCTGCACTGGGGCATGCAGTGCTCTCTTTGCTGAGAGACTTGCCTGAGAGAGAGAGAGAGACACTTGAAGGACCAGAAGTGAGAGAGCCAGGGAGAACCTCTGCCCTCCACCCTGAGCCATGTAGACACTGGGTCTCTAAGGCCTATCAGGCTTGAGATGCAAGCTGCACCACCAGGAATTTTGGGGTAGAGTAGGGATTGCTTGAGAGTGGGAATGAGGCCTTCCTTGGCTCTCTCCACTGAGAATGGTGGGCCTTCCTCCTGAGAGAGCAGAGGTCATGCCAGAGGCCAAGCCAGAGGTCAGAGCATGGGGAAGGAGGGAAGGGCTAGGGGAGAAAATGGAGTGGCCAGAGGAAATGAGGGTTAGCTCTTAGAGAGGGAGCATAGGACATGGGGAATGGGTACTTATTTTGCTATTTAGTTTAGTCTGAGGGCCAATTCTGGGCTCTTCTTGCCTATTCCAGAGCAGAGGAATCGAGGGAAATTAAAGGGCACCAAGTTTGCACTCTCTCCAATGCCTAAAAACTCCACCATAATTGCCCAACCCTAAGCTAGGAATTGTCCTGACATGGAGAATGGAAGGGGGCAGAAGAAAGGGCTCGGGAGAGCTGAGGCCATAGAATCATTTGCAGTATTACAAGTGGCCAGAATTTGGTAGTGAGCATGTATGCTCTGAAACAGGCATCTTATTTATTTAGCTCGGGGTGAGATCTACTGCCAGGGATGAGAGGGAAGATGGGGAAGGAGGGAAATTTGGTAGGGGTAACAGGGAGGGTATTTATTTTAAAATATTTTTTGAAAGGCAGAAAAGATGTCAGGAACTTTTTGAAAATTCATTTTTTTAAGAATAATATAGTAAATGACTAATGATTTTTTTTAATTAATTTATTTTTTATTGTGGGTAAAAATCAAAATTTTCACAATACATACCACTATTTGTAAAATGATATATAAATATATATGCCTATATGTGCATTTGCTTACAAAAATGTTATTTATATATATATATATAAATATATTTTAAGAGGTGCTTAGATTACCAAAAATATTACACCGAACCCCCTGGGATTCCCAAATCTAAAAGGGTGAAACAGTAGATTGAAGCTGGGAGAAAAAAGAATTAATGAGCTTGAAAATAAGACTATTGAAGTCATTTAATCTGAGGATAAGAATGAAGAAAGGGTGAAGAAAAGTGAACATAGCCCAAGAAGAAAGTGGTACACCATAACACTTACCACTATATATGTTTTGGCAGTCACAGAAGGAAGAGAAAGAGAGAAGGGTGCAGAGAGAATATTTAAAGAAATAATAGCTAAAATCTCCCCAAATTTAATGAAATACATGAATATACATATCACGATGCTCACCAAATTTCAAACAAAATGAAACCACTCCACAGCATATTATGCTCAAAAATGCCACAAGCCAAAGATAGAAAGAATTCTGAGATCCATAAGAGAGAACAATTTGTCACACATAGGATAATCTCAATAAAATTAAGTGCTAGAGGTCTTCCATGAAGATGTTATCAGATTCAGTAAGCAGGGCACAACTCTCTCACAGAAACAATGGAGGAAAAGCAAAAAGCTATCTGAGGGAGCTTCTTTGAGGATCTGAAGACCAGGAGAGTGCTGCTAATCCTACAGGAGGGCAAGGGACAGAGAGATGAAGCCAAAACAAAAACTGTGAGTTACTAGCCCCTGGGAACAGGAATAGCATTGATATCACCATCAAGGAGTACAAGCTGAATAAAACCAATGGCTCACTGCAGCCAAATGAGAGGAGAACACACATCTTCCTCCCTGGGAAGAGACAGTGTGGGGCAGAGGACAGAGAGTGGTTTCTCTTCTCTGTGTTTGGACAGCAGAGCCCACTTTGATTTTGGGCTCTGGTGAGATCCAAATCATGGGCAAGTGGAGGTTGAGACATCTTGTGGAATGATTTGCCAAAAAGTACCATCTGCTAGCTGACCAGAAAACTTCAAGGAGAAAAAAATGCTTTTTGGAGTCCCCTTGGATCATATCTGCACCCAATTAATGAGTCCCTGATCCAATTTTGATGACCTGGGAAATTACGAAGACTTGGAATAAGTTAGACAAAAATAAGGGAAGAATTATGAAACAAAACCACTAGCTAAGAAAGAGAAAATGACTATCAGAATAAATACAGCAACATATTCAGAGGCCTAACATCAACAAAAAATTAAAAGCCATAATAAAAACAGGAAGAGATGGCACAGACAAAGGACCAAAGCAGAAATCCGAATGAGAAACAGAATTTAAGACACCTAATCAACAATAATCACACAAATCTCCTAAATAAATTCAAGGAATTTAATGAAAATATGACTAAGTAGATAAAGGATAAAGACAATGGATGAATATAAAGAACAATTTGGAACACTGCAAAGAAAAGACACAGAGCTTATATGAATGATAGATACAATGGATGAAATCATGACTCCTGAGGATAAGCCTCCCTGGCACCAAGAGATTACTACCAAGTGTCAACTATCAATGCATTTGGAAAAAGATCTAGATCAAAAGGGAAAATATTAAATGAAAATGAATTTTAATGGCTAAGAGATTTCAAAGCGAGTCAGCTGTTCATTCCAGAGATAATATTTATGCATGTCTCATGAGGATTCTCACCAACTGCCAAAGTAAACTATGCCTCAAGGAGGGGTACTTCTAGAGACATCTAGCCACTGTAGGTAGAGCAGACATCCCCAGGAAATCAGCAGCCAATTTCTGGGCCTTACCTTGGAATATTATGATAGTTTATCAGCCCAAGGTATAAGTTAGACATATTTATAATTTTCCTACACATGGTTTTCTATAATTAGCACTCTACTCATTAAACATATGTTCTAAAAACTTAAAATTTCCAGGTGTTTATATGCCAGTTGAGCCCTGAATCTCAGCAGAGTTGCAGCCAACACCTACTCTCCACTTCATTGGACTCACCTAGGACAACTAAGAAAAGGATGATGATGGACAATGCCAATCTCAAAAACACAGAGCATATCTACAGCTGCAAAGAAGACAGTTCTATCCATATGTCCCATGGATTTAAACCCCCTCAGTTGTAAGCAGAGTTGGCATCACCATACCAGAATCCTCCAATTTGAGGAATGAAAAAACTTAATGGGAGAACACAGATATGGATTAAAGTAGGCTGATTATTATTCTAGTAAAGGAAGAACTTGTAACATTGATATAAAGACAGTGGTCACCAGATGTTCTGAGGGGAAGGAGAGGGAAGAATAGGTGTAAAATGGGGAATTTTTTGGGCATTCGAATTTTTCTGCATAGTATTGCAATGTTCGATGTAAGTTGTTACACATTTTGTCAAACCCCATAAAATTGTGCAGTGCAAAGTGTAAACCATAATTTAAACTATATCCCATGGTTAGTAGTAATGCTTCAGTATGTGTTCATCAATTGTAACAAAGGTACCACACTAATGAAAGTTCCTGTAATGGGGGAAAGTGTGGGAAGGGGGCTGGGGTATATGGGAATTCCCTATATTTTCTATGTAAATTTTATGTAATCTAAAGCATCTTTTAAAATAAAGAAAAAATAAAATATATTAGAGGAATATAGCAGCAGATTTGAATTGGTGGAAGACAGAATTAGTGAATTGGAGGATTGAGCATATGCATTTGAAAAGACAGAGTAACAGAAAGAGAAAAAATTGGAACAAAATGGAACCATCTCTAAAGGAATTGAATAACATAAAAATGCACACAAACATATTATCAGCATCAAAAAAGGAGAAGATAATGGAAAAGGGGCAGAAAGAATATTTGAGGAAATAATGACCAAAAACTCCCCAACCCTTATTAAAGTCATAAATATCAATATCCAAGAAGGACAATGTACCCCAAATAGAATAAATCTAAATAGACCTACTCTAAAACATTTATTATTCAGAATGAAAAATGCCAGAGATAAAGAGAACATTCTGAAAGCAGCAAGAGAAAAGCAATGCATCACAAACTAGGGAAGCTCAGTAGAACTAAGTGCCAATCTCTCATCAGAAACCATGGAGGCAAGAATAAAGGAATATGATGTATTTAAGGTGCTGAAACAGAAAAACTGCTGGCCAAGAATTCTTTTTGCAAATAAGAAATAAGTGAAAACTGTCTTTCAAAAATAAGATGAATTTAAAGTCCTCACAGATGAACAAAAACTGAAAGAAATGTTACCAAAAGACAGGATTTATAGGACATACTAAAGAGAGTGCTGCAGCCTGAAAGGAAAAGACAAAGGCAAGAGACTTGGAAAAGAGTGTAGAAATGAAGATTATTAGGAAGAGTGAAAGAGCAAAAAGATGGACAATGGTAAGGTAAGACAATGTAAAGCAAAAGGATAAAATGGATGAAGCAAGTAATGCCTTTACAGTAATGACACTGAACTTTGATGGATTCAACTCCCTAAACCAAAGACATACCCTGATAGAATGGATTTTTTTTTAAATGAGCCATATATATACTGTCTACAAGAGACTTTCCTCAGACATAAGAACACAATCAGTTTGAAAGTGAAATCAAGGAAAAATATATTCCATGCAAATAATAATAAAAAAAGAAATACAGTAGTGATTCTAATAGTGGACAAAATAAACTTTAAGTGCTAAACTGGTATAAGAGTTGAAGAAGTTCACTGTATAATAATAAAAGTAGAAATTCACCAAGAAGAAATAGCTATAATAAATATTAGGGCACCTAACATAAGTGCCCCAAGATATATGAGGCACAATCCTGCAAATCTTAAGGGAGAAATTGATATCTCTACAATAATATTTGGAGAATTCAATACACCACACTCAGCATTAAATGGAATATCTGTACAGAAGGTAAATAAGGAAACAGAGGTTGAACCATATAAAAAATGAACTAGATCAAACAGACATTTATACAGCATAACAACACAAAAGAGAAGAATATACACTCTTTCAAGAGCTCATGGATCCTTCTCCAGGATAGACCATATGTTGGGTCACATCAGCTCTCAAAGATCAAAACAGAAATAAGTTAAATTTTGATCAACAACAACAACAAAAAATCAATAGAGAGACTCAACATAACCAAAAGTTGTTTATTTGACAAGATCAAGAAAATAGACAAACCATACCTGGACTGACAAAGAAAAAAAGAAAGAAGAAACAAATAAATAAAATCAGAAATGAGAGACCGGACATTACCCCTGACTCCAAAAAAATAAGATAGATACTATGAAAAACTGTATCTCTCCAGAAAACTAGAAAACATAGAAAAAATGGACAAATTCCTAGAAACACACGAACATCCTACACTGATCCTAGAACAAATAGAAGACCACCACAAACCAATCACAAGTAAAGATATTGAAGCTGTCATCAAAAACCTCCCAAAGATGAAAAGCCCAGGACCATATGGTTGCACAGGTGATTCTATCAATGATTCAAAGATGACCTAACATAAATCTTGCTCAATATCTTCCAAAAAATGACAAGAATAAATGCTACAAAACTAATTCTATGAAGGCAGCCTCACCCCAATATCAAATCCAGATAAAGTTACTATGAAAACAAAAAATTAACGACCAATATCTTTAATGAACATAGATGGAAAAATCCTCAATAATGTACTTGCAAACAGAATCCAAAAGCACATTTTATGATGTATACACCATAATCAAGATGGTTTTATCCCAGATATGCATGGTTTTCTCAATGCATAAAATCAATTAGTGTAAAAAAAAAATTAACAAATTGTAGAATAAAAATCACATGACCATCTCGATTGATGCAGAAAAAGCATCTGACAAAATAAAGTATCCTTTCTTTTTTAAAAAAATAAACAAAAGATAGGAATAGAAGGAAGCTTTCTCAACATGGAAAAGTACATATAAGAAAAGCTCACAGCTAGCATTGTACTCAATGGTGATAGACTGAAAGCTTTCTTGCTGAGATTAGAAAAATGATAAAGATGCCCACTGTCCCCACTGTTATTCAATATTTTGCTATACAAGTTCTAGCTAAAACAATTAGGCTGGATAAAGAATTAAAAGGGGAAGCAAGTGTGTAGCTCAGTGGTTGGGTACCTGCTTCCCATATAGGAGGTCCTGGGTTCATTACTTTGTAGCTCCTAAGACAAAAAGAAAAATAAAATTTTGAAAAACTTTTTTACATTGTGTATAGCTACAAGAGTAACAATTTGGCTACCACAATAAAAAAAAAATAACAAGAGAAAAGCAAAACTCTATGGTCATACTTGGGAAGCCTGAAACACAGAGCTGGTGCTTAAAAAAAAAAATTAATTAAAAACAATTGAAAAATAAAATGTAAAAGGGAACAAAATAGGAAAGGAAGAAGTAAAACTTTTGCTATTAATGGATTATTTGATCTTTATCTAGAAAATCCTGAAAAATACCCAACAAAATTACTAGACCTAATAAATGAGTTCACAAAGTAGCAGGATACAAGCATAATATACAAAAATCAGAAGCATTTCTATACACCACTGATGAGCAACCTGAGGAGGAAATTTTTTAGTATTCCATTATAATAGGGACTAAAAGAATCAAATATTTAGGAATAAACTTTATCAAGAAAATAAAGGATCTGTATTCAGAAAACTACAAAATATTGCTAAAAGAAACCCAAGAAGACTTAAATAAATGGAAGGGCATTTCATCTTCATGGAATGGAAGACTAGATAACATTAACTAGTCAATTATATCCAAACTGATTTCTAGATTCAGTACAATCTCAAAAAAAAAATCTCCACAGTCTATTTTTTTCAAAAATAAAAAGCCAATTATCAAATTTATTTGGAAGGGTAAGAGGCCCTGAATATCCAAAGTTATCTTTTTAAAAATTAGTAAAATGAAGTTGGACTCTTAATTCCTGCCTTTAAAGCAGATTACTGAGGCAAGATGGCATTGGTTTAGGAGGGCACTCACTGACTAGCTTTCTGAGGATGGCCTATTGGGGATGGGGTCCTGTGTGGGGGTCTGTGCTGTGGGCACACAGAGTGAGAGTCTTGGGACATCTATTTGGAGGCAGCTCAGTGGCGTGGATTGCTCAGTAGAGATTCATGAGTTTCAACCTTGCCCATGGAGGTTAACACAGATGGCTGAGCCCCATCTTAAGGGGAAAAGGCTAGTTTGAGCTGCCACTCCAAGTAGCAACCTGGTGAGAGGGAGTGTTCTCCGAGAGTGGGAGGATTCTGGTCGAGGGTCGAGAGGGTTTCCTTTCTGTGGATTTTGCTACCTGGAACCCCTTGCAGCTTTGGGGAACAAAATAGCTGGCTTGAAGCAGACCAGGTTGAGGGGAGTGGTGAATCTGCTGAAGAAGATGATTTACCTAGCTGCCCAGGGATACGCCCCAACCACTGCTGGCAACCCGGTGAGAGGGAGCATTCTCTGAGAGGGGGAGGGTTTTTACAGAAGGTGGAGAGGGGTTTACTTTCTGTTGACTTATCTGCCTGGACCCCCTCATAACTTTGGGAGCAGATAAGCCAGATTGAAAGAACAACAGGCTGAGGGGAGAGGAGAATCTACTGAGGAAGCCTGATTTACACAGCAGCCCAGAGACACTGAGGTTTGGCTCCAGAGGGTGCGGAATCAGACATTTTTATTGTTCTGCACTGACTAGCATCAGAGCTTCAGCTCCCTTGGGGAGGCCAGGAAGTGGGAAGTGCTTGATTATTGTCCATGAACCTAGTTAGGGTCAACTCAGTGAAGGGGGTGGTCTAGAAGAGGACATATTTTGGGTCAGTTATTTCACCAAAAAAAGAATACAGTCACTTTAAAAAATAAAATATCAATTTTTCTTTTTAGTTTAGTTTTGTAACTAAAATCTGCCTCAAAACCTGCAGATAAAACTTTACAGAGCAATTGATTGATAAATACAAACAGGCTGAGAGTTTCCACAAGGGCCCAAGAAGAAACACTGTTCTTCCTTAATTTGTTTTACTGCTTGCTTGTGTTGTTGTTTGTTTTTTTCCTCTGCTTATTTGTTTTCTCTTGATTTTATTTCCTCTTTCCTCCCTTTTTTTTCTTTCATTTTTTAAAAAATTAGGTGCTGCTAGCTTGTCTCTTCTTTGCTGTGCTTCTTCTTCAGTGATTTCCCTTTCTCTGTCTATATTGATTTTGCCCCCCAAGCTGTTTCTTTTCTTTCCTTAATCTTTCTGTCTTCTGCTTTCTGTTGTGGTTCTTATAAAACACGTTTTTTCATTAGCCCACAACTTAAGGGTCTCAATTACTATTCTATCTATTTGGTTTTCTCCTTTTTAAAATTAATATTAACCTTTTCCTTTCAGCCCTTTCTTTACTCTTTCTCTCCATCCTCATCATTCTAGACTTCTAAATCATTATATATATGTTCCTCTATTTGGTTTCCCAGTCCATGGTAGGTACTCCACTTTTTTTTTCCTACTAATCTACACTTCCTACATTAGCTAAATATTCATTTCACTAAGTCTTATACAGCCACTCTTCCAACTTTTATCAATATAACTATTATCCTTCTTCCTTTCTCACATCTTTCGATTCCTCTGGCCCTAATCTTTTGCCTTCAAGGGAAAATAGAAAGAAGCAAGGAAATAAAATAAGAAGAAAAAGTGTCAAAGAGAAAACTTAACACACACACAGAACCACCAGCTAAATAAAACTCTAGAGCAGTGAAAGAAGCTAATCAACCAAATAAACCCATCAAGATTTGGGAGTTTTTTGATGAATGTTTCAATCTCTTCACTTGTGATTGGTTTTTTGAGGTCTTCTATTTCTTCTAAAGTCAGTTTAGGAGGTTCATGTGTTTTCAGGAATTTTTCCTTCTCATCTACATTTTCTAGTTTTTTGGCATACAGTTGTTCATAGTATCCTTTTATGAACTCTCTTATATCTATGGCAACATAGTAATGTCCTCCCTCTCATTTCTGATTTTATTTATTTGCATCATTTCTCTTTTATTCTTTATCAATCTAACTAAGGGGTTTTCAATTTTGTTCATCTTCTCAAAGAACCAACTTTTAGTTTGGTTGATTCT
>JAKSZT010038682.1:1027616-1056160 GCA_026826555.1 Tolypeutes matacus
ATTTTGTTTGTCCATTTTTGTTTTGTTGTTGATTTTCTTCTTCCTGTTAATTTGTGCTGTAATGTAAATGCTCTAATCTTGAAAAAAAATGATGCATGCACAACTCTGAGATTATACCAAATATCACTGATTGTACACTTTAGATGGTTTGTATTCTTTATGAATATGTTTTTTTAAAGCCACAGGATCTGTGAGAAAAGGGTGTTAGGGACACAAAAAGGAGCAGTTTGTCAATGAGACTTTGGGGGAAGATAACATCCTAATTAAACAGTAACATCTTTGTATATCACTTAAAAGGTGAGTAAACAACTAAGTACAGCTAGACATATATCACTTTAGCATGAAAAAGGCCTGAAGTATGCATGTGCCACCATGCACCTCCCCAACCTCATGACATACACCCTGAGTGCAAAAGAAGGGAGCAAAACACAATGCCTAAGGAAAGAGATAAATAAAGAGTGAAAACTAGCAGAGAACAGAGGAGAAAAATACACAATACACTGAGATGAAAGAGGAGAAAATTAAAGAGATGGAGGATGCAGAACTATGTGGCACAGGTCACAGAATAGGTGGCAGCTCCTGAGATATTGTGAAACACTGGAAGGTTTAACTGAGGTCAGAAACAAAGTTACAACAGTTGTGGGTGGGAGTGGCTCATTTTCCTAGTGCTATGTGAGTCTGAATGTAGGTATGTTTTATTCCAATGCCTCTAGGTTCAAGTGGGTGCACTTTTCTGCCACACAAAATAGCACACAGATGAATGTAAAATCCACCATCTGCTCATATTGTCACCTAATATTTGAACTGCACCGGAACAGTTCCACTGTTTCAAAACAATAATTTTAGCAGAACTAATGGTATTTAGATTTTAATTCTTCAAATAGGTAGAATTATTTCCAATCCTCCCCGATGCCTTCAACATTGGCTCCTGAAATACCTGCTGCTTGCTGACAGCAGTGTGCAGAATGACTCATGCTTAATGCAAAGAGATGGGAGAGTGTATAATTGGACAAAAACTGACATTATGATCTTCAGAATAATGTTAAAACAAAGTCAACCTTAATGGTTTAAATTATTATTTTCTAAGATCCATAACTTGAATCTGACCATTGATCCTTATTTGTCCAAATAATTTATGTGGAAAAATCACTGAAATTGAATTAAGCCAACAATTCTTAACCAAGGATTTGTCTTTGTTTTGTGTTACAGGAACCTTTCTGAAGACCTTGGTTAAGTAATATTGTTCTTTGAGAATAAGTGAATAATATATTTCAGAGCAAACCTTTCTGCACCTCATTGTTTCAGAAAGGAAAAAACTCCTGGAAGAAGGTATGTGATAAAAGTTTCCACATGAGCCCTTCCCTTGTAGTTGTTTCTTAATCCCTCATTTCTGATCTATTTTATCCACTGCTAAATTTTGGCTTAGAAGTTATAACCTTTTAATTTTTAATTTCAGCCTTAGAAAATGGCTCAATGCTATGCAGGTAGCCAGAAGCAGGAGTATCCAGGAACTAATTCTTAGTTTTATCAAGCACACTGGCTTCAAGGCCAGGTACCCTGAAATATGCATGTGCACACACACACACACAGAGACTTTTTCCTCCAAGCCATCATTTCCTTATGTTTACTATGCTGAAGAGTTTAAAATTAAATCTAACCTAATGAATTATAAATTTCATTATATTTTCATAATATCTTACAAATTCTATTCACCTATGCTTTCAGATAGCTTCAAATCTTCTTCAGAAGAAGGTGGGGTGTGTGTTATTATATCTACATCAAGTCCAGGGATTCCTGGAACTCTGCATAGGATACTGTTTACATGTTGGCAATGATATTTTAAGAGTCAAGTTTTAAACATGGCTCAGCCCAGGGCAAGATCCAGGTAAGAATGAAAACATATGTATAGGGATTCATAGAGAGGAGAGGATTTGGGTTACAAATGGAGCTTTTGTTTATGGCTGAGGGCACTAGCTACAGATTGAGAGGACATATCTGAGTTCCAAACTAGAGTCAAGGTGAATGAAGGACAAAAGAGAAAAGACCCGTGTTTGTGATAGGTCTGGATTAATTTTTCTCAGGAGGCTTTCTTAGTCATAAACTACAGCATCATGAATTTGGCCCATAATAATTTCCCTTTCTTTTATAATGAAAAAAAACCATGGTTGTGAAAGACAGTGACTTACCTAATGGCATAGAAATGATAGATTTCAGGCAATGTTGATCCCATGAATTTGGACTTCTGCCTCCATTGTCATACTGTATGCATCATGTCAACAGTCCATCCCACCAAGAATCCAGAGGAGAAGAAGATGCCCTAAAAGTATTTGGAAATCACTCCTGGTGGTGCTGCGCAACTCAGTTTCTACCTGAGTGACTTGTCACATATTACAATTGCAGCTACTCTCTAAAATTCTGGGTTTGAGGGGGACAGAATATTATAGCCAAGAATGGTACCAATGAAATGCTTTAGAGAATCAGAAATACATATGTCAGTGAATTGGTATGGGGAGTAGCAGATGGGGGATAGGGCAATTGCAGGATGACACCCATGCATGTTAGGATCAAGTCTTGTGGCATAATGACACTAATTGTCTATGGGTCTCACTCAGGGTACACTCAGGTTGACTTGTCAAATTCAAAACAACTTTCTCACTTGGGATAGCTTTAGACTTCTAATACATTGTAAAATTCATGACATCTATTCAATAGTAGGAATGATAACTTTAAGTTGTTACATTTTATTTCTTTATTAATTTTGCAATTAAGTATTTTTACCTGTAAGTAAGCAAAGTCATGTATTATGTACCATTTTATCAAGAAACTGAGGCCCAGAATTCTTAGGAGATTTTCCCCAGGTCATATAACTAATTTCTATAATATTGCACTCACTTGCATTAGATAACACCAGCATATTTCCCAGATGAAAATAAAAATGTACTCTTTATACCACACCTTGAAAATGGGCTTTAAGAAAATACCCATGAACAAGTGGGCTGAAGTGACTTTCAAGGCTCAAATTTCTACATTTAGACTGTTAGCATATAAAAGTCTTTGTTCTTAAGTCATTTTATCTTGGGTTTACAATAACAATTAAAATTTATTTCTACCTAGGACCACAGGAACCTGCCTCAGAGGAGAATTAGTTTAACAATGTAGTCTGTATTAATAGGATCATATTTCATTAGGAGACTGTCTGGGTCATTATTGTGCTTCATCTTGTGTTTACATAGATTTATATAAATATGCACCTATATGAAAAGGAATTCAGGAAATTTGGGAGAATTTCTTCAAATGGCTTAAGTTAGAATTGAAATTTATCAAAGAATTAAGATTCAAAGTGAAATATATATTTGATTCCTTTTTTAAGTCACAGTTTGAATCTTAGAGACCTGGAACTGTGTCCAAATATTGATATGTATTAGTAATTTTACTTGGACAAACCATTCCAAACATTTTTCTCAATTGCAATGTAAGAATATTTCTCTACCTAATTGCTTTGATATGAAAAATAAATACATGTAAATGTGCTTCAAATAGCACTAAGCACATGGTATGTATGGAAAATAATATTAGACATTTTCACAAATCTTTAAAATTAGAAAAATCTGTGTTTAGATTTTAGTTGTTTTTTTCTTTCTGTACAAACCCTCTGTATCAAGATATTGACAGTTTTCTTGATGAATGAATGAATTATGAAAAACTTTGCCTGAGGGAAAAGAGCAGCTTCTCTTTGGAGAAAACTAGAGAAAGAGCCCAGATAGATGCTATACTGCATTAATTATTATTGATTATGTCCCAATATTCTGTGTTAATTATTGTTGATTATACCCCAATACTGATGAGAGCTTCTCCATAGAGGATATCACTCTGGATGTAGACACCACTCACCCATATCTCCAAATTACTGAAAACCAAAAAAGCCTGAAGTGTGATGTCTTTAAAGATGTACCTGAAAATTGTAAGCGCTTTGATAATCTGGTCTGTGTGTTCGCTTACCAGATTTTCTTCAAAGGTAGACACTACTGGGAAGTGAGTGTGAAAGAGAAAATAAAATGGACCCTGGGCATTTGTAATGATTCAGTATGCAGGCAGAGAGAAATCCAAGTCTCCTCAGAGTTTGGATTCTGGGCATTACAGCTTGAATAGAAGTAATGACTACTAGGTTCTTGGAAATCCATAACACTCCACCTTGAAGAATCTCCTGAGATTGTCAGGATCTTCCTTGACTATGACTCTGGGAGGGTCCCCTTTTATAACGTCACCAACCTGTCTCATATTTACACGTACAGGATGAACTTCAAAGAGGCCCTGAGGCCATTCTTCTATCCTGGCCCCCTTCATGGGGGCCAGAATGAACACCTTCTCGCCATAGTGCCCTTAAGTCAGATAGAGCAAGCCACATGTAGAAGGTGCTCTGTGTGAAGGAAAAAAAATTCCCCAATTTTGGGTCTGCTGGAATTTGAGATACACATATATTAAATGGATTATTTTTATTTTAGAGTATTCAGTTATTATTCTTGCAAATAAATTTTAAAAATCATTTTAAGGGAAGTGGATTTGGCTCAAGGAGTTGAGCACCTGCTTTCCACACAGGAGGTCCCAGGTGCTTCCAAAATAAACCAAACAAAGACCAGACAAAGAGCAAACATGGAGCAAAAACAATGAGCAGATTATGAGCAAAAAAAAAGAAAATGAACACAAAAACAACAATGAGCAAACAGATGAGTGAGCCATCTTGGGGTGGGGGGAGAATTATATGAAGCCATAAATTGTACCACTATATCATTTAAGTTCCCACTATGTACATTTGTTAATAGATAAGACACAATTATTGATTGGAATATATGTTATAGGGTTTACTTATGACCATTCAAGGGCACTGAACATAAATGCAATTCCCAAAATGCACAAGAGAAAGTATTCATGTGCGCAAGAAGTGAAAGAATGTAGACACTATATATATTACTTTTAGGTATGACTTCTCCTCAATTCATGTGTTAAAATGGAAGATGTAAATGGCATGTCCATTCTTGAGGATCCTGTTTGAACTCACATCCTATTGATTTTCTCTCAAACCAGATGAGCATGTTCTGAAAGGAGGGCCCTAAAATTTATACTATTTTTTTCCAAAAATACCGTCAAGTTAATAACCCTCATGCCCACACATTTCTCCACCTCAATGCTGTTTTGGAGTTCAAGTTATCAACTTAATATTACTTATCTACTTAACAAATATTTATATGATAAATAGGTGCATTTAATGTGTCTGTGACTGAGTTTATGCTGATAATGTATACAAATAAGCCATGTCCTCATGGTGCTTAAGTCTAATGAGGAAGGTAAACAATACACCACTGAAAAACTGAAAATTAAATAATTACAAATTTTGAAATGTTTGAAATGCTGTGGAGGAATGGATCAATTAATCTGGGTATAGAACTATGGTGTGTGGGTTTATTTAGCTCCAGCCATCTGGAAATCTTTTACTGAAAAAAGGGACATGTGACAGTTGGAAGTCTTACCACATCAATAGCTTGGAGCATTCAATTCAGGACAATGTGTGAAGTGTGCAAAGAGAAGAACTGGCTGGGGATGTGAAAGGAGACAGGGGTTCAAATGAAGTGTGAGACAACGTGGTTTGAGGTGAGTGTGTAGAGGGAAGTAGCTGAGGAAAAATGGCCAATTGAGCTGAAATAGATTTCCCTTGTGATGCAAACACATAAACAGGTAAGTTATAATAAAATATTTAGTATATAAGTAGAAATATGTTAAAATAAAAATTTTGAGCTACAAAGATTATTGATGGTCTAATCCAAAACCAATAGTAAGCCCACAGTATAGGTTATTTTAAATGAGGTGGTACATGTATGGATAAGCAAAACTTAACATTAGCCTAGATCCTTTTCCTTAATATTTAAATAAAGTGGTACATTACAAAGTTCAAGCATTTGAATAAGGCTGAGCCAGGAGAAACTAATGAAAATTATGTGATGACTTGAAGGGCAGGAAAGTAAAAGTAATGCTATAGATTCATATTAATTAAAGTTATACTATCTCTGTGTTCTTGAGTGAATTATTTAAGCTATATGAGTCTCAGTTATTTCAATGTTAAGATGATAGTAATAATAATATTCATATATTGAGACAGCACGGTGACTATATCAGTGTAAATTAAAATAAACATTATAGTCTCTCCCTTTCTCCTCAATCTCTTTGTCTCTCTCATAATAAATTTAGCCTATTGTTTTTTGGTACCAGTTTAGATGGTGAATTCTTTAATGTTAGGATAAACTTTTCAATTTTGCATTCCCAAGAACCTATTTGGAATGTTCCCCTGCACCTCACGCATGTTCAATAAATATTTGCTGAATACATTCATTTCAAGACCTATCACTGCTTGGAGAAATGTAATGAATGGCTGTTCTGAAAAAATAATAGTTTCAATTTTTCTTTAATATACAATAAAATTCATTGGTTAACATTATATTAGATATAGCTATTAAATATTTGGTCTGGCCACATGTGACCAATTTATGCCATGAAACTCCTCGTTGTTTATGAACATTTATAACTGATAAAATCTTTTACAAACATAATTGCTTAAACACAACAATTCTGCTTCAGGGATGAACTAAATCATTAAATTAATTATTTCAGTGTGAATTGGAAATGAGACTAAAATGAATAAACCAAGCCTAGGTGTATAAAGTTTTTAAGAAAAATGTTGTTGCTCCAGGAGCATGCTACTGTATGATAGTTATGATATTTTTCATGTCCAGAGTCTTCTTGGAAATCATCTTTTCTTCTACCTTGTTCCTGGAATACCATGGCTATTCACAAAGGTGTTCATTGGGTATATTCAATACATAACTAATTTGCTTGCATAAAACTTGTTATAATTTAGACGTTCTTCTCCCAAATGAGGAACTCCTAATTTAATTGTGAATTTGTGCATTCATTATTTTGGAGGTTATATACTAGTTTACGAGAGAGGACATGAATGTAGAAACATGCATTCAGACACCCAAGGGCCAGAAGAATACCAGTTCAGTCTTATGGGAATTCATTCCTTTGACTTTAATTAATATGAATCTATAGCATTACTTTTAATTTCCTCCTCTTCAAAATCTTTAGATAATTTTCATTAGGTTTCCTGGAATTCTTTGATAAATGCATACTTTCCCCCTTTTATTTTCTTGTCTTATTCCCCACACTTCTCTTTCCTTGTAACCACTTTCTCTTTGACTAGAAACCCAAATAATTAGTACTCATATCACAAATTTCCTTACTTCATTAATCCATATTAGTATATGCATTTTAAATTCCTAATTATGGTTTTATGGCAATCACTAATCTCCTTTATCTGGATTATTTTTAATAACATTTAGCTTTGTGAAGTGGAGATGGAAATGAGGGATTTTTTTTCATGTGGGTTTTTGTTTCATTCTTTTACCATGACATAATACATTCCAAGTCACTACCTTAGACTTCTCTTAGAGAGTCACACCATGGATTAAAACACAAGGAAATCTACTTTGCACTGCACAATTTTTAGGTTTTGACAAAATGTAAACTATAGACCATGGTTAACAGCAATGCTTCAATATGTTTCATCAATTGTAAAAAATATACCACACAATTTAAAGATGTTGTTAATGGGGAAAAGTGTGTGGGGGGGATGAGGTATATGGGGATCTCCTATATTCTTGATGTAACATTTATGTAATGTAAAGCTTCTTTAAATATTAAATAAACAAATGAATAAGAAAATCCAGTTGTTGATTGAAAATCATTGTTTGAGTGCCCTTATATGAGGAAATGTTAGGATTTCTCAGAACATGATCTTTGCCTTGAAATATATGAAAGTTCTTATGAAAATTAGAGTAAAATGCAATATAAATAAGTCCACAGAGTGTTAAATATAAAAAGAGAGTATATGCACCCAAAATAAATAATAATATATATAAAGGTAAGTAAATTCCTTTATTGTTAGTGCTTTTCTTTTGGAAATGTCTGATTATGTGTGAAAACAGAGAAATAATGTGAATATCATAGGTGGTGATTTAAGTATTTACTGAGTCGTGGACTAGTTGATGTTTGAGGAGTCTTCTAAAATCCATAAGGCAAAATGATTTGTCTCACCTACAGTAGAAGATGCTGTCAAATTTATATACTAGAAAATATAAACCAGTTTCTCATCAACACCATTTGAGAAACTCACATATAATCATAGACAAGTGTGATTAGCTAGTGATTAAACTTAAGAAGTACTTATTTAATTAATCCATAACATCACCTCAATTTCATGTGGTTCATAAATGGTTTATGTTTTTAACACGATGGATATAAATAGATAAATTTAAAAAATTCTAATTCTTGTCAAACAAACAAATATATAGCCATAAACATTGTGAGCCAATCTCAGACCTCAATAAATTTTTGAAACTCTTACTAAGTCATCCAATTCATGTACCATTGGAAGTTAGAAAGGAAACAATAAACCTCACTGTTAAGTAAATTATGTAGTATGCCAGGAGGCAGAAAGTTACAATGACTCAGAAAAATCTGAGTTTTTAGTTCTATTTCCCAGCCTATCTCACTTTCTCAAGGATGTTACTCCTTGTTTTTCCTCTATGGCATCTGTGTCTACCATTCCTAACAATGTCTTTATGTCACATATCTTAAATTAAAATACTTTCTTTGGTTCCTGGCTCTCTCTAGCTACTTCCTGTTTCTCTGATTAAATTCTAGAAAAACTCCTCATAAGAATTTTCCACAGTTGTTATCTCCACCTGTTCATTTCCTATTTGTTCTCACTCCTATTCCAGTCAGATTCCCTGCCCTTAAGCACCGCTGATCACTGAAGTGACAAACACATAAACTTAATCCATTCTGCAGCACCATTTATCACTGTTGTCTGAGCCTTCCTTCTTGAAACACCTCTATGACTCAGTGTGGAATAGTGTATGTGGGTATATTAATACTGAATTTGTTCATTAATCATTATCAAGGAAGCCTTTTCAGCCCTACCTGACATGGTGATGCATTGGAGCAAATTCCACTGAAAACCCTGAGCAGGGAGATTTAGTTTCAAATCCATTTCACCCTGTTTGAATACAGCAGGTGCTACAAGAAAACTTTTGTAAGGATAGTTAAAAAGAACTTGCCCAAATGAGACCTAATTCCCACCACTAAGAATTTAAAAGACACCAAATGTTAGCTCTACATTCTCTATGGCTTTTCATTGCAGGCAGTTATTGATTTCTCCAAAATCATCTTTAAGCTTTGGAAGTAATTAATACTTTAGAACATGCTAAACTGAAAGCTGAGGTTATGGTAAGACTTGTTGACCACATAAGTGTGGAATTAGTACCTCTAGTTTCTGCTATTTCACCTTTGGGGGAAAACACAACTGATATAAATGTTAACAGTTTCTGATGAGGTTAGATTGACTGGGCTATTTTTTTTAATATAAATTGAAAACAAGGACAATACTGAAATAAAATGCTTCCGCATTAAGCATAATTACCTTACTTTCTCAAAGTAAGTAAAAAATGGTGAGAAATGACAATTGATATTGAAGAATGCTTTTGCCATTTGTGCTGATAGTAAATCCTCATTCATATTTATAATATAATCTACACAAAATCCCAAATCACAAATATCAACAACAACATTTAAGGGTTATGCATTAAACATAATTGCAGGCAAGGTGCTAGTTCTCAAAACAAGATTTGAAACTTATGAAGAAAATCAGATGAAGGAAAAAAGAACAATATGAGGCTTGTTAAAGGTTCAGGGGACATAAATCATAGGGATGATAGGGTCTCTGGGACTGGGTAGAGAGGGAAATATACCAGAGGAGAGACTTTCAAATTACTATCTAAACATCATTCAAACCAGCCATTTGAACCTAGGGTAACATGAGTGGAAACTGAGGAAAAACATGATTTATCAGAAAATTATTTGCCATATTGACTGTAACCACTTTTTTCTTTTACCAGAGGCAGTAGTTTGCTTTGGGACCAATTTGAGACTTGACTTTAAACATTGTCCATGAAGCAAAAAGGAGAGCAAAATGGCAGAGTAAGAAGCTCCAAACATATCTCCTTGCTCCACACATAAAATTTGTTTCATTAAACAGAAAGTATCAAAATCAACTTCCTCAAAAGTCTAGAAAAATTTAAAGGTATACAACAACAAGTGAATGCTGAATCAATAAAAGGGCAGCCTAAATTGGTAGGAAATGTGTGTGGCACTCACTTGTGCTGGCTCCACTCTTCTGCCTGTACTGGAAGGATTTTTAGGACAGTAGTATGGTTTCCAAAAAGGTTTCCTTTTTATTTAGCTATTGAGGGAATACATCACACACACCCTAATGTATAACTTGAATTTGTTGGCCTGTCTATTACAACCTGTCCTGTGATTCATTGAAAGAATGACTCAAGGTACTCATCTGTTTTGCTTAACTCAGGAAGTCTAACCTGTTCAGAGAAGTGACATGTAACAGAGCAAACTACAGCCACCTGGGGTGAAATCAGCATATTAGACATAAAATACAATGCCTGGGGCCTAGGAAGAAGAACTGGGAAGAGAAGTCTTTCTTTTCTTTTTTTAGAAGAAAATAGGACACCAAGAGAATTTCCATAAACCTGGGGACATTTTAAAAGCTACCATTCATACTGAGGGTAAGATGCTGCTCACAAAGACTGGGATAAAGCCTAACTTCACCATGGTCTGACTTATGACCCCAGTATTGACTGGACTGAATGTGAAGGAGAGCTGCAACACAGAGCCAATCTACAATATAGACTTCACCACAACACAAAAAGACAGCAAACCCTGAGGAAAGTGGAGAATCTGACCTCCGGAGACAATCGAGAAAAATACTCAAATGTACAGACTTCAACAAAAACAAGAAAATCAGAAAGCATACACATTAACAGTAAAATATGACTCATTTGAAGGAATAAAGTCACAAAAATATCCTGATGCAGCTCAACTATTGAAATTAATAATCAAAGACATTAAGTCAAGTCTCCTAATTATGTATTATGAGATCAATGAAAACATGTGAAATTAGAACTAAAGAAATTGAGGGAAATGATACAGGAAAGAAGGAGGAATTTCATCAAGAAATGCAGTGCTTTTTAAGTTACCAAGTGGATATTCTGCTGCTGAAAAGTCCATTAAATAAATTTTTAAAAATCACAAGAGGTTTTCAACAGCAAATGTGAATGGGAAAAAAATGAATCAATGAAATTTAAGATAAAAGTAATTGAAATTTATTTCATATTAAGGAGCAGAAATTAACAAAAGGATTAAAATATTAGTTAAAGGGCCTAAGGGATCTGTGGGACACCATAAAGCACACCATCATATGCAATATGGGAATCCCAGGAGGCGAAAAAAGAGAAAGGAAGGGAAAGAATATTTGAATATTTAATAGTTTAAACCTTACCAATTTTGATGAAACCATGAATACAGAGATACAAGGAGCTCAAGGAAGTCCAAATAGAACAAACAGTCATGCTGAAAAACATGATAGTCAAACTGTGGAAGACCCAAGACAAAGAGATAAACTTAAAATCAGTGAGATGGGGCACTCATCATGTACAAGGAATCTTCCATAAAATAAAGGGCCAATATTTCATCAGCAACCATTGAGGCCAAAAACCACTCTGATTACATATTTATAAAACTGAAAGAAAATGAAAAAACTGGCAATCAGGATTTTATATGGAGAAAAATTGTCTTTGAAAAATGAAGGGCAAATCAAGACATTCCCACATAAGATTAAAAAAAATGTGGGAGATTGTTAAAACTAGACTTTCCCTGAAAAATATTAGGGAATATTTTTAATATATTTAAAAAATATGTTAAAGGAAATTCTTGAGGGGAAATGGAAGAACACTAGAAAACACTAATTTGAGGTCATATGAAGAAAAAATGTACATTATACAGGTAACTATATGGGTAAATATAAATGAAATTATAGTTTTACTTTTGTTTTTTGCTTTAATTCATTTTTATATATTATATAAAATATAAATGTGTAAAAATAACCATAAATTTATGCTATTGAGCACACAGAAAAAAATATGTCATTTGTGACTAGAACCACATAAAATGGGGGAATTGAGGGGTATAGGAACAGAGATTGTGCATTTATTCTTCTTTGGAGAAGTGTCTATTCAAATCACTTGCCCATTTTTTAAATGGATTGTTTGTCTTTTTATTTTTGAGGTGTAGGATTTCTTTATTAGCCCCCTATCAGATATATGATTACCAAATATTTTCACCCATTTGTGGGAACCCTCTGATCTTTACATCTAAGAATTAGCTTGGAGGCTTGTTTCTCTGCCCACACAGAGAAATCACCACTCCTGCTTATACTATCTACCTTATTTCCCACCTTATCTCCTAAGTAAATCACTAAATGTTTCTGTAATACAGCTTCCCCATTATCAGCCTGGAATTCTTTTGAGATTATTTACACCCCTCATGTGCTGCCATAGCTGCCTGATACCTCTGCACATGCACCCTGATGTTGACTGTGAAAAAATCCTGAATAAAATTGTGCTGGGGATCAGCTCAAGAGAATAGCTTCTTCAGCTGCTTTCCCCTGACCTCTCTCAACCTCTGTATTCAGAGTAATTTCATTGTCCAGTCATGGGCTTTGATGGACAGACCCCTGCAAGACTTTGCAGGATGGATTGTTGCACCCATTGAGTAGGCTGTCTTTTCACTTTCTTGACAAAATCCTTTGAGGTGCAAAAGGTTTTAATTTTGAGGTGGTCCCATTTATATATTTTTCTTTGTTAATCATGCTTTGGGTTTAAATTTCATGAAACCATTTTTTAATACAATATCTTGTAGATGATCCCCTACATTATCTTCTAGGAGCTCTTTCATCTTGGCTCTTATATTTATATATTATATCCATCTTGAGTTAATTTTTTTAATAAATTTTGAGGTGGTACTCCTCTCTCATTCTTTTGATTATGGATATCCTATTCTCCAAGCACCATTTGTTGAAGAGGCCATTCTCTCCCAGGTGAGTGGGCTTGGTGGTCTGTTTATATATCAGGTGACTGTATAAGTGAGGATCTATATCAGAGCTCTCAATCCAGTTCCATTGGTCATTATGTCTATCCTTGTGCCAATACCATGCAGTTTTGACAACTGTTGCCTTCTAATACATTTATAGGTAGTTTGATTCTTCTGATTTCATTTTTCTTTGCCAATATAACTTTGGCTATTCAGGGTCCTTTGTCCTTCCAAATAAATTTCACAGTTAGTGTTTCCAATTCAGTGAAAAATGATGTAGCAATTTTTATTTGGATTGTGTTAAATTTGTACATCAGTTTGTGTATGATAGACATCTTAATGATGTTTAGTCTTCCTATACATTATTAGGAAATAGTCTTCCATTTATTTAAGTCTTCTTTGATTTCCTTTATCAGTGTTGCAGAGTTTTCTGTGCAATAGTCATTTTCATCTTTAGTTAGATTTCTTCCTAGATATTTGATACTTCTAGTTGTTATTGTAAATGGTATTTTTTTCTTGATTTCCTCCTCAGATTGCTCAGTGTTGTACAGAAATGCTACTGAGTTTTACATATTGGTCTTAAAACCTGCCACTTTACTGAACTCCTTTATAAGCTCTAGAAACTTTGTTGTAGATTTCTCAGGTTTTTCTATGTATAGGACCATTTCATCTGCAAATAGTGAAAATTTTACTTCTTTTCCAATTTAGATGGCTTTTATATCTTTTTCTTGCCTAAGTGCTTGAGCAAGTAGTTCTAACACAATGTTAAATAAGAGCAGTGAAATTTTGTATCCTTGTCTTTTTCTCGATCTTAGAGGGAAAGCTTTTAGGATTTCAAAATTGAATATGATTTTACCTGTGGGTTTTTCATATATATCCTGCATGATGTTGAGGAAGTTTCCTTGTATTCCTATCTTTTGCAGTGTTTTTATCAGGAAAGTGTGCTGTATTTTGTCAAATGTTTTTTCTGCATCTATAAAGATGATCATTGCTTTTTAATTTCAATCTGTTTATGTGGTGTATGACATTTGATTGATTTTCCTATGTTGAAACATCCTTGCATTCCAGAGATGAAATCCACTGGGTCATGGTGTATAATTTCTTTGATGTGTTGTTGAATAGGATTAGCAAGTATTTTGTTGAGGATTTTATCATCTAGGTTCATTAGAGAGATTGGTCTATAGTTTTCCTTTATTGTGGCATCTATGTTTGGTTTTGGTATTAGAGTGGTATTGACATCACAGAATGAGTTAGGCAGTGTTCCCTTCACTTCTATTTTTCTGGAAGTGTTTAAGCAGGATTGGTTTTAATTCTTTCTGGAATGTTTGGTAGAATTCACCTGTGAAGCTGTCCAGTGCCAGGATCTTCTTATTTGGGAGGTTTTTTGATGACTAATTCTATCTTGTTATTTGTGATTGATCTGTTAAGTTCATCAAGTTCTTCTTTCTTCAGTGTAGGCTACTTGTGTGTTTCTAGGAATTTGTCCATTTACTCTAGATTATCCATCTTGTTGGCATACAATCTTTCAAAGTATCCTCTTAAGATACTCTGTTTCTGTGGGGTCAGTGGTGATATCCCCTTCCTTGTTTCTTATTTTGTGTATCTGTATCTTCTCTCTCTCTCTTTTTATTTGTTAGTGTAGCTAAGAGTTTGTCAATTTTAATATTCTTCTTAAAGAATCAGATTTTGGTTTCATTTATTTTTTTGTCCTTTCTTATTTTCAATTTCATTTAGGTCTGCTTTAATATTTGTTCTTTCTTTCCTTCTACTTCCATTGGGGTAAGATTGTTGTTATTTTTCTATTTCCTTCAGGTGTGCTGTTAGATCTTTCATTTTAACTCTTTTTACTTTTATAATATAAGTTTTTATGGCTATGAATTTCCCTCTCAGTACAGATTTTGTGCATCCTATAGGTTTTGATTTGTTGTGTTGTCATTTTTATTTGTATCAAGGTAGTTACTGATTTCATTTGTGATTTCCTTCTTAACCCAGTGTCTAAGAGTGTGTTTTTTAACTTCCATATCTTTGTGCCTAATCTGATTCTCTGTAACTTACTGATTACCAGCTTCATTCCATTGTGTTCTGATAAATTATTTTGAATAATTTCAATCTTTCTGAATTCATTGGGAGTTTTTCTGTGACCTAACATGTGGCTACTCTGGAGAATGATCCAGGTGCATTCGAGAAGAAAGTATACCTCGCTATAATTGGGTGTAATGGTCTGTATATGTATATTAGGTGCAGATTCTCTAATATATTATTCAAAGTCTTTCTTTCTTTATTGATTCTCTATTGAGACATCTGTCTAATGGTGATAGTGTTTTATTAAATCCCCCACTATAATTGTAGAGACATTTATTTCTCCACTTAGTTTTTCCAATGTTCACCTCAAGTATTTTTAGGGACCCTGGTTAGGTGCATAAATGTTTATGATTGTTCTTTCTTCTTGATAAATTACCCCTTTTCTAAATAAAGTGTCCTTTTTCTCTTAAAATAGTTTTGCATTTAAAGTCTATTTTGTCCAGTGTTAGTATAGATATTTCTGCCCTTTTTCGTTATTGTTTGCATGTAAAATTGTTTTCCAACCATTCACTTTCAGCCTTCTTGCATCCCTGGGTCTAAGCTGTTTTTTACTTTTTTTTTTTTAGACAGCATATATATGGTTCATATATCCTTATCCATGCTGCCAATCTATGTCTCTTGACTGGTGAGTTTAATCTATTAACATTCAATGTTATTACTGTCAAGCACTTATTTATGGTACCCATATTTTCTTTAGGTTTATTTGCCATATTTTGTTTTTATTTCTCTTTTTTTTTTTTCATTTTTCTTACAGTCTCCTCCAACTCTCTCTCTCCTGTTTTTTCCTTTCAACCTGCAAAACTCTATTTAACATTTCTTGAAGGAAAGATTTCTTATTGACATACATTCTTAATTTTTGTTTATCTGTGAATATTTTGAACTCTCTCTTTTCTGAATGCCAGTTTTGCTGGAAAAAGAATTCTTGGATGGAGGTTTTCCTTTTAGCACTATGTCATAGTTCTTTTTTTTTTAATTTATTTTTATTTTGGGTAAAAATCAAAATTCTCACAATACATACAAACATTTGCAAAATGATATATAAATATATATGCATATATGTGTATTTGCTTACAAAAATGTTATATATATATATATATATATATATATATATGCATATATTTTAAGAGGTGTTTAGATTACCCAAAATATTACACCCACCATATCCATGTCATAGTTCTTTTAACTATGTCATACCACTGCTTTCTTGCCTCCATGGTTTCAGATGAGAAATTAGCACTTAATCTTATCAAACTTCCTTGTATGAGATGGACCTTTATTCTCTCTTTCCGCATTCACTCATTTTTTGAGCATTGGGCAATTTGATAAATATATGCCCTGGAGTAGACCTGTTTGGATTTATACTGTTTGTGGTGTGCTGCCCGTCCTGGACATGTATGTCCATCTCCTTCAATAGGGTTGGGAAGTTTCCGGCCATTATTTCATCCAACACACTTTCTGTTCCTGTTACATTCTCTTCTCCCCCTTGGGGGCCTACAATACATATATTTCTGCATTTCATGTCATTCAAATCCCTAAGTCCCTGATGGATTACTTCTATATTTCTATGTATATATTCTACTATCTGTCTGATTTCAGATGTACTGTCTTCCACATCACTGATTCTTTCCTCTCCCCCTGTCAAAATCTGTTGTTATGTGCTTCCAGTGTATTTTTGGTTTTCTTGGATTGTGCCATTCATCACCATTATATCCTTTATCATTTTATGTATGTTTACATTTTCTCCAGTATGTTCTCCCAGTGTCTTCTTACTATCCATATTCTCTCCCTACACTTCATTAAGTTGATTTATGATATTTGTTTGGACATCTGTGATTATATCTTCCATGTTCTGCATTTCCTCCTGGTTTTTAATTGTTCATTGGACTGGGCCATGTCTTCCTGTGTCTTAGTATGGCTTGTAATTTTTTGTTGGTATCTCTCAGGTAGATGGAATTCACCAGGAGGGGAGAACTTCCTGGTGGCCAGGAAGTTTAATAAATCACAACCTGCTGTTTTGGTTTCTTCCTCTCTCTGTCACTCACTCTCCTGGGAGCTGTGAAGCAGTGTGCTGGTCTGTTGTACACCTAAGCAGGTCCCCAAGGCAGATTTTGGCTCTTTCTCCATTGTTTTATTGAGAGCTGAGCCTAACCCAAGGTCCATGTTCCCACAATTCCCCCAGGGATTAAATTTAAATCTGAGGCATAAAGAGATAAGCCAGACTATGACGTTGTTAGCAGGGACACCTCCAAGATCAGTACATTTTTGTCATACTAAAATGGATGTCTGAGATGATATATTCTAATATAATTCATACTTAGAATAAGTAGCTGCAATTGCAAAAATCCACTGTGACGCAAGCAGCACAGAAGATCTGGCAGTCCATGGATGTGTAACAATGCATTCTCTATATACATCACTAAGTATTAAGAAAATGCAGCTCTAATAAAAGCATCACAGTGTATCTACCCATTATTTTCCTTCTCACAGTATATGATAGAAAGGGGACAGGGACATACTATGATGGTCCCATCTTTAATATGAAACTTTCACTGATTACCTTGAGGGTAGAGGGGCTTACAACTCCTTGCACCTCACCACTGCAGGCCTTTTATAAGGCTTACCCAAAACATTGTAACACACCACACAACACACTGCAATTACTTTACAAAAGACTGAGCTGCCTAGCCACATGACCATCCTCTTCAAAAGGAATGGGAAAGAAGCTTTTTTGATATTGTGTATTCCTAATTAGCAGAACAAAAAATTGAAATTTGAAAAGAAAACAAATAGTGTCTAAGTTTTTAGGAAACCATCCCACTTTTAAAAGGACTATATTGTTTCATCTAAAAAATCAGGAATTGAATATCTATCTATCTATCTCTCTATCTATCTATCTATCTATCTAATCACCATATAAAAAAATACCAATATATTTTATCATAGAAAAAATAAGGGAAACATTTATTTGACAGAAAGTTAGAAGCATATTTTTAAGGAAAATAATTTTAAACTTGTACAAGTTCATCAAAAGTTAAATGATACAAAATAAGTAATTTCCTTTTAAGCCTTAGCATAAATCTCTATCCCTATGTTAGGAGCTACTGGAAATTGAGCTCATCTCAAATAACTGCTGATTAAATTAACTGAAGTTTAAACCTATTTTATATATATAAATATATATATATATGAATGTAAATATACTCCTTGAATAGTATATTAATGTAAATTGAATTACATTTTATCAATTTTGTGAATAACCAATTTTAAAAGGCTTCAACTTCAATTGGAGGAAGATATGTGACAATTATGTGGGTCTTATTTTATTTAATAAAGAATTTTTATACTCAGAATGAAAATGTTTCTTTTTTCATTTCATTATTTCTAGACAAAATATGGAGAAAGAAAATGAGAACTCTATGGATAATTTTACTCTCTTTGTACTTTCTCCAGGAATGAGAAAACCTGACTTCCTCAAATAAACCATTTTCCTTGTATTCAAAATTGGGGACAGTAATTTTATCAGAAAGTCAATATATGAAAACATTTTTCCTTTAAAATATATTTCTCATTTCCGTTCATTCAGCTGTATAGAAGACATAGGGAGAAAAAAATGAGAACTCCATGGTAGGTTTTCCCTCCTAGGACTCTTTCAGGATTGAGGCATGTTGGTTTCCTCATCTGCATTGTTCTCCTTATCTATGTTGTTGCCAACATTGCCAACACAGGAAACACCAGCCTGGTTCTCCTCCCTCTGGATCCCTGGTTCCACAACTCCATGTGCTTCCACCTAAGACAGTACTCCCTCATGGACATCTCTCTAATTTCCATGGCTGTCCCCAAGATTCTAATCAACATATTCCCAAAGACATCAGACATTCCCTACATTAGTTGTGGGTTTCAGATTTATTTCATTTCCTCCCTTTTAGGCAGCTAATATATTCTGCTCACTCTGATGGGTGAAGACTATGTGACTATTTTGTAACCCCTTGAGTTACATGGTTATTATGAACTCTGAAGTTTGCCTGTGGATGGTCATTGTGTCCTGGGTTTAGAGCAGAGGTTCTTAAATGGGTCAATATTGAGGAAAAACAAACATAAGGAGGGAAAGCAACTATGGACAAAATAGATACTATTATTCTAGCAATGAAAGAACTTTTAATAATGATATAAAGGCAATAGTCACCAGAGGTTCTGAGGGGAAGGAGAGGGAAGAATAAGTGTAATATGGGGCATTTTGGGGACATTGGAATTGTTTTACATGACATTGCAATGACAGACACAGGCCATTATATATTTTGTCTAAACCTATAAAATTTTGCAGTGCAAAGTATACAGCATAATTTAAACTATGGACCATGATTACCAGAAAAACTTCAATATAGGTTCTTCTATTGTAAAAAATGTACTACACTAATGAAAGATGTTATTAATGGGGAAAAGTGTGTGTGGGGGGAGGCAGTGAAGTATATGAAAATCCCCTATATTTTTGTTGTAATATTTATGTAATCTAAAGTTTTCTTTAAAAAAAAAACAATGATAAGGTGGAAGGTGGTGGTCTCTCAGTGGAAGAGGGTGATCATGCTCAAGGGATGTGAGTGGGGTCGATGGTGATGGAATGTTAGAGTGAGTAGAGTGGGTGAGTGTTGGAATACCCGTGGAATTGGGGGATGGCTGGGTGAAAGAACAGGTGAATCCTGGGAATTTTTATATAGGGTCATTTTGGGGACTTGGGAATTGTCGTGAAAGACATTCCAACAAGAGATGTAGGCCATTATATATCTTACCATAACTTACAGAATTTGGTGAGAGTGTAAACTACAATGTTAATTTTAACCACACTTAGTGGCAATGCTTCAAAATGTGTCCATCAATTGCAATGAATGTACCTCACTTAAAAAAAAAAAGTTGGGAATATTATTTTGGCAAATATGGCAGGTGAGGGTTACTGGTGCATAGCATCTGGGATGAGGGGATATGTGGGAAAGGGTGTACCCGGGGCATGCTTTTATGGAATATGAATGTGCCCATCTTGCCAAAGTGTTTATCTCAGTGGGTGGAGATCCAAAGAATAAACCAGAAAATATTTAAATCCCTTTTAGGGAAGTCCTGCTATGTTTTCAAATAATGGGTATTGAATCTCTTGAGAACATAGAGAGTGCTTAATAAAAGAAAATCATATGTTAATTGAAAACTTAGTGGTTACCATTGGCTCAAAAGAGAGGAGGGGAAGAATAAATGGAAAAAAGGGCATTATTGCAGCATTGGAGCTCATCTGCATGATCTTGCAATGACAGATACAGGCCAGTTATACATTTTGTCAAAACCTTTAATAGTGTATGGAGCAAAATGTAAACCATAATGTAAATGATTGACCATGGTTAGTAGCAATGCTTCAATATTTATCAATTCTAACAAATGTAAACATGCATGTCAGATTTTATTAAAAGGGGAAATATGAGAGGGGGAGATGGTGGGTATATGGGAATGACCCATAGTTTCTATGTGATTTTCCTGTAATCTAAATCTTCTTTGAAAATAAAGTGAATAAATAATACACTGGGAGTTCATACAGAAGAAATTGTCTCTGTACATAAAATATAACTGATCTCACAGTGACAGAAGACACAATGTAAATATTTTTTAAATTTTATTTTTCCGTTATTTTTATTACATTTTTTAACTTTGTTTTGAGGAAGGATTTGGAATGTGGAATGGTTGAAACTGTGGAAGTGGAAAATCACTGGTGTGGAGTGTCAGTGGTGGTGGAATGTGTGGGGAGAAGTACACCTGGGTCATACCTCATTGGAATATGAATGTGTTCATGTGGTCATGGGGTGTTGTCTCAGTGGGTGGAAACCCACACAATAACCAAAAGAATATTGACTCTCCATCCTGGGAGCTACTGCTATATTCTCTATTAGGATGGCAAGAATCCCTAGAGTGCATAGGCAGTGCCTAGCAAAGTAAGACAGACCAATATGCCAGCCTCTTGACATTTATACTTGTTCTTATGAATGCTGTTCTTGTGAAGTTGAAACTTGGGCTATTATTATACATTACCTAAGAATTATCTCCTGAAAGCCTCCTTGTTGCTCATGTATGTCCTTTCTCTAAGCCAAACTGGGCATATAAATTCACTACCATTCCCCCGGCATGGGATATGACTACCAGGGATAAGGCACCCTGGCACAAAGGGATTACTACCAAGCACTAACTAGTTATGCATTTGGCAAAAGACCTTGACCAAAAGGGGGAAATATTAAAAACAAATGAGTCTTTATGGCTAAGAGATTTCAGAATCAAGAGGTCATTGCAGGGAAGCGGCTGTGGCTCAATCAGTAGGGCTCCCGTTTACCATATGGGAGGCCCCGGGTTCGGTTCCCGGGGCCTCCTGGTGAAGGCAAGCCCGCCCGCACGGTGTGGTTAGCTGACCCAGCGAGCACAAGCAGCAAGGGGGGGATAAATGAATAAATAAATAAAATCTTTAAAAGAAAAGAAAAGGTCATTGCATAGGTCACACTTATGCACATATTAGGAGAAGCTCACATGCTGCCACAGTAATCAGTGTCTCAAGCAGTGGGCTCTAGAGATATCTAGTCACTACAGTCAGGGCAGTTGACTGACAGAATTCAGCACCTTGTTAGTTGTCCTTACCTTTGAATATATGATAACTTAAGCCCCCAATGCATTTGAATATTACTCAGCTGTAAGTAGGAATGAATTATTGACACGTGCAACAATATGAATGAATCTCAAAGACCTTATGTTGAGTGAAGGAAGCCAGTTACTAAAGGGCCAGTATTGCATGACATCACTGATATGATCTAAGCATATTGAGCAGACTTAAAGAGCTAGGGACTGGAAGTTAGGGTAACAGTAGAAAGAAAGGTATTAAGTGTGTTGACCCAATGCCCAATATGGACAGAACTTATGATAAGGTGGAATGGATTGGTTTGGAAGTGGATGGGGGTGATGGTGCAGGAATGTGAGAGAGGTTGACAGTTTTGGAGTGTGAGGGGGAGCAGTTTTGGGGGGTGGATTGGCTATCCATGCAGCTGAGGGTAGAGCTGGAGGAAGAACAGTTGAACCCTTGGAAGTGGATATCTGTGGTTGAAATTACAATTGTGGGAATGTTCTTTTGGCAAGGAAAGCAGAAAAGGTCAATGGTGCAGGGTGTCAGTGATGGAGGTATGTGTGGAAAGGGTGCACCTGGAGCATGGATCTATGTCATATGCATGTGTCCATTTTGACAATGGGTGTTATTGCAGTGAGTGGAGACCCACATAATAAACAAGAAAATAGTAAACCTCCATCCTAGGGAGTCTTGGTATATTTTCAAATAGAAAGGCAAGAACTTTTCAACTACATAACTGGTGCCTAATAAAAGAAAACAGTCCAATATTCCAAGCCCTCAATATTAACACTTGTACTTATGAACATTATTCTTATAAAATTCAAACCTTGCCGAATTATATCTATTGACTAAGAGTTACCTTCTGAAAACCTTGTTGTTATTCAAATATGGCCCCTATTAAAGCCGAACTCAGTAAATAAACACACTACCTTCCTCCACAGTGTGGTACATGACTCCCAGGTATGAGCCTCCCTGGCACCAAAACCAAGCACCATCCAGCAATGCATTTGGAAAAGACCTTGATGAAAGGGGGAAACATCAAATACAAAAGACTTTTTATAGATAAGAGATTTCAAAATGAATGGGGATGTCATTCCAGAGGTTACACTTATGCAAGTCTCAGGCAAATCCCACTAACTGCCTCTGTGAACAAAGCCTCAAGAACAGGTAGAACTGAGGGCTCTAGAGTCATCTGGACAACATAAGCAAGTCATGCAATTTCTCAAAATAAGCATACTGTCATTAGGTCATATCCTGTATTTTATGACAATCTATTTCCCCAGTGTAACAGGATTAAATTCATGCATAATTTCATTACACATGATTCTACTGCTCCTTTTATTGGAGCCTATAATTAACACTATATTCATTAAATATAAATCTCAGAGATTTAAATCTTTGGTCCATTCACATTATAGTTGAGCCCTGAATTTCAGAAGAGTTGCAGCCAACACCTACTCTCCAGTTCATCATCTCACCCAGTAAAACTAACAAAATGATGATGATGTATATTTCCACCCCCAAAAACAGAGTATCTACAATTTCAAGGAAAACAGCTATTTTCATCTGCCCCATAAAATCTCACCTCCTTCTCAATCTGAGGCAGAGCAACATCACCATCCCAAAATACTGAAGGCTGAAGAATGAGTGAACATCAGAGATGAATGTAACCATGTGCAATGTAAGCTTACTAATATGGCAGTAATGGAAGAACATGTAATATTAATATAAAGATACTGGTTATCAGAGATTTTGAGGGGCAGAAGGCAACAATATATAGAACATAGGGATTTTTCACAGCACTGGAATTAAAAGTAAAGCATAATGTAATCTATATACCTTAGTAACAATGCTTCAATATTTATTCATTAATTGTAACAAATGTATAGACTGTTGTAAGATGTTATTAATATGGAATTATTGAGAGGAAGAGGGATGGGTTATATGAGAATCCCTTAAACTTTCAATGTAACTTTTTTGTAATCTAAAACCACTTTAACAATAAAGTTTATTATATTTTTAAAAATACCACACAATCAGAAATTGACAGAAATTCTGGGCATAACATCAGCAAGAATGTAGAAGAAGTTAACGCAGTCAAAAAGTCAGTCAATGCGATCAACCACTTAAATAGACCAAAATAAACAAACAAACAAATAAATAAACATATACATGTCCATTTACACAGGAAAAGGAATTGACAAAATTCAAAATCCTTTCATGATTTAAAAAGAAAACTACCAATAAAGTAGATATCAAGGGGAATTTCCTCTCCTTAATAAATAACATCAACAAAAAAAAAAATAAATTTTCAGCTATCATACTTAACAGTGAAAGTTTTAATATTTTAGTTCAAAAATATGTAATAAGGAAAGGGTGCCCACTCTCTCCAATCCTTTTCAAAATAAATGGGAAATTCTAGGTAGTTTAATATGACAAGAAAAAGAAGTAAAAGATATACCGATTATGAGAGTCCTCATTTCAGTAGACTTTTTATCAAGGCTTCATTTACTTAATTTAAAAGATATGTTATATTGTGTGTGCTCTGCTCCTCTTTCATCTCCTCCTCTGTGATTCTCCAGTGACACCTCTGAAAATAGGAGCTTATCCACCCTGAGCACAAGCATAGATTGAATGTGGCTGGGTGGGTGCTAAATTTCTTGAAGCAAACTTTAATCAGAGTGGGATGAACACTTATAGATAATTACTTTCCTTATGGATTGATGAGGGAAATCTTAGTGGCATTGTGTTTATTCCTCAGAAAGTCCCCTGTGGGAATAACCTAGATTGCCCTCAGTAGTGAATTACAAAACACACCCTTATATTGGTTATTATTCTTTCCTTATTTTATTCTCCCCATACCTTCCCTCCTACTCCCTGAAATTGTTCCCTAAATAAACTATTTGCATTCTTTTTTTCAAGTCATGCTCTGCTTTGGGATAATTTATCAAATTGGGGAATAACAATGAACACAGCTGCTTGATCAAAAATTACTGAACACATTTTCAAATGATTCAGAATTTTAATCCAGAATTTGGATCCAATCTACTCAGAAAACCCTATCAGAAGCATATCAAATTAGGGGCTGACTGGAAATTTACCAAGGCCATAGACATAGAAAAAAATGAATGTTTATATGAGAAATAGTAATCTAAATGATTGTGACAATATGACAAATTTTCCATCAAAAAGTAAACACTAAAATCCCTTTCCATTAAAACCATTTAACTGACATTGCTTTTAAAATTATTAAAATGGAGAATTTGGCAGAAGACACCTTAAATAAATATTTTTTATTAGACTTTGAATCTGAATGAAAATATAATTGGGTGTATGTGGTAATGTTCATGATTTCTAGAAGAAATATCATTTGTGAAAGGAGGGTAAAGAAAAGGGAATTAAATTCAATTCAATTTCAAATCTTAGAATGTCTTGTTAAACTTAGGCATTAATTAAACCTCTGGTATCTTAAGGAAATTATCTTTTTTCACAATAAATGATACAGAAGATCTAGAATGAGAGCTTTTTTGTTAAAGGTGCTATTCTGAAGTATCACATTTTATGAAATAAATACAACTGAAGAATGCAATTGTAGAGTAAAAACATTTGTTTTTATTTAATGAAAATTCCATCCAAATCCATTGCTACATACTTGAAATCTCCTGTAAATACACTGAATTTTAATATAATTAAAGAAAAGTTTAATGGAGTCAAAGTAATTTTTATAAGTGTCATATACAGATAGAAAAAAATATAGACATAGAAGAAAATCTGAAACTTACTCTGTTGGTTTAACATTATGTATGCTTGATGCTAAGTAAATCAGGAAAATCAGGTAAGTATCATTTCTGTCACAAGCAGTTGTATATAAATCCTATAGTTAATAACTGACAGAATAAAAATTAAAGTAATGCCCATATTTATTGGGAATAGACTAAATTATATATCCATTCAATTAGATAATTACAAATGTTTGGTTATTTTAAAATATAAACACAGAAATAAAAATTGTTAACAATGAATATATCCTGATCCACAAAGAATTAATAAATTTGATGACTGAAAATTGTTACCCGGTTCACAAATATTCAGAAATTTGTAATATTACCATGATACTTTGCAATTAGGCTTTACCTGGAACACACCTTAAAGCCTCTCTCACATCCTTGTTCCTTAGGCTAAATATGAGTGGGTTCAGCATGGGAGTGAGAATGGTATAGAATACAGAGAAACCCTCAACATGTTGTGAGGTGTGC
Organism: Tolypeutes matacus; assembly: GCA_026826555.1. Taxonomy (NCBI): domain Eukaryota; kingdom Metazoa; phylum Chordata; class Mammalia; order Cingulata; family Chlamyphoridae; genus Tolypeutes; species Tolypeutes matacus. The sequence goes on from JAKSZT010038682.1 coordinate 1,053,642, forward strand.
AAGGCACTGGGAATCATGTAAATGAACATGGGTGGACCAAAGTAAAGAAACACCACAATCAGATGGGAGGACAATGTGGCAAGAGCTCTATTCCTTGTTTTGGCATAATTTAAATGGATAACAATAAGGAAGATGAAAATGTAGTAGGCTAGAATGAGGCCAAGGGAGTGAGGAGAAACACAATTCCAATCACAAAAATTTCTTTCTCATAATTTGAAGTGTCATCACATGATAACTTAAGGACTGCCTGAAGCTCACAAAAGAAATGGTGGACTTCTCTTGAGCTACATCTTGGAAAATTCATATTGTATGTTGTTTGGATCAAGGCATTAAATGCACCTGCTAAACAGGATACAATGGTCATCTGCAGGCAAAGTTGAGGATTCATAATGACCACATATCGCAAAGGGTTACAAATGGCCATATATCAGTCATAGGCCATTAGAGGGAGCAGAATACATTCACTGCATCCAAGAGCTGAATGGAAATAAACTTGAGTCCCACAGCCAATATAAATAGTAGATATTCCTGAGAAAAAGTTGGTAAGCATCTTGGGGACTGTTGTGAAAATGAGAGAGATGTCCATGAGGGAGAGCTGGCTGAGCGGAAATTACATGGGGCTGTGTAGATGGGACTCAAGAGAGATGAGGAGGATCAGGATGGTGTTTCCTGTGATGGCAACAATATAGATAAGGACAATAGTGCAGATGAGGAAGCCTACATGCCTTGATCCTGGGAAGAGTCCAAGGAGGGTAAAACCTACCATAGTGGTCTCATTTTCACTGTCCATGTTTTCTATACAGCTAAATGAATGAAAAGAGAAATATATCAAATTATTACAAGGGAAATTATTTATAAAGGAAAAATATTTTCACATATAGTCTTTGTGATGAAATTAATGTCCCCAACTTTGTCCTAAATTTGACCCATCCTAGGAGAAAAACAGACTCAATTTAGCATTTGCATTTACTAAGAAAACAAATGCCAATAAAATATATATTAATGGATGATCCTAGCCACATTTAGCATTCTACATGCATTAATCCTGGCACATAATTCAAATGTTGATACTTCAGAATTCCTGGCAGTCAGATATTTCAGGTTGCTGGATATAAATTTGAATTTCAATTTGATTAAATCCAGTATTTCTTTATTGGAGCACAGTCATGATTTGTTTAGAGTATAATTACTCATCATTCAAATTTTACAGTTTACTGCACTCTGTGTTGAATGACATCTAGGAAACATAATTACTGTTTTGTCTTAATTGATAGCTATGTGGTTAACCAGGAAATTAATGGCATAAGAAGCAGATCACATTTTGGGGGAAGATTCTAATTCTGTACATCTTGGTAGGAGTATTGAGAAAGGCCGTTTCTGGCTACTGATTTTCCTCCTATGTTCACCAAGGGATTTCCCATCAAAAGTATGTGAGGAGGTGTTGTGGGAACTGCAAATACTATCCACCCCATATTTAACACACATTAGAAAAATTCATAAAAATAGTTTCCTGTCCTCCCTACCTGTACAATGAAGATTATGAGAACTGAGAGGTGTACTATGAAGTCCCAAACTGAGCTTGCATTTATTTGCTAATTATTTTTCAAGTTGCACAGTATATACTTAGATTGCTAGGGTTTTTTTTTCATATAATAAACTATAAAAGAGTATTATAGAAAAATTACATTGAAAGTATAGGGGATTCTCATATACCCGATCCCCTTACCCTCCCACATTTTCCCATATTAATAACATCTTACATTAGTGTGGTACATTTGTTATAATTGATGAAAGATATTGAAGCATTGCTACTAACCAAGATCTATTGTTTACATTAAGATTTATACTTTGGACCATACCATTCTATAGGTGTTGACAAAATGTATAATGGCCTTTACCCATCATAGATTGCGATGCTTTTTTTTTTTTTAATTTACATAAACAATTACTCCTTCTATCCCATCAACCTGATAACACTATGGTATTACAAAGTTTTGTAAATTGCCAGACATCAACAGATCCATCTCAGGTCTATCCTCTTTCTATTTTTCCCATTTTCACTTAAGAAATTTTGAGTGAGCACTGGCTATGTTCAAGTCACTATGCTAGTTTATATAAGAGATGTGAAGTTTAGTGAGATACGATCCATTTATGACAATTTAGGGCTTGGTGGCAGAAATAAAAGAAACATAAGTGCATAAATAATTCTGAGATGAAGCAGTAATACCATGAATAAATCTACATCTTTTTCCATTTATTTTTCTATGTATGTACTCTTACTGTACATCTATATCTGTACAACAACTTTTGAGCTGATTGACTAGCAATAAAGTCAAAAGGTGCACAAGGAAAATTCTTCAGTCCTTACCACCCAGTAGGTGATGTGCAAGCTGCCAGACTTCTCAAGCCATATGTTTCCAGCACACCAGACCACCTCTGCTTCTGAGATGCATTGCAGGGCTGGAAGACTGGTCTTCTAAGTGCTTTGGACTTCCCTTAGTCAAGTATGGGGAGTGAGT
>JAKSZT010038682.1:1059181-1080345 GCA_026826555.1 Tolypeutes matacus
AGAGAGAGAGAGAGAGAGAGAGAGAGAGAGAGAGAGAGAGAGAGAGAAATAAAAACAACATATGACATAAATAAACCCAAAGAAAATATGGCTGATGTAAGAATTTCCTTGAGAGTAATAACATTGAATGTGAATGGGTTAAACTCACCAGTCAAGATACACAGATTGGCAGAATGGATGAGGAAATATGACCCCTCTATATGTTGTCTACAAGAAACCCACTTTAGACCCAGGGATTCAAGGCGGCTGAAAGGGAATGGTTGGAAAACTATTTTACAAGCAAACAACAAACTAAAAAGGGCTGTGGCAGCTATACTAATATCGGTCAAAATAGACTTTAAATGCAAAACTATTTTAAGAAACAAAGATGAACACTATATATTAGTGAAAGGGGCAATTTTTCAAGAAGAAAGAACAATCATAAACATTCATGCACCTAATCAGAGTGCTTCAAAATACATGAGGCAAAAACTGGAAAGACTAAGAGGAGACATTGATGCCTCTACAATTATAGTGGGGGACATTAATACAACTTTATCACCATTAGATAGAATATCTCAACAGGGAATCAATTAAGAAACAGACTCTGAATAATACATTAGAGGATCTGGATGTAAGAGATATATGCAGAATGATAAACCCAAATACAGCAGACTATACATTCTTCCTGAGTGCACATGGATCACACTACAAGATAGACCACATGCTAGGCCAAAGAACAAACTCAAATAAATTCCAAAATATTGAGATTATACAAAGTAATTTCTCTGACCGCAATGGAAGGAAATTGGAAATCATGAAGGGTCAGAGAACCAGATTAGGCACAATGATATGAAAATTAAACAACACACTCTTAGACAAATGGTGGCTCAAGGAGGAAATATCAAAAGAAATCAGTAACTACCTTGAAAAGAAAAAAAATGACAACTTAACATATCAAAACCTGTGGAATGCAGTGAAGGTTGTACTGAGAGAAAAACTCATAAGCATAAATTCTTATATCAAAAAAGAAGAAAGAGCTAAAATTGAAGACTTAACTGCACACCTGGAGGAACTGTAAAAACAACAATGAACTAACCCCAAAGGAAGTAGAAAGAAGGAAATAACAAAGATTAGAGCAGAATTAAATTAAAAAGAAAATAAGAAATCTCTCAAAAAAATAAACAAAATAAAAAACTGCCCCCTGTGTCCTTTGTCTTTCTTGCCTTTTATATTTGATTCCCCAACCCACCAAGGGGTGGGGCTCAACGCCCTACTGACGTGGTCCAGTCAATGCCCTAATTATAACTTAGTCATGCCCAGATTAAGAGATCAGTTTACAAGCACAATCTAATCATATTTTTGGAATAATAATTACATCATATTGTCCAACAGCTACAGATGGCTTCACTGGTGTATTCTAACAAACATTCTGGATAGCACTAACACCAAATCTGCTTAAGCACCTCCAAAATAATAGAAGTAGAAAGAACATTACCTAACTCATTCTATGGTGCGAACATTACCCTAATACTAGAGCCAATCAAAGATGCCACAAGAAAGGAAAATTACAGAACGATCTCTCTAAAGGATTTTGTTGAGGATGATAAAATCCTCAACAAAATACTTGGTAATCACATTTAACAACATATCAAATGAATTATACACCGTGACTAAGTGGGTTTCATCCTGGGTATGCAAGGATGGTTCAATATAAGAAAATCAATCAGTGTAATACATCACATAAACAGATAGAAAGAAAAAAATCACACGATCATCTCTATAGATGCAGAAAAAGCATTCAACAAAATACAGCACTCTTTCCTGTTAAAAACACTGCAAAAGATAGGAATAGAAGGAAACTTTCTGTACATGATAAAGGGTATATATGAAAAACCCATCATTAACATCATTTTCAATGGTGAGATCCTAAAAGTTTTCCCTCTAAGATTGGGAAAAAGACAAGGTTGCTCATTGTCATCACTCCTATTTAACATTGTCTTAAAAGTACTTGCTTGATCACTGAGGCAAGAAAAAGTTTTAAAGGCATAGAAATTGAAAAGGAAGAAGTAAAATTTCACTATGGCAGATGAAATGATCCTATACTTAGAAAGCCCTGAGAAATGTACAACAAAGCTTCTAGAACTTATCAAGGAGTTCAGTAAAGTTGCAGGCTGTAAGATCAATGCTCAAAAATCAGTAGAGTTTCTGTATACCACTAACAAGTAATATGAGGAGGAAATAAAAGAATATCATTTATAATAATAACTAAGGAATCAAATACTTAGGAATATATATAACTAAAGATTTAAAAGTCTTATATACAGAAAATTACACAACACTGTTAAAAGAAATAAAAAAAGACTTAAATAAAAGGAAGAATATGCCCTGTTTATTGATAGGAAAACTAAACATCATCAAGATGTCTAGCCTACTAAAACTAATGTACAGATTTAATGCAATCACAATAAAAATCAACACTGTATTATTTTTAATGATTTGGAAAAACTAAATAAAAGTTTTTTTCAGATGGTTAAGAAGCTCTGAATCACCAAAGACATATTGAAAAAAAAATGAAGTTGGGAGTATCACACTACCTGACTTTAAAACATATGACAAAGCCGCAGTGGTCAAAACTGCATGGTATTGGCACATGGATAGACAAACTGAGCAGTGGAACCTAATTGAGAATTCTGATATAGATCCTCACATATACAGTCATCTGATATTCTACAAGGCCACCAAGCCCACTCAGTTGGGAGAGAATGGCCTCTTCGAGAAATGGTGCTTGGAGAACTGGATACCCATATACAAAAGAGTGATAGAGGAAACCATCTCACACATTACACAAAAATCAACTCAGGATGGGCCAAAGATCTAAATATAAGAGGCAATGTCATAAATACCTTGTAAGATAATGTAGGGAAGCATCTATAGGACCTTGTAATAGGAAATGGTTTCATGACCTACACAACAAAATCATGAATAGCAAAAGAAAAAAATAGATAAATGGTATCTCCTCAAAATAAAAAACTTCTGTACCTCAAAGGACATTATCAAGAAACTAACCATGTTTCTGATAGGAACATAGCATCCTGCATATATAAAGAAATTCTACACCTCAAACATAAAAAGGCAAACAAATCATTTAAAAAATGTGCAATGACCTGAAAAGACATTTCTCCAAGGAAGATATACAAATGGTTAAAAACACATGAGAAAATGCTTGACATTGCTAGCTATTAGGGAAATGCAAATCAAAAGTACAATGAGATACCAACTTACACCCATTATAATGGAGGCTCTAAAAAAAAAAAAAAAGCAGACTATAAGTGTTGGAGAGAATGTGGAAGAGTGGGGATCCTGGGCCACTGGGATTCTAGAATAGTCCAGCCACTATGGAGGACAGTTTGGCAGTTTCTCAAAAAACTAATTATAGATCTTCCATATGATGCAGTGATTCCACTGCTGGGTATATACCCTGAAGATGTTAATGCAAAGACACAAACAGATATAGGGACAGTGATGTTCATATTGGCATTGTTCACTATTGCCAAAAGTTGGAATCAATGCAGATGCCCATCAACAGATGAATGGATAAACAAAATGTGGTACATACATAGAATGGAATATTACTCAAATGTAAGAAGGAATAAAGTGCTAACACACGGGATATCATGGATGAATCTTGAAGACTTTATGTTGAGTGAAGCAAGCCAGGCATTGAAGGATCAAAAGTACCTGACCTCACTGATATGAATTAAGGAAATTTAGCAATCTCAGAGAGCTATTGCCTGTAATATAGGTTTAAAAGCAATAGGAAGAGATGAGAATGTTGTGAGCCATCACTCATGTGGTTGCAATCTATGTTTCAAATTTATGTTTCAAATTGAAAAGATAAGACAGGAGGGGTTGGGTGGTGTAGGGTTGACAGGTGGTTAGATTAGGAATGGTGGGTCAGAAGGTCCAGCATACTGTGGGGAGTGTTGGGAGAGGGACCAGTTGAACACTGGGGATTTGTAGGTATAAGGTTGAAAGTACAGAGGTGGGAATCCTCTTATGGAAATATGTCAAGGAAGGGTCACTGGTTTAGGGTGTTTGTTGGGGAGGCATTCAGGACAGGGTGCACATAGGGCAGGTTTCTAGGGAGCATGTGAGTGTACATTCTGTCATAATGTGTTGTACTAGTGGGTGGAGACCAACGTAATGAGTGGGAAGGAGTTGGTCTCTCATCTTTGGGATGATCCATTTGTTCAGAAATTAACAGGTGGGAGTCTCTCAAGAGCAAGTGCATCTCATAATAGGGGAGGACAAATCAGCGTGTCAAGTCTTCTTGCATGTAACAATGAATCTTGTCACCCAACAAGTCAAGCCAGGGGTTCATCTTGGGCCCTGGGGTGATGGAGTGGTGGGAATAAAATAGATTCAACAGGGGGGGCTTTGGGAGTTGGAGGTTGTCCTGAGTACTGTTGTGGCAATGGATGTAGGCCATTTTAAATCAGCACACACCACTCAGAACTGAGTGGGAGAGAGTGTGGTCTACAGTGTGAACCGTGGTCTATGGTTGGTGGCAAGGCTCCAGGAGGTGTAAGTTCATTGAGGTTGGTGGGCCACACTATGGGAGATGTTTGTGTTGGATGTGGTGGGAGGTGTGGGAGGTGGGCAACATGGGAATCCGAGTGGGTTCCGTATAATATTTTAGGTAATCTAAGCACCTCTTAAAATATATGTATATATATATATATATAAAATAACATTTTTGTAAGCAAATACACATATATGCATATATATTTATATATCATTTTACAAATGTTTGTATGTATTGTGAGAATTTTGATTTTTACCCATAATAAAAAAAAAAAAAAAAAGATTCAACAGGGGGTATTTTGTGGTCAGTGGAAATGTTCTTCATTACCAAACAGTGATGGACACAAGGCATGGTAAATATCATTAAAATTTATAAAAGTGTATGGTCTAAAATGTAAACCATAGTGAGAACATTTGACAGTGTTTAGTAGTTATGTTTCACTAGTTGTATATAAATTTTTACAATGCCACCATCCACACATACAAAGTATTAATATGGTGGGGGGGGGGAAAGGGGGAGTATGTTGGGTATATGAGACTCTCCTGTATCCTTTGTGTGATTTTGCTGTGACCTAAAACTTCTTTGAAAACAAAATGATAAACAGTGAGACACTGAGGTATGACAGGGGGAAGGTGCCAAAGTACAGAGTGGACAACAGATATTGCAGTGATGAAAGGCAAAAGTTCAAAAAATTCTTTTGTATTTTTCATTTTTTAATATCCCAATCTTTTAATTTTATTTTGCTTTAGTTTTTTTTTAATTTTATGTATTTTATCTCTTACATTTAAACTTCTCATTATTATTTTATTTTCCTATTAATTGTGTTCAGCTATTGTTATGGCTTCATCTTTGAAGAAGCTTTGGAACATAGAAAGGTTACAACTGGGGCAGGGATGGATCATTGGTATGCAGTGTCAAGGATGGGGAATGCATTGGAGAAAGTTCACTTGAACATAAATATAAGGTATATAAAAATGTTCAAATGATAATGGGTCATTGTAACAATGGGTGGAGAACCACACAATAAAGGAAAGAATATTGAAACCCCATCCTGGAGATCTTTGCCATATTCTCTAAGGGAGCAGCCACAGTCTCCCAAGTGCAGTGGCAGTGAATGTCAAAGGAGGATGATCCACTGATGGGCCCTTGATATTGATGACTAGCCTTATGAGTCTTTGCTCTTGAAATTGAAACTTAGCTTATTGTTATGGGGTGCCTAATATTTGCCTCCTGAGAGCCTCCTTGTTGCTCAAATGTGGCCTCTCTCTAAACCAAACTCAGTATATGAATGCATTACCTTCCTCCTGGCATGGGATATGACTCCCGGGGATAATCCTCCCTGGCACTGATGGATTGCTACCAAGCACCAACTGGTAATGCAACTGGAAAAAGACCTCAAATAAAAAGTGGATGTGGTGGGAGGTGTGGGAGGTGGGCAACATGGGAATTCTATGGGTTCCGTGTAATATTTTAGGTAATCTAAGTACCTCTTAAAATATATATATAAATAACATTTTTGTAACCAAATGCACATATATGCATATATATTTATATATCATTTTACAATTATTGGTATGTATTGTGAAAATTTTGATTTTTATCCACAATAAAAAAATAAATAAATTTAAAAAAGGGGGGTGGAAGTAAAAACAATTGAGTTTATATGGCTAAGAGACCTCAAAATAAGTCAGGAGGTCATCCCAGATGTAACACACACATCTCAGTAGTATTTCATAGAATTCCAAAGTGGATATCACCCCAAATTTTGGGACTCCTGAGGGTTCTGGAGACACCCAGGTCCTATGTCAGCCTGGAGTTTGGTGCCTTGCCATTGAGCCCTACTTTTGAGTTTGTGCTCCTGGGAGTGACAGAGTTGGACTCAACCATGTCTTCCCTGTACACGGGTCATCTGTCCCATTTATTCAAACCTATACTTGGTCCTGGAGTTTGTAGGTGTATGTCCATAGACTTGAGTCTTTGTGCTGTTCATGTGCCAGCTGCACCTGGAACCTCAGTGGAGGAGCAATTCCTACTCTACAGCTCATTGGAAAGGAGAGAGTCTTCAGCTGCTGGCAGGATAATCCCATCCATCTTCCCCATAGGATATATAAGCCCCCTCTCAGTTGGAGGTGGAGTGGACATCACCATCCCAGACTCCTCAGGATGGAAGGAAGAGCTATGGACTAGAGTGGACTTACTGGTATTCTGTAATAGACATATTATGATTCAAACAAAGGAAGAAATTACATTAATGTGGAGCCAGTGACCACTGGAAGCTCTGAGGGCAGGGCAAGGGAAAACAGTTGTAATACAGGGGATTTTTCAGGACTTGGGAATTGGCCTGAGTGACATTGCAATGACAGATATAGGTCATTTTATATCATCATATAACATGCAGAACTCTATGGAAGAGAGTGTGGTTTACAATTTGAACTATGGTCCATGCTTAATGGCAAAACCCCAAGATGTGTTTATCAACTGCAATTAATGTGCCACACTAATGAAGGATGATTATGTGGGAGGTTGTGTTAGGTGTGGGAGGTGAGGCATATGGGAATCCCTATATTTTTTGTATAACATTTATGTAATCAAAGAATCTTTTAAAAAATAAAAAAATTAAAAAGGAACAGCATGTAAAACCTAATTTGAAATATTGGATTTGTTTGTGAAGCAGTTTTTATCTTAATCAAAAGAATAGTTCATGACTTCACCAGCTGAGTTAATCAAAAAATATACAGTAAATGAAATCAAGGTAAATGCTGTGAAAAATAGTCTTTTCCTTTCTTTTCTTACCTTTGTTTTCTAGTATCTATGAATATATGGTTTGAAAACTTATATTGTCTTTACTTTTGTTCATTTACTTGTGACAATCCAGGCAGGAAAACAAAACCAACTCTTTCCTGTTGCCATCTTTACAGGGAAATCTGGAAATTGTCAGTTAAATGGGCTTTTTATGTTCAAGAAATTCCCCCTAGTTTTGGATTTCAACCAGCTAAAGGGAACTCTGGTTTTTTTGGATGCAGTTTTCTGAAATGACAAGAACCATCATCCTCCCTCTTCTATGCTGTCTTTCCCCATGGAGCTCAGTGGGAAAAGAATCCTCCCTGGGGTGGTGTAGATCATGTTGCTGTCCTGGCTGCAACTCTGGCAACACCATTTGCACATGGGAAGTGTTGTGGGTCTTTAATTGAAATTCAGGTGGTTCTGCTTTGACATTGAAACAGCAAATTGTATTTGTTATGAAATTTAGATTAAAAAAATGCTTCCACCTACTTTATCTCACATAATCCTCATGACCACAGTGGGAGGTAGAGACAGTATGCAGTAATATCTCAGCATTAGGAGTAGTGAGAATGTTATCCAGAGATCACACAGCAACTAGGATTCAGGGTTGGAATTCATACTGTCTCCTCTAAATTTCAGATGGCCCTGGATTTGCCTTTCAAAAAATCCTTCCTGGATTTATGCCATTTGCAAAATGAAAACTCCTGTCTGCCTTCCACCTACAATTCCTCAACTTAAGGATTGTTTAAGTTGGAAAATATTAGCTTCTAAAGAGATGATTGTTCTGGTTATACATGTTGGAGTGATTGTGTGTTTTGAGTGTATCTTAGCATATCCAACAGCTTGGCTTATATAGCTTATTTCATATATATTTTATTTTTTACTATTTTTTTCTTATTTTTAAAGATTACATAGTAGTGGTATTGCAGGGTCACATGACAGGTCTATATTCAACTTCTATAGGAACTGCCAGTCTTCTATAGTGGTTGTACCATTCTGCATTCCCACCAACAGTGAAGAAATGGGAACAGTGACATGAACATACATCTGCACACCGATGTTCATAGCAACATTATTCACCATTGCCAAAAGTTGGACACAACCCAGCTGTCCATCAACAGATGAATGAATAAACAAACTGTGGTCTATTCACACGATGGAATATTATGCAGCTGTAAGAAGAAATGAAGTTGTAAAACATGACAACATGGATGAACCTGGAGGACATTATGTTGAGTGAAGCAAGCCAGACACAAAAGGACAAATACTGTATGAATGCGTTACTATGAACCAAATATATCATATAATATATTGTTGAATTAAAAAAATTATATGTATCAATTAAAAAAAGATTACATAAATCTTACATTAAAAATATTAGAGATTCTCATATACTCCACCCACTCCCTCCCACACTTTCTCACCTAACATCTTTCATTAATGTTGTACATTTGTTACAATTGATGAACACATATTGAAGCATTGTACTAGCCAAGGAGTATAGTTTACATTATAATTTACACTTTGCCACACACAATTTTATAGGTTTTGACAAAATGTGTATTGTCATATATCCATCTTTATCATGCAGGACTTTTCCAATATCCCCCAAATGCTCCCATGTTGCACCTATACTTCCCTCTCCTTCCCCTCAGAACTTCTGGTGGCCACTGCCTTTATAATAATGACACAAGTACTTCCATTCCTAGAATAATGATAAGTCTACTTTAATCCATAGTTGCTTTCCACCCTAATGTTTGTTCATTCCTCAATCTTGAGGACTCTGGGATGGTGATGCCCATTTTGTTTCTGATTGAGTGGGGGCTTAGATTCCATGAAGCAGATGTATGGAACTGTATTGCTTGCAGCTGCAGATTCTCCCCACTTCCTGGGATGGGCATTGTCCATTATCCTTTTGTTACTTGTCCAGGTAAGTCCAATGAACTGGAGAGTAGATTTTGCTACTCACTGAGATTCAAACCCCAACCTGCATATGAACAGACCAAAGATTTCAGTCTCTGGGACATATATTTAACAATTATATTGCTAATTATAGGTTCAAATAAAAAGGGCAGAAGAGTCATATCTAGGGAAACTATAAATGAGTCTAAGTCTTTTACATAAGAGGGCATATATTCCAAAGTAAGGCCCACTGACAGGGGCCAGAATTCCTGAGATTGTCTGCCCTGCTTATAGTGCTTAGATGTCTGTAGGGCCCTCAGGAGTCCCAAAGTGTGAGGCATTGTTTACTGTGGCAGTCAATGAGATATGCTTCATAATGATATTTGCCATCCAAGAGCACAACCCCCACCCCTGCCACAGCACTATGGCTCCACTTTCCTTCTCTTGCCAATTGCTGGGCAGCATGGGCAGTGTGAAGGATGGATCCATGTCGAGGGGCAGTGGCAGGAGTCTCACAGAGGACAGTTTCACCAGGAGGACCACAGCCAAGTCCCAGAGACACCCCAGCACCAAGCTCAGCATGGCAGGGTTGGAGCCAACATGCCCCCAGCAAGAAAGAAGGCTTTCTGAAACCCACCGCAAAGGGCCAGGAGTCCAGCCAGAGGGTCCCTCGGCCGAAGCCCAGGAGAAGCACCAACACCCAGTTCTCTGTCTCCTTCTGCCCTCTTGCCCTTCTCCCCCCGGGGGGAACCTGCCCTTTTGGTGTCTCGGTCAGGGGCCTGACTTATTTGGGGAACCTGATGCAGATGTCCAGGAAGATGAGCCTATGTACATTGAGATGGTAAGGCAAGTCTTCAGAGCAGAAGTAAGAAGTAGAGGGGCCCTGAGTGGGCCTCCTCTTAGGAGTAGGGGCAAAATGTCTCCAATTGCCCAACACTCAGACTCTGAAGAGAGTGAGGTCATCTATGAGGAGATTAAATATCTGCATCCCAAGAAGGCTGGGGAAGGCTGGACCAATGGGGGACCCCACTGATGGTGATCTCCTTGCCACAGCAGCCTCATGCCCTCCAGCCCTACACATACCACTGCCCAGCTTCAGCCCTCCTGAGCCAGTAGAACATGATGCCCACCAAGTCCAGTCCTTGTGAAATCATCCCACCTTTCCCCAGCCTTCTACAGCACTATCCTCCCCTCCAGGCCTTCCCTCAATTCATGTTTGCTTCCTGAATCCCTGGCAATGGGGTCTCAACCCTGCCACTCCTCTGCCAATCCAAAGAGCCAGCTTCCTATGTGCCTGAACTGGAGCAGGAGACACCTTCCCCACCACCTAGCATTCTGCTGTGTACCTGTTGCTGCTAAGACCATCAGTCCAGGCCCAGAGCTACTCAACACCATTGCTATCCCAGGGCTGTGGCCAGCTTCCAGTTCCCACTGCATGATCTGCCCTCAAACAGTGAAGGAGCCAGCAGACCCCCCTGGCATGGCCACCTTGCATCCTGGGCCCTGAAATGACAAGGCTGTGGCTTACACAATGGTGTACTCAGCAGTCAAGCCGAGCATACTCTCTGTCCTGCTGGTGGGCCTGTGCATTGGTTCTGGGGACCAAAGATGGAGAAGGGAATTTCTGTCCTTAATGGGTGGCTGCACCAGCTCAAGGACTCCCATGCTAAAGAAGTGCATTTTTTGTGGCTGGGCCATGGGGGGCAGCAGCTAGCATCCTCCACCACTGCAACTGCTTGGCCTCTTCCCAGAGCCTTCCATACCATACAGCAATCTCCCTGGCCCTGTTCTAGACCTATCCTGCTGCAGCAGTTGGGCTCAAGAAACACCCTGCCTATGAAAGACTCAAGGCTGGGGGTGTGCCAAACAAGGGCCATGGAGTGGGGACCCCTCCTCCAAGGTCAAGATACAGCTACAGAAAGAAATGGGCAAAGGGGTGCCTTTACCAGCATCTCTTGTGCCCATGTCATCACAAATGTAGGGATACCAGAGTAAGACAAGGAGATTGGTGCCATGACGTTTGGGGCAAGCTAGGCTAAGCAGAGGAAGGCCCTGTTTGGATAAAGCAAGACAAATGAGCTGGACAAGGCTGAGGAGGGAGCCTGGGCCTGGCACTGCAGGGCCCACAGTGCTGGCAAGATGGAGAATGAGGACATAAGCCCCGCGGCTCCAGGTTTCCCAATGAGGAACGAGGGGGCTGAGGGTCTGCTAGCCAGGATCCACCACTGAGGGGAACATGGAGGGAGCTGCACAGCATTGCCTGTGTCCTGCCAGGCTAGCAGGCCTGCCACCACAAGGGAGGTGCTCCCTGCCCACCCATGCACATCCTACAGACTGGCTGCAGAGAATTGGCCCAAGTCCAGTTCCTTAACTTCCACCCACACAAGTCCTTGCCCAAGGCCCTAAATCATAATGTCACATCTCCATCTCCTTTCCTGGGATGCTTGGAAGTGGTTACTCTCTAGGATATGGGGAAGATGTACATGGAGGCTGCTTCCTCCTTCACTTATCATTCCTTGGCCCCAAACTTCATGGGAGGCTACCATATGGTATTCTCCACCTCCACCTCTGGAGTCCAGAAGGCCACTCTCCACACATTCTGGCCCTGCAGTCAGCCCAAGGATGCACCAAGACAGACTCAATGTGCACTGCCACCACTGCTGCTTCTGCCACCCCAGCCTGTTGGAGGTGATTGGAGAAAAGATCAAGGAACTGATCTGAGTCCAAGCCTCTGCACGCATTTGAATGTGTCCATCCTCCTCAGCAGGCAACCAGGGGACCTCTATCCAGCAAGTCTGGTATCCTGCCCTGCTGCTGGCAGGACAAAGTCACCTGGGACACTACCATCAGGGGGGATGGGTGATCAGGGTACCTGCACTGGGGCTTGCAGTGCTCTCTTTGCTGAGAGACTTGCCTGAGAGAGAGAGAGAGACACTTGAAGGACCAGAAGTGAGAGAGCCAGGGAGAACCTCTGCCCTCCACCCTGAGCCATGAAGACACTGGGTCTGTAAGGCCTATCAGGCTTGAGATGCAAGCTGCACCACCAGGAATTTTGGGGTAGAGTAGGGATTGCTTGAGAGTGGGAATGAGGCTTTCCTTGGCTCTCTTCACTGATCATGGTGGGCCTTCCTCCTGAGAGAGCAGAGGTCATGTTAGAGGCCAAGCCAGAGGTCAGAGCATGGGGAAGGAGGGAAGGGCTAGGGAAGAAAATGGAGTGGCCAGTGGAAATGAGGGGTAGCTCTTAGAGAGAGAGCATAGGACATGGGGAATGGGTACTTATTTTGCTATTTAGTTTAGTCTGAGGGCCAATTCTGGGCTCTTCTTGCCTATTCCAGAGCAGAGGAATAGAGGGAAATTAAAGGGCACCAAGTTTGCACTCTCTCCAAAGCCTAAAAACTCCACCATAATTGCCCAACCCTAAGCTAGGAATTGTCCTGACATGGAGGATGGAAGGGGCAGAAGGAAGGGCTCAGGAGAGCTGAGGCCATAGAATCATTTGCAGTATTACAATTGGCCAGAATTTGGTAGTGAGCAGGTATGCTCTGAAACAGTCATCTTATTTATTTAGCTCTAGGGTGAGATCTACTTCCAGGGATGAGAGAGAAGGTGGGAAGGAGGGAAATTTGGTAGGGGTAACAGGGAGGGTATTTATTTTAAAATATTTTTTGAAAGGCAGAAAAGATGTCAGGAAATTTTTAAAAATTCATTTTTTTTAAGAATAAAGTAGTAAATAACTAATGATTTTTTAAATTAATTTATTTTTTATTGTGGGTAAAAATCAAAATTTTCACAATACATACCACTATTTGTAAAATGATATATAAATATATATGCATATATGTGCATTTGCTTACAAAAATGTTATTTATATATATATAAATATATTTTAAGAGGTGCTTAAATTACCGAAAATATTACACGGAAACCCCTGGGATTCCCAAATCTGAAAGGGTGAAACAGTAGATTGAAGCTGGGAGAAAAAAGAATTAATGAGCTTGAAAATAAGATTATTGAAGTCATTTAATCTGAGGATAAGAATGAAGAAAGGGTGAAGAAAAGTGAACATAGCCCAAGGAGAAAGTGGTACACCATAACACTTACCACTATATATGTTTTGGCAGTCACAGAAGGAAGAGAAAGAGAGAAGGGTGCAGAGAGAATATTTAAAGAAATAATAGCTAAAATCTCCCCAAACTTAATGAAATACATGAATATACATATCACGAAGCTCAACAAATTCCAAACAAAATGAAACCACTCCACAGCATATTATGCTCAAAAATGCCACAAGCCAAAGATAGAAAGAATTCTAAGATCCATAAGAGAGAAAAATTTGTCACACATAGGGTAATCTCAATAAAATTAAGTGCTAGAGGTCTTCCATGAAGATGTTATCAGATTCAGTAAGCAGGGCACAACTCTCTCACAGAAACAATGGAGGAAAAGCAAAAAGCTATCTGAGGGAGCTTCTTTGAGGATCTGAAGACCAGGAGAGTGCTGCTAATCCTACAGAAGTGCAAGGGACAGAGAGATGAAGCCAAAACAAAAACTGTGAGTTAGTAGCCCCTGGGAACAGGAATAGCATTGATATCACCACCAAGGAGTACAAGCTGAATAAAACCAATGGCTCACTGCAGCCAAATGAGAGAAGAACACACATCTTCCTCCCTGGGAAGAGACAGTGTGGGGCAGAGGACAGAGAGTGGTTTCTCTTCTCTGTGTTTGGACAGCAGAGCCCACTTTGATTTTTGGCTCTGGTGAGATCCATATCATGGGCAAGTGGAGGTTGAGACATCTTGTGGAATGATTTGCCAAAAAGCACCATCTGGTAGCTGACCAGAAAATATCAAGGAGAAAAAAAATGCTTTTTGGAGTCCCCTTGGATCAGATCTGCACCCAATTAATGAGTCCTTCATCCAATTTTGATAACCTGGGAAGTTACAAAGACTTGGAATAAGTTGGACAAAAATAAGGGAAGAATTATGAAACAAAACCTCTAGCTAAGAAAGAGAAAATGACTATCAGAATAAATACACCAACATATTCAGAGGCCTAGATATCAACAAAAAATTAAAAGCCATACTAAAAACAGGAAGAGATGGCACAGCCAAAGGACCAAACCAAAAATCCGAATGAGAAACAGAATTTAAGACACCTCATCAACAATAATCACACAAATCTCCTAAATCAATTCAAGGAGTTTAATGAAAATATGACTAAGTAGATAAAGGATAAAGACAATGGATGAATATAAAGAACAATTTGGAACCCTGCAAAGAAAAGTAACAGAGCTTATATGAATGAAAGATACAATGGATGAAATCATGACTCCTGAGGATAAGCCTCCCTGGCACCAAGGGATTACTACCAAGTGTCAACTATCAATGCATTTGGAAAAATGTCTAGACCAAAAGGGAAAATATTAAATGAAAATGAATTTTAATGGCTAAGAGATTTCAAAGCGAGTCAGGTGTTCATTCCAGAGATAATATTTATGCATGTCTCATGAGGATTCTCACCAACTGCCAGAGTGAACTATGCCTCAAGGAGGGGTACTTCTAGAGACATCTAGCCACTGTAGGTAGAGCAGACATCCCCAGGAAATCAGCAGCCCATTTCTGGGCCTTACCTTGGAATATTATGATAGTTTATCAGGGCAAGTTATAAGTTAGACATATTTATAATTTTCCTACACATGTTTTTCTATAATTAGCTCTCTACTCATTAAACATATGTTCTAAAACTTAAAATTTCCAGGTGTTTATATGCCAGTTGAGCCCTGAATCTCAGCAGAGTTGCAGCCAACACCTACTCTCCACTTCATTGGACTCACCCAGGACAACTAAGAAAAGGATGATGATGGACAATGCCAATCTCAAAAACACAGAGCATATCTACAACTGCAAACAAGACAGTTCTATCCATATGTCCCATGGATTTAAACTCCCTCAGTTGTAAGCAGAGTTGGCATCACCATACCAGAATCCTCCAATTTGAGGAATGAAAAAACTTAATGAGAGAACACATCTATGGACTAAAGTAGGCTGATTATTATTCTAGTAAAGGAAGAACTTGTAACATTGATATAAAGACAGTGGTCACCAGATGTTCTGAGGGGAAGGAGAGGGAAGAATAGGTGTAAAATGGGGCATTTTTTGGGCATTCAAATTTTTCTGCATAGTATTGCAATGTTCGATATAAGTTGTTACACATTTTGTCAAAACCCATAAAATTGTGCAGTGCAAAGTGTAAACCATAATTTAAACTATATCCCATGGTTAGTAGTAATGCTTCAGTATGTGTTCATCAATTATAAGAGGTACCACACTAATGAAAGATCCTGTAATGGGGGAAAATGTGGGAAGGGGGCTGGGGTATATGGGAATTCCCTATATTTTCTATGTAAATTTTATGTAATCTAAAGCATCTTTTAAAATAAAGAAAAAATAAAATATATTAGAGGAATATAGCAGCAGATTTGAATTGGTGGAGGACAGAATTAGTGAATTGGAGGATTGAGCATATGCATTTGAAAAGACAGAGTAACAGAAAGAGAAAAAATTGGAAAAAAATGAAACAATCTCTAAAGGAATTGAATAACAGAAAAATGCACACAAACATATTATCAGCATCAAAAAAAAAGAGAAGATAATTGAAAAGGGGCAGAAAGAATATTTGAGGAAATAATGACCAAAAACTTCCCAACCCTTATTAAAGTCATAAATATCAATATCCAAGAAGGACAATATACCCCAAATAGAATAAATCTAAATAGACCTACTCTAAAACATTTATTATTCAGAATGAAAAATGCCAGAGATAAAGAGAACATTCTGAAAGCAGCAAGAGAAAAGCAATACATCACAAACTAGGGAAGCTCAGTAGAACTAAGTGCCGATTTCTCATCAGAAACCATGGAGGCAAGAAGAAAGTAATATGAGGTATTTAAGTTGCTGAAACAGAAAAACTGCCAGCCAAGAATTCTTTTTGCAAATAAGAAATAAGTGAAAACTGTCTTTCAAAAATAAGATGAATTTAAAGTCCTCACAGATGAACAAAAACTGAAAGAAATCTTACCAAAAGACAGGATTTATAGGACATACTTAAGAGAGTGCTGCAGCCTGAAAGGAAAAGACAAGGGCAAGAGACTTGGAAAAGAGTATAGAAATGAAGATTATTAGGAAGAGTGAAAGAGCAAAAAGATGGACAATGGTAAGGTATGACAATGTAAAGCAAAAGGATAAATGGATGAAGTAAGTAATGCCTTTACAGTAATGACACTGAACTTTGATGGATTCAACTCCCTAAACCAAAGACATACACTGATAGAATGGATTTTTTTTTTAAACGAGCCATATATATACTGTCTACAAGAGACTTTCCTCAGACATAAGAACACAATCAGTTTGAAAGTGAAATCAAGGAAAAAGGTATTCCACACAAATAATAATAAAAAAAGAAATACAGTAGTGATTCTAATAGTGGACAAAATAAACTTTAAGTGCTAAACTGGTATAAGAGTTGAAGAAGTTCACTACATAATAATAAAATGAGAAATTCACCAAGAATAAATAGCTATAATAAATATTAGGGCACCTAACCTAAGTGCCCCAAGATATATGAGGCACAATCCTGCAAATCTTAAGGGAGAAATTGATATCTCTACAATAATATTTGGAGAATTCATTACACCACACTCAGCATTAAATGGAATATCTGTACAGAAGGTAAATAAGGAAACAGAGGTTGAACCATATAAAAAATGAACTAGATCAAACAGACATTTATACAGCATAACAACACAAAAGAGGAGAATATACACTCTTTCATGAGCTCATGGATCCTTCTCCAGGATAGACCATATGTTGGGTCACATCAGGTCTCAAAGAACAAAACAGAAATAAGTTAATTTTTGATCAACAACAATAAAAAATCAATAGAGAGAATCAACAAAACCAAAAGTTGGTTATTTGACAAGATCAAGAAAATAGACAAACCATACCTGGACTGACAAAGGAAAAAAGAAAGAAGAAACAAATAAATAAAATCAGAAATGAGAGACTGGACATTACCCCTGACTCCAGAGAAATAAAATAGATACTATGAAAAACTGTATCTCTCCAGAAAACTAGAAAACATAGAAAAAATGGACAAATTCCTAGAAACACATGAACATCCTACACTGATCCTAGAACAAATAGAAGAACACAACAAACCAATCACAAGTAAAGATATTGAAGCTGTCATCAAAACCCCCCCAAAGATGAAAAGCCCAGGACCATATGGTTGCACAGGTGATTCTATCAATGATTCAAAGATGACCTAACATAAATCTTGCTCAATATCTTCCAAAAAATGACAAGAAAAAATGCTACAAAACTCATTCTATGAAGGCAGCCTCACCCCAATATCAAATCCAGATAAAGTTACTATGAAAACAAAAAATTAACGACCAATATCTTTAATGAACATAGATGGAAAAATCCTCAATAATGTACTTGCAAACAGAATCCAAAAGCATATTTTAAGATGTATACACCATAATCAAGTTGGTTTTATCCCAGGTATGCATGGTTTTTCCAATGCATAAAATCAATGTGTAAAAAAATAATTAATAAATTGAAGAATAAAAATCACATGACCATCTCGACTGATGCAGAAAAAGCATTTGACAAAATGAAGTATCCTTTCTTTTAAAAATATATATATACAAAAGATAGGAATAGATGGAAGCTTTCTCAACATGGAAAAGTGCATATAAGAAAAGCTCACAGCTAGCATTGTACTCAATGGTGATAGACTGAAAGCTTTCTTGCTGAGATCAGAAAAAAGATAAAGATGCCCACTGTTCCCACTGTTATTCAATATTTTGCTATACAAGTTCTAGCTAAAACAATTAGGCTGGATAAAGAATTAAAAGGGGAAGCAGGTGTGTAGCTCAGTGGTTGGGTACCTGCTTCCCATGTAGGAGGTCCTGGGTTCATTACTTTGTAGCTCCTAAGACAAAAAGAAAAATAAAATTTTGAAAAACTTTTTTACATTGTATACAGCTAAAAGAGAAACAATTTGGCTACCACAATAAAAAAAAACAACAACAAGAGAAAAGCAAAACTCTACAGTCATACTTGGGAAGCCTGAAGCACAGAGCTGGTGCTTAAATAAAAAAAAAATTAATAAAAAACAAATGAAAAATAAAATGTAAAAGGGAGCAAAATAGGAAAGGAAGAAGTAAAACTTTTGCTATTAATGGATTATTTGATCTTTATCTAGAAAATCCTGAAAAATACACAACAAAATTACTAGACCTAAGAAATGAATTCACAAAGTAGCAGGATACAAGCATAATATACAAAAATCAGAGGCATTTCTATACACCACTGATGAGCAACCTGAGGAGGAAATTTTTTAGTATTCCATTATAATGGGGACTAAAAGAATCAAATATTTAGGAATAAACTTTATCAAGGACATAAAGGATCTGTATTCAGAAAACTACAAAATATTGCTAAAAGAAACCCAAGAAGACTTAAATAAATGGAAGGACATTTCATCTTCATGGAATGGAAGACTAGATAACATTAACTTGTCAATTATGCCCAAACTGATTTCTAGATTCAGTGCAATCTCAAAAAAAAAATCTCAACAGGCTTTTTTTTGCAAAAATAAAAAGCCAATTATCAAATTTATTTGGAATGGTAAGAGGCCCTGAATATCCAAAGCTATCTTTTTAAAAATTAGTAAAATGAAGTTGGAGGACTCTTATTTCCTGCCTTTAAAGCAGATTACTGAGGCAAGATGGCATTGGTTTATGAGGGCACTCACTGACTAGCTTTCTGAGGATGGCCTATTGGGGATGGGGTCCTGTGTGGGGATCTGTGCTGTGGGCACACAGAGTGAGAGTCTTGGGACATCTATTTGGAGGCAGCTCAGTGGCGTGGATTGCTCAGTAGAGATTTGTGAGTTTCAACCTTGCCCATGGAGGTTAACACAGATGGCTGAGCCCCACCTTCAGGGGAAAAGGCTGGTTTGAGCTGCGACTCCTGGTAGCAACCTGGTGAGAGGGAGTGTTCTCCGAGAGTGGGAGGATTCTGGTGGAGGGTCGAGAGGGTTTCCTTTCTGTGGATTTTGCTACCTGGAACCCCTTGCAGGTTTGGGGAACAAAATAGCTGGCTTGAAGCAGGACCAGGTTGAGGGGTGTGGTGAATCTGCTGAAGAAGATGATTTACCTAGCTGCCCAGGGATATGCCCCAACCACTGCTGGCAACCCGGTGAGAGGGAGCATTCTCTGAGAGGGGGGAGGATTCTTACAGAAGGTGGAGAGGGGTTTCCTTTCTGTTGACTTATCTGTCTGGACCCCCTCATAGCTTTGGGAGCAAATAAGCCAGATTGAAATAACACCAGGCTGAGGGGAGAGGACAATCTACTGAGGAAGCCTGATTTACACAGCAGCCCAGAGACACTGAGGTTTGGCTCCAGAGGGTGCGGAGTCAGACATTTTTATTGTTCTGCACTGACTAGCATCAGAGCTTAGCTCCCTTGGGGAGGCCAGGAAGTGGGAAGTGCTTGAATATTGTCCATGAACCTAGTTAGTGTCAACTCAGTGAAGGGGGTGGTCTAGAAGAGGACATATTTTGGGTCAGTTATTTCACCAAAAAAAGAATACAGTCACTTTAAAAAATAAAATATGAATTTTTCTTTTTAATTTAGTTTTGTAACTAAAATCTGCCTCAAAACCTGCAGATAGAACTTTACAGAGCAATTGATTGATAAATACAAACAGGCTGAAAGGTTCCACAAGGGCCCAAGAAGAAACACTGTTCTTCCTTAATTTGTTTTACTGCTTGCTTGTGTTGTTGCTTGTTTTTTTCCTCTGCTTATTTGTTTTCTCTTGATTTTATTTCCTCTTTCCTCCCCTTTTTTTCTTTCATTTTTTTAAAAAATTAGGTGCTGCTAGCTTGTCTCTTCTTTGCTGTGCTTCTTCTTCAGTGATTTCCCATTCTCTGTCTATATTGATTTTGCCCCCCAAGCTGTTTCTTTTCCTTCCTTAATCTTTCTGTCTTCTGCTTTCAGTTGTGGTTCTTATAAAACACATTTTTTCATTAGCCGACAACTTAAGGGTGTCAATTACTATTCTATCTATTTGGTTTTCTTCTTTTTTTTTAAATTAATATTAACCTTTTCCTTTCAGCCCATTCTTTGCTCTTTCTCTCCATCCTCATCATTCTAGACTTCTAAATCATTATATATATGTTCCTCTATTTGGTTTCGCAGTTCATGGTAGGTACTCCACATTTTTCCCTACTAATCTACACTGCCTACATTAGCTAAATATTCATTTCACTAAGTCTTATACAGCCACTCTTCTAACTTTTATCAATATAACTATTATCCTTCTTCCTTTCTCACATCTTTTGATTCCTCTGGCCCTAATCTTTTGCCTTCAAGGGAACATAGAAAGAAGAAAGGAAATAAAATAAGAAGAAAAAGTGTCAAAGAGAAAACTTAACACACACACAGAACCACCAGCTAAATAAAATTCGAGAGCAGAGAAAGAAGCTAATCAACCAAATAAACCCATCAAGATTTGGGAGTTTTTTGATGAATGTTTCAATCTCTTCACTTGTGATTGGTTTGTTGAGGTCTTCTATTTCTTCTAAAGTCAGTTTAGGAGGTTCACGTGTTTTCAGGAATTTTTCCTTCTCATCTACATTTTCTAGTTTTTTGGCATGCAGTTGTTCATAGTATCCTCTTATGAACTCTCTTATATCTATGGAAACAGAGTAATGTCCCCCCTCTCATTTATGATTTTATTTATTTGCATCATTTCTCTTTTATTCTTTATCAGTCTAACTAAGGGGTTTTCAATTTTGTTCATCTTCTCAAAGAACCAACTTTTAGTTTGGTTGATTCT
>JAKSZT010038682.1:1080355-1108728 GCA_026826555.1 Tolypeutes matacus
ATTTTGTTTGTCCATTTTTGTTTTGTTGTTGATTTTCTTCTTCCTGTTAATTTGTGCTGTAATGTAAATGCTCTAATCTTGAAAAAAAATGATGCATGCACAACTCTGAGATTATACCAAATATCACTGATTGTACACTTTAGATGGTTTGTATTCTTTATGAATATGTTTTTTTAAAGCCACAGGATCTGTGAGAAAAGGGTGTTAGGGACACAAAAAGGAGCAGTTTGTCAATGAGACTTTGGGGGAAGATAACATCCTAATTAAACAGTAACATCTTTGTATATCACTTAAAAGGTGAGTAAACAACTAAGTACAGCTAGACATATATCACTTTAGCATGAAAAAGGCCTGAAGTATGCATGTGCCACCATGCACCTCCCCAACCTCATGACATACACCCTGAGTGCAAAAGAAGGGAGCAAAACACAATGCCTAAGGAAAGAGATAAATAAAGAGTGAAAACTAGCAGAGAACAGAGGAGAAAAATACACAATACACTGAGATGAAAGAGGAGAAAATTAAAGAGATGGAGGATGCAGAACTATGTGGCACAGGTCACAGAATAGGTGGAGGCTCCTGAGATATTATGAAACACTGGAAGGTTTAACTGAGGTCAGAAACAAAGTTACAACAGTTGTGGGTGGGAGTGGCTCATTTTCCTAGTGCTATGTGTGTCTGAATGTAGGTATGTTTTATTCCAAAGCCTTTAGGTTCAAGTGGGTGCACTTTTCTGCCACACAAAATAGCACACAGATGAATGCAAAATCCACCATCTGCTCATATTGTCACCGCATATTTGAACTGCACCAGAACAGTTCCACAGTTTCAAAACAATAATTTTAGCAGAACTAATGGTATTTAGAGTTTAATTCTTCAAATAGGTAGAATTATTTCCAATCCTCCCCGATGCCTTCAACATTGGCTCCTGAAATACCTGCTGCTTGCTGACAGCAGTGTGCAGAATGCCTCATGCTTAATGCAAAGAGATGGGAGAGTGTATAATTGGACAAAAACTGACATTATGATCTTCAGAATAATGTTAAAACAAAGTCAACCTTAATGGTTTAAATTATTATTTTCTAAGATCCATAACTTGAATCTGACCATTGGTCCTTATTTGTCCAAATAATTTATGTGGAAAAATCACTGAAATTGAATTAAGTCAACAATTCTTAACCAAGGATTGTCTTTGTTTTATGTTACAGGCAACCTTTCTGAAGACCTTGGCTAAGTAACATTGTTCTTTGAAAATAAGTGAATAATATATTTCAGAGCAAACTCTTACTGCACCTCATTGTTTCAGAAAGGAAAAAAACTCCTGGGAGAAGAAGGTATGTGATAAAAGTTTCCACATGAGCCCTTCCCTTGTAGTTGTTTCTTAATCCCTCATTTCTGACCTATTTTATCCACTGCTAAATTTTGGCTTAGAAGTTATAACCTTTTCATTTTTAATTTCAGCCTTGAAAATGGCTCAATGTTATGCAGGTAGCCAGAAGCAGGAGTATCCAGGAACTAATTCTTAGTTTTATCAAGCACACTGGCCTCAAGGCCAGGTACCCTGCAATATGCATGTGCACACACACACACACACAGAGACTTTTTCCTCCAAGCCATCATTTCCTTATGTTCACTATGCTGAAGAGTTTAAAATTAAATCTAACCTAATTTAATTACCATTTCATTATATTTTCATAATATCTTACAAATTCTATTCACCTATGCTTTCAGATAACTTCAAATCTTCTTCAGAAGAAGGTTGGGTGTCTGTTATTATATCTACATCAAGTCCAGGGATTCCTGGAACTCTGCATAGGATACTGTTTATATGTTGGCAATGATATTTTAAGAGTCAAGTTTTAAACATGGCTCAGCCCAGGGCAAGATCCAGGTAAGAATGAAAACACATATGTATAGGTATTCATAGAGAGGAAAGGATTTGGGTTACAAATGGAGCTCTTGTTTATGGCTGAGGGCACTAGCTACAGTTTGAGAGGACATATCTGAGTTCCAAACTAGAGTCGAGGTGAATGAAGGACAGAAGAGAAAAGACCCGTGTTTGTGATAGGTCTGGATTAATTTTCCTCAGGGGGCTTCTTAGTCATAAACTACAGCATCATGAATTTGGCCCATAATAATTTCCCCTTCTTTTATAATGAAAAACACCATGGTTGCATGGTTGTGAAAGACAGTGACTTACCTAATGGCATAGAAATGATAGATTTCAGGCAATGTTGATCCCATGAATTTGGACTTCTGCCTCCATTGTCATACTGTATGCATCATGTCAACAGTCCATCCCACCAAGAATCCAGAGGAGAAGAAGATGCCCTAAAAGTATTTGGAAATCACTCCTGGTGGTGCTGCACATCTCAGTTTCTTCCTGAGTGACTTGTCACATATCACAATTGCAGCTACTCTCTAAAATTCTGGGTTTGAAGGGGATAGAATATTATAGCCAAGAATGGTACCAACAAAATGCTTTAGAGAATCAGAAATACATATGTCAGTGAATGGGTGTGGGGAGTAGCTGATGGAGGATAGGGCAATTGCAGGATGACACCCATGCATGTTAGGATCATGTCTTGTGGCATAATGACACTAATTGTCTATGGGTCTCACTCAGGGCACCCTCAGGTTGACTTGTCAAATTAGAAACAACTTTCTCACTTGGGATAGCTTTAGACTTCTAATACATTGTAAAATTTATGACATCTATTCAATAGTAAGAATGATAACTTTAAGTTGTTGCATTTTATTTCTTTATTAATTTTGCAATTAAGTATTTTTACCTGTAAGTAAGCAAGGTCATGTATTATGTACCATTTTATCAAGAAAAAGAGGCCCAGAATTCTTAGGAGATTTTCCCCAGGTCATATAACTAATTTCTATAATATTGCACTCACTTGCATTAGATAACACCAGCATATTTCCCAGATGAAAAAAAAAATGTACTCTTTATACCACACTTTGAAAATGGGCTTTAAGAAAATACCCATGAACAAGTGGACTGAAGTGACTTTCAAGGCTCAAATTTCTACATTTAGAATGTTAGCATATAAAAGTCTTTGTTCTTAAGTCATTTTATCTTCGGTTTACAATAACAATTAAAATTTATTTCTACCTACAACCACAGGAACCTGCCTCAGGGGAGAATTAGTTTAACAATGTAGTCTGTATTAATAGGATCATATTTCATTAGGAGACTGTCTGGGTCATTATTGTGCTTTATCTTGTGTTTACATAGATTTATATAAATATGCACCTATATGAAAGTAATATTAGGAAAAGGAATTCAGGAAATATGGGAGAATTTCTTCAAATGA
The DNA here is from genome assembly GCA_026826555.1 of Tolypeutes matacus. Classification (NCBI taxonomy): domain Eukaryota; kingdom Metazoa; phylum Chordata; class Mammalia; order Cingulata; family Chlamyphoridae; genus Tolypeutes; species Tolypeutes matacus. Next base: position 1,083,682 of record JAKSZT010038682.1, read on the forward strand.
CAAGGTAGAATTGAAATTTATCAAAGAATTAAGATTCAAAGTGAAATATATATTTGATTCCTTTTTTAAGTCACAGTTTGAATCTTAGAGACCTGGACCTGTGTCCAAATATTGATATGTATTAGTATTTTTATTTGGACAAACCATTCCAAACATTTTTCTCAATTGCAATGTAAGAATATTTCTCTACCTAATTGCTTTGATATGAAAAATAAATACATGTAAATGTGCTTCAAGTAGCACTAAGCACATGGTATATATTGAAAATAATATTAGACATTTTCACAAATCTTTAAAATTAGAAAAATCTGTGTTTAGATATTAATTGTTTTTTCTTTCTGTACAAACCCTCTGTATCAAGATATTGACAGTTTTCTTGATGAATGAATGAAGTATGAAAAGCTTTGCCTGAGGGAAAGGAGAAGCTTCTCTTTGGAGAAAACTAGAGAAAGAGCCCAGATAGATGCTATACTGCATTAATTATTATTGATTATGTCCCAATATTCTGTGTAAATTATTGTTGACTATACCCCAATACTGACGAGAGCTTCTCCATAGAGGATATCACTCTGGATGTAGACACCACTCACCCATATCTCCAAATTACTGAAAACCAAAAAAGCCTGAAGTGTGATGTCTTTAAGGATGTACCTGAAAATTGTAAGCGCTTTGATAACCTGGTCTATGTGTTCGCTTACCAGATTTTCTTCAAAGGTAGACACTACTGGGAAGTGAGTTTGAAAGAGAAAATAAAATGGACACTGGGCATTTGTAATGATTCAGTATGCAGGCAGAGAGAAATCCAAATCTCCTCAGAGTTTGGGTTCTGGGCATTATAGATTGAATAGAAGTAACGACTACTAGGTTCTTGGAAATCCATGATAACACTCCACCTTGAAGAATCTCCTGAGATTGTCGGGATCTTCCTTGACTATGACTCTGGGAGGGTCCCCTTTTATAATGTCACCAACCTGTCTCATATTTACATGTACAGGATGAACTTCAAAGAGGCCCTGAGGCCGTTCTTCTATCCTGGCCCCCTTCATGGGGGCCAGAATGAACACCTTCTAGCCATAGTGCCCTTAAGTCAGATAGAGCAAGCCACATGTAGAAGGTGTTCTGTGTGATGGAAAAAAAGTTCCCCAATTTTGAGCCTGCTTATATTTGGGATACACATATATTAAATGGATTATTTTTATTTTAGAGCATTCAGTATTCAGTTATTATTCTTGCAAATAAATTTTAAAAATCATTTTAAGGGGAGTGGATTTGGCTCAAGGAGTTGAGCACCTGCTTTCCACACAGGAGGTCACAGGTGCTTCCAAAATAAATCAAAGAGCAGACAAAGAGCAAACATGGAGCAAAAACAATGAGCAGATTATGAGCAAAAAAAGAAAATGAACACAAAAACAACTAGCAAAAAACAACAATGAGCAAACAGATGAGTGAGCCATCTTGGGGTGGGGGGGGAATTATATGAAGCCATAAATTGTACCACTATCTCATTTAAGTTCCCACTATGTACATTTGTTAATAGATAAGACACAATTATTGATTGAAATATATGCTATAGGGTTTACTTGATGACCATTCAAGGGCACAGAACCTAAATGCAATTCCCAAAATGCACAAGAGAAAGTATTCATGTGTGCTAGAAGTGAAAGAATGTAGACACTATATATATTACTTTTAGGTATGACTTCTCCTCAATTCATGTGTTAAAATGGAAGAGGTAAATTGCATGTACATTCTTGAGGATCCTGTTTGAACTCACATCCTATTGATTTTCTCTCAAACCAGATGAGCATGTATGTTTTGAAAGGAGGGCCCTAAAATTTATAGTATTCTTTTCAAGAAGTACCCTCAAGTTAATAACCCTCATGCCCACTCATTTCTCCACCTCAATGCTGTTTTGGAGTTCAAGTTATCAACTTAATATTACTTATCTACTTAACAAATATTTATATGATAAATAGGTACATTTAATGTGTCTGTGACTGAGTTTATGCTGATAATGTATACAAATAAGCCATGTCCTCATGGTGCTTAAGTCTGCTGAGGAAGGTAAACAATACACCACTGAAAAACTGAAAATTAAATAATTACAAATTTTGAAATGTTTGAAATGCTATGGAGGAATGGATTAATTAATCTGGGTATAGAACTGTGGTGTGTGGGTTTATTTAGCTCCAGCCATCTGGAAATGTTTTACTGAAAAAGGGACATGTGACAGGTGGAAGTCTTACCACATCAATAGCTTGGAGCATTCAATTCAGGACAATGTGTGAAGTGTGCAAAGAGAAGAACTGGCTGGGGGTGTGAAAGGAGACATAGGGGTTCAAATGAAGTGTGAGACAGCGTGGTTTGAGGTGAGTGTGTAGAGGGAAGTAGCTGAGGAAAAATGGCCAATTGAGCTGAAATAGATTTCCCTTGTGATGCAAACACATAAACAGGTAAGTTATAATAAAATATTTAGTATATAAGTAGAAATATGTTAAAATAAAAATTTTGAGCTACAAAGATTATTGATGGTCAAATCCAAAACCAATAGTAAGCCCACAGTATAGGTTATTTTAAATAAGGTGGTACATGTATGGATAAGCAAAACTTAACATTAGCCTAGATCCTTTTCCTTAATATTTAAATAGGGTGGTACATTACAAAGTTCAAGCATTTGAGTATGGCTGAGCCAGGAGAAACTAATGAAAATTATGTGAAGACTTGAAGGGCAGGAAAGTAAAAGTAATGCTATAGATTCATATTAATTAAAGTTAAACTATCTCTGTGTTCTTGAGTGAATTATTTATGTTCTATGAGTCTCAGTTATTTCAATGTTAAATTGATAGTAATAATAATATTCATATATCGAGACAGCACAGTGACTATATCAGTGTAAATTAAAATAAACATTATAGTCTCTCACTTTCTCCTCAATCTCTTTATCTCTCTCATAATAAATTTATCCTATTGTTTTTTGGTACCAGTTTAGATGGTGAATTCTTTAATGTTAGGATGAACTTTTCAATTTTGCATTCCCAAGAACCTATTTGGAATGTTCCCCTGCACCTCACGGATGTTCAATAAATATTTGCTGAATACATTCATTTCAAGACCTATCACTTCTTGGAGAAATGTAATGAATGGCTGTTCTGAAAAAATAATAGTTTCAATTTTTCTATAATATACAATAAAGTTCATTGGTTAACATTTTATTAGATATAGCTATTAAATATTTGGTCTGGCCACATGTGACCAATTTATGCCATGAAACTCCTCATTGTTTATGAACATTTATAACTGATAAAATCTTTTACAAACATAATTGCTTAAACACAACAATTCTGCTTCAGGGATGAACTAAATCATTAAATTAATTATTTCAGTGTGAATTGGAAATGAGACTAAAATGAATAAACCAAGCCTAGGTGTATAAAGTTTTTAAGAAAAATGTTGTTGTTGCTCCAGGAGCATGCTACTGTATGATAGTTATGATGTTTTTCATGTCCAGAGTCTTCTTGGAAATCATCTTTTCTTCTACCTTGTTCCTGGAATACCATGGCTCTTCACAAAGGTGTTCATTGGGTATATTCAATACATGACTAATTTGCTTGCATAAAACTTGTTATAATTTAGACGTTCTTCTCCCAAATGAGGAACTCCTAATTTAATTATGAACTTGTGCATTCATTATTTTGGAAGTTATATACTAGTTTATGAGAGAGGACATGAATGTAGAAACATGCATTCAGACACCCAAGGGGCAGAAGAATACCAGTTCAGTCTTATGGGAATTCATTCCTTTGACTTTAATTAATATGAATCTATAGCATGACTTTAATTTCCTCCTCTTCAAAATCTTTAGATAATTTTCATTAGGTTTCCTGGGATTCTTTGATAAATGCATACTTTCCCCCTTTGATTTTCTTGTCTTATTCCCCACACTCCTCTTTCCTTGTAACCACTTTCTCTTTGACTAGAAACCCAAATAATTAGTACTCATCTCACAAATTTCCTTATTTCATTAATCCATATTAGTATATGAATTTCAAATTCCTAATTATGGTTTTAATGCAATCACTAATCTCCTTTATCTGGATTATTTTTAATAACATTTAGCTTTGTGAAGTGGAGATGGAAATGAGGGATTTTTCTCATGTGGGTTTTTGTTTCATTCTTTTACCATGACATAATACATTCCAAGTCACTATCTTGGACTTCTCTTGGAGAGTCACACCATGGATTAAAATGCAAGGAAATCTACTTTGCACTGCACAATTTTTAGGTTTTGACAAAATGTAAACTGTAGACCATGGTTAACAGCAATGCTTCAATATGTTTCATCAATTGTAAAAAATATACCACACAATTTAAAGATGTTGTTAATGGGGAAAAGTGTGTGGGGGGGATGAGGTATATGGGGATCTCCTATATTCTTGATGTAACATTTATGTAATGTAAAGCTTCTTTAAATATTAAATAAACAAATGAATAAGAAAATCCAGTTGTTGATTGAAAATCATTGTTTGAGTGCCCTTATATGAGGAAATGTTAGGATTTCTCAGAACATGATCTTTGCCTTGAAATATGTGAAAGTTCTTATGAAAATTAGAGTAAAATGCAATTTTATAAGTCCACAGAGTGTTAAATATAGAAAGACAGTATATACACCCAAAATAAATAATAATATATATAAAGGTAAGTAAATTCTTTTATTGTTAGTGCTTTTCTTTTGGAAATGTCTGATTATGTGTGAAAACAGAGAAATAATGTGAATATCATAGGTGGTGATTTAAGTATTTACTGAGTCATGGACTAGGTGATGTTTGAGGAGTCTTCTAAAATCCATAAGGCAAAATGATTTGTCTCAGCTACAGTAGAAGATGCTGTCAAATTTATATACTAGAAAATATAAACCAGTTTCTCATCAACATCATTTGAGAATCTCACATATAATCATAGACAAGTGTGATTAGCTAGTGATTAAACTTAAGAAGTACTCATTTAATTAATCCATAACATCACCTCAAATTCATGTGGTTCATAAATGGTTTATGTTTTCAATATGATGGATAAAAATAGATAAATTTAAAAAAATTCTAATTCTTGTCAAACAAACAAATATATAGCCATAAACATTGTGACCCAACTCAGACCACAATAAATTTTTGAAACTCTTACTAAGTCATCCAATTCATGTACCATTGGGAGTTAGAAAGGAAACAATAAACCTCACTGTTAAGTAAATTATGTAGTATGCCAGGAGGCAGAAAGTTACAATGACTCAGAAAAATCTGTATTTTAGTTCTATTTCCCATCCTATCTCACTTTCTCAAGGATGTTACTCCTTGTTTTTCCTCTATGGCATCTGTGTCTACCATTCCTAACAATGTCTTTATGTCACATATCTTAAATTAAAATACTTCCTTTGGTTCCTGGCTCTCTCTAGCTACTTCCTGTTTCTCTAATTAAATTCTAGAAAAACTTCTCATAAGAATTTTCCACAGTTGTTATCTCCACCTGTTCATGTCCTATTTGTTCTCACTCCTATTCCAGTCAGATTCCCTGCCCTTAAGCACCACTGACCGCTGAAAGTGACAAACACATAAACTTAATCCATCCTGCAGCACCATTTATCACTGTTGTCTGAGCCTTCCTTTTTGAAACACCTCTATGACTCAGTGTGTATTAGTGTATGTGGGTATATTAATACTGAATTTGTTCATTAATCATTATCAAGGAAGACTTTTCAGCCCTACCTGACATGGTGATGCATTGGAGCAAATTCCACTGAAAACACTGAGCAGGGAGATTTAGTTTCATATCCATTTCACCCTGTTTGAATACATCAGGTGCTACAAGAAAACTTTTGTAAGGATAGTTAAAGAGAACTTGCCCAAATGAGACCTAATTCCCACCACTAAGAATTTAAAAGACACCAAATGTTAGCTCTACATTCTCTATGGCTTTTCATTGCAGGCAGTTATTGATTTCTCCAAAATCATCTTTAAGCTTTGGAAGTAACTAATACTTTAGAAAATGCTAAACTGAAAGCTGAGGTTATGGTAAGACTTGTTGACCACATAAGTGTGGAATTAGTACCTCTAGTTTCTGTTATTTCACCTTTGGGGGAAAACACAACTGATATAAATGTTAACAGTTTCTGATGGAGTTAGATTGACTTGGCTATTTTTTTAATATAACTTGAAAACAAGGACAGTACTGAAATAAAATGCTTCCGTATTAAGCATAATTACCTTACTTTCTCAAAGTAACTAAAAAATGGTGAGAAATGACAATTGATATTGAAGAATGCTTTTGCCATTTGTGCTGATAGTAAATCCTCATTCATATTTATAATATAATCTACACAAAATCCCAAATCACAAATATCAACAGCAACATTTAAGGGTTATGCATTAAACATAATTGCAGGCAGGGTGCTAGTTCTCAAAACAATATTTGAAACTTATGAAGAAAATCAGATGAAGGAAAAAAAAAACAATATGAGGCTTGTTAGTGGTTCAGGGGACATAATTCATAGGGGTGATATGGTCTCTGGGACTGGGTAGAGAGGGAAATATACCAGAGGAGGGACTTCCAAATTACTATCTAAACATCATTCAAACCAGCCATTTGAACCTAGGGTAACATGAGTGGAAACTGAGGAAAAACATGATTTATCAGAAAATTATTTGCCATATTGACTATAACCACTTTTTTCTTTTTCCAGAGGCAGTAGTTTGCTTTGGGACCAATTTGAGACTTGACTTTAAACATTGTCCATGAAGCAAAAAGGAGAGCAAAATGGCAGAGTAAGAAGCTCCAAACATATCTCCTTGAGTCATTGAAACAGAAAATTTGTTTCATTAAACAGAAAGTATCAAAATCAACTTCCTCAAAAGTCTAGAAAAATTTAAAGGTATACAACAACAAGTGAATGCTGAATCAATAAAAGGGCAGCCTAAATTGGTAGGAAATGTGTGTGGCACTCACTTGTGCTGGCTCCACTCTTCTGCCTGTACTGGAAGGATTTTTAGGACAGTAGTATGGTTTCCAAAAAGGTTTCCTTTTTATCTAGCTATTGAGGGAATACATCACACCCACCCTAATGTACAACTTGAATTTGTTGGCCTGTCTATTACAACCTCTCCAGTGATTCATTGAAAGAATGGCTAAAGGTACTCATCTGTTTTGCTTACCTCAGGAAGTCTAACCTGTTCAGAGAAGTGACATGTAACAGAGCAAACTACAGCCACCTGGAGTGAAATCAGCATTTTAGACATAAAATACAATGCCTGGAGCCTAGGAAGAAGAACTGGGAAGAGAAGTCTTTCTTTTCTTTTTTTAGAAGAAAATAGGACACCAAGAGAATTTCCACAAACCTGGGGACATTTTTAAAGCTACCATTCATGCTGAGGGTAAGATGCTGCTCACAAAGACTGGGATAAAGCCTAACTTCACCATGGTCTGACTTATGACCCCAGTATTGACTGGACTGAATGTGAAGGAGAGCTGCAACACAGAGCCAATCTACAATATAGACTTCACCACAACACAAAAAGACAGCAAACCCTGAGGAATGTGGAGAATCTGGCCTCCAGAGACAATCGAGAAAAATACTCAAATGTACAGACTTCAACAAAAACAAGAAAATCAGAAAGCATACACATTAACAGTAAAATATGACTCATTTGAAGGAATAAAGTCACAAAAATATCCTGATGCAGCTCAGCTATTGAAATTAATAATTAAGGACATTAAGTCAAGTCTCCTAAATATGTATAATGAGATCAATGAAAACATGTGAAATTAGAACTAAAGAAATTGAGGGAAATGATACAGGAAAGAAGGAGGAATTTCATCAAGAAATACAGTGTTTTTTAAGTTACCAAGTGGATGTTCTGCTGCTGAAAAGTCCATTAAATAACTTTTTTAAAAATCACAAGAGGTTTTCAACAGCAAATGTGAATGGGAAAAAAATGAATCAATGAAATTTAAGATAAAAGTAATTGAAATTTATTTCATATTAAGGAGCAGAAATTAACAAAAGGATTAAAATATTAGTTAAAGAGCCTAAGGGACCTGTGGGACACCATAAAGCACACCATCATATGCAATATGGGAATCCCAGGAGGTGAACAAAAGAGAAAGGAGGGGAAAGAATATTTGAATATTTAATAGTTAAAACCTTACCAATTTTGATGAAACCATGAATATAGAGATACAAGGATCTCAAGGAAGTCCAAATAGAACAATCTCAAAACAGTTATGCTGAAAAACATGATAGTCAAACTGTGGAAGACCCAAGACAAAGAGATAAACTTAAAATCAGTGAGATGGGGCACTTATCATGTACAAGGAATCTTCCATAATATAAAGGGCCAATATTTCATCAGCAACCATTGAGGCCAAAAACCCCTCTGATTACATATTTATAAAACTGAAAGAAAAGAAAAAAACTGGCAATCAGGATTTTATATGGAGAAAAATTGTCTTTGATAAATGAAGGACAAATCAAGACATTCCCACATAAGATTTTAAAAAAATGTGGGAGGGAAGCGGCTGTGGCTCAATCAGTAGGGTTCACGTTTACCATATGGGAGGCCCTGGGTTCGGTTCCCGGGGCCTCCTGGTGAAGGCAAGCCCGCCCGCATGGCGTGGTTAGCTGACCCAGTGAGCACAAGCAGCAAGGGGGGGATAAGTGAATAAATAAATAAAATCTTTAAAAAAAAAATGTGGGAGATTGTTAAAACTAGACTTTCCCTGAAAAATATTAGGGAATTTTTTAACATATTTAAAAAATATGTTAAAGGAAATTCTTGAGGAGAAATGGAAGAACACTAGAAAACACTAATTTGAGGTCATATGAAGAAAAAATATACATTATACAGGTAACTATATGGGTAAATATAAATAAAATTATTGTTTTATTTTTGTTTTTTGCTTTAATGCATTTTATATATTATATAAAATATAAATGTGTAAAAATAACCATAAATTTATGCTATTGAGCACACAGAAAAAAATGTCATTTGTGACTAGAACCACATAAGATGCGGGAATTGAGGGGTATAGGAACAGAGATTGTGCATTTATTCTTCTTTGGAGAAGTGTCTATTCAAATCACTTGGGGAGTTTTTAAATGGGTTGTTTGTCTTTTTATTTTTGAGGTGTAGGATTTCTTTATTAGCCCCCTATCAGATATATGATTACCAAATATTTTCACCCATTTGCGGGAACCCTCTGATCTTTACATCTAAGAATTAGCTTGGAGGCTTGTTTCTCTGCCCACACAGAGAAATCACCACTTCTGCTTATGCTATCTCCCTTATTTCCCATCTTATCTCCTAAGTAAATCACTAAATGTTTCTGTAATCCAGCTTCCCCATTATCAGCCTGGAATTCTTTTGAGATTATTTACACCCCTCATGTGCTGCCATAGCTGCCTGATACCTCTGCACATGCACCCTGATGTTGACTGTGAAAAAATCCTGAATAAAATTGTGCTGGGGATCAGCTCAAGAGAATAGCTTCTTCAGCTGCTTTCCCCTGACCTCTCTCAACCTCTGTATTCAGAGTAATTTCATTGTCCAGTCATGGGCTTTGCTGGACAGACCCCTGCAAGACTTTGCAGGATAGATTGTTGCACCCATTGAGTAGGCTCTTTTCACTTTCTTGACAAAATCCTTTGAGGTGCAAAAGGTTTTAATTTAGAGGAGGTCCCATTTATATATTTTTCTTTGTTGATCATGCTTTGGGTTTAAATTTCATGAAACCATTTTTTAATACAAGATCTTGTAGATGATCCCCTACATTATCTTCTAGGAGCTCTTTCATCTTGGCTTTTATATTTATATATTATATCCATCTTGAGTTAATTTTTTTAATAAGTTTTGAGGTGGTATTCCTCTCTCATTCTTTTGATTATGGATATCCAATTCTCCAAGCACCATTTGTTGAAGAGGCCATTCTCTCCCAGGTGAGTGGGCTTGGTGGTCTGTTTGTATATCAGGTGACTGTATAAGTGAGGATTTATATCAGAACTCTCAATCCAGTTCCATTGGTCATTGTGTCTATCCTTGTGCCAATACCATGCAGTTTTGATCCCTGTTGCCTTCTAATACATTTATAGGTAGTTTGATTCCTCTGATTGCATTTTACTTTGCCAATATAACTTTGGCTATTCAGGGTCCCTTGTCCTTCCAAATAAATTTCACAGTTAGTGTTTCCAATTCAGTGAAAAATGCTGTGGCAATTTTTATTTGGATTGTGTTAAATTTGTACATCAGTTTGTATAGGATAGACATCTTAATGATGTTTAGTCTTCCTATCCATTATTAGGAAATAGTCTTCCATTTATTTAAGTCTTCTTTGATTTCCTTTATCAGTGTTGCAGAGTTTTCTGTGCAATAGTCATTTTCATCTTTAGTTAGATTTCTTCCTAGGTATTTGATACTTCTAGTTGTTATTGTAAATGGTATTTTTTTTCTTGATTTCCTCCTCAGATTGCTCAATGTTGTACAGAAATGCTACTGAGTTTTACATATTGGTCTTAAAACCTGCCACTTTACTGAACTCTTTCATAAGCTCTAGAAACTTTGTTGTATATTTCTCAGGTTTTTCTATGTATAGGACCATTTCATCTGCAAATAGTGCAATTTTTACTTCTTTTCCAATTTAGATGGCTTTTATATCTTTTTCTTGCCTAAGTGCTTGAGCAAGTAGTTCTAACACAATGTTAAATAAGAGCAGTGAAATTTTGTATCCTTGTCTTGTTCTCGATCTTAGAGGGAAAGCTTTTAGGATTTCAACATTGAATATGATTTTACCTGTGGGTTTTTCATATATATCCTTCATGATGTTGAGGAAGTTTCCTTGTATTCCTATCTTTTGCAGTGTTTTTATCAGGAAATTGTGCTGGATTTTGTCAAATGTTTTTTCTGCATCTATAAAGATGATCATTGCTTTTTAATTTCAATCTGTTTATGTGGTGTATGACATTTAATTGATTTTCCTATGTTGAAACATCCTTGCATTCCAGGGATGAAATCCACTGGGTCATGGTGTATAATTTCTTTGATGTGTTGTTGAATAGGATTAGCAAGTATTTTGTTGAGGATTTTATCATCTAGATTCATTAGAGAGATTGGTCTATAGTTTTCCTTTCTTGTAGCATCTATGTTTGGCTTTGGTATTAGAGTGATATTGACATCACAGAATGAGTTAGGCAATGTTCCCCCCACTTCTATTTTTTTTGGAAGTGTTTAAGCAGGATTGGTTTTAATTCTTTCTGGAATGTTTGGTAGAATTCACCTGTGAAGCTGTCCAGTGCCAGGGTCTTCTTATTTGGGAGGTTTTTTGATGACTATCGTTATTTGTGATAGATCTGTTAAGTTCATCAAGTTCTTCTTTCTTCAGTGTAGGCTACTTGTGTGTTTCTAGGAATTTGTCCATTTACTCTAGATTATCCATCTTGTTGGCATACAATTTTTCAAAGTATCCTCTGAAGATACTCTATTTCTGTGGGGTCAGTGGTGATATCCCCTTCCTTGTTTCTTATTTTGTGTATCTGCATCTTCTCTCTCTCTCTTTTTATTTGTTAGTGTAGCTAAGGGTTTGTCAATTTTAATATTCTTCTTAAAGAACCAGATTTTGGTTTCATTTATTTTTTTTTGCCCTTTCTTATTTTCAATTTCATTTAGGTATGCTTTAATATTTGTTCTTTCTTTCCTTCTACTTCCTTTGGGGTAAGATTGCTGTTATTTTCCTATTTCCTTCAGGTGAGCAGTTAGATCTTTCATTTTAACTCTTTTTACTTTTATAATATAAGCTTTTATGGCTATGAATTTCCCTCTCAGTACAGATTTTGTGCATCCCATAGGTTTTGATATGTTGTGTTGTCATTTTTATTTGTATCAAGGTAGTTATTGATTTCATTTGTGATTTCCTTCTTAACCCAGTGTCTAAGAGTGTGTTTTTTAACTTCCATATCTTTGTGCCTAATCTGATTCTGTGTAACTTACTGATTGCCAGCTTCATTCCATTGTGTTCTGATAAATTATTTTGAATAATTTCAATCTTTCTGAATTCATTGGGAGTTTTTCTGTGACCTAACATGTGGCTACTCTGGAGAATGATCCAGGTGCATTCGAGAAGAAAGTATACCTCGCTATATTTGGGTGTAATGGTCTGTATATATATATTAGGTGCAGATTCTCTAATAAATTATTCAAAGTCTTTCTTTCTTTATTGATTCTCTATTGAGATATCTGTCTAATGGTGATAGTGTTTTATTAAATCCCCCACTATAATTGTAGAGACATTTATTTCTCCACTTAGTTTTTCCAATGTTTACCTCATGTATTTTTAGGGACCCTGGTTAGGTGCATAAATGTTTATGATTGTTCTTTCTTTTTAATAAATTACCCCTTTTCTAAATAAAGCGTCCTTCTTTTTCTCTTACAATAGTTTTGCATTTAAAGTCTATTTTGTCCAGTGTTAGTATAGATATTTCTGCCCTTTTTGGTTATTGTTTGCATGTAAAATTGTTTTCCAACCATTGACTTTCAGCCTTCTTGCATCCCTGGGTCTAAGCTATTTTTTTCTTTTTTTTTTTTTTTTTTTTAGTCAGCATATATATGGTTCATATATCCTTATCCATGCTGCCAGTCTATGTCTTTTGACTGGTGAGTTTAATCCATTAACATTCAATGTTATTACTGTCAAGCACTTATTTATGGTACCCATATTTTCTTTAGGTTTGTTTGCAATATTTTGTTTTTATTTCTCTTTTTTTTTCATTTCTCTTACAGTCTCCTCCAACTCTCTCTCTCTCCTGCTTTTTCCTTTCAACCTGCAAAACTCTATTTAGCATTTCTTGAAGGAAAAATTTCTTATTGACATACATTATTAATGTTTATCTGTGAATATTTTGAACTCTCTCATTTCTGAATGCCAGTTTTGCTGGAAAAAGAATTCTTGGATGGAGGTTTTTCTTTTAGCACCTTAACTATGTCATACCACTGCTTTCTTGCCTCCATGGTTTCAGATGAGAAATTAGCACTAAATCTTATCAAACTTCCTTGTATGAGATGGACCTTTATTGTCTCTTTCGGCATTCACTCATTTTTTGAGCATTGGGCAATTTGATAAATATATGCCCTGGAGTAGACCTGTTTGGATTTATACTGTTTGTGGTGTGCTGCCCGTCCTGGACATGTATGTCTATCTCCTTCAATAGAGTTGGGAAGTTTCCAGCCATTATTTCATCCAACACACTTTCTGTTCCTGTTACATTCTCTTCTCCCTCTTGGAGGCCTACAATACATATATTTCTGCATTTCATGTCATCATTCAAATCCCTAAGTCCCTGATGGATTACTTCTATATTTCTATGTATATGTTCTACTATCTGTCTGATTTCAGATGTACTGTCTTCCACATCACTAATTCTTTCCTCTCCCCCTGTCAAAATCTGTTGTTATGTGCTTCCAGTGTATTTTTGGTTTTCTTGGATTGTGCCATTCATCACCATTATATCCTTTATCATTTTATGTATGTTTACATTTTCTCCAGTATGTTCTCCCAGTGTCTTCTTACTATCCATATTCTCTCCTTTCACTTCATTAAGTTGATTTATGATATTTGTTTGGATATCTATGATTATATCTTCCATGTTCTGCATTTCCTCCTGGTTTTTAATTGATCATTGGACTGGCCATGTCTTCCTGTGTCTTAGTATGGCTTGTAATTTTTTGTTGGTATTTCTCAGGTAGATGGAATTCACCAGGAGGGGAGAACTTCCTGGTGGCCAGGAAGTTTAATAAGTCACAACCTGCTATTTTGGTTTCTTCCTCTCTCTGTCGCTCACTCTCCTGGGAGCTGTGAAGCAGTGTGTTGGTCTGCTGTACACATAATCAGGTCCCCAAGGCAGACTTTGGCTCTTTCTCCATTGTTTTATTGAGAGCTGAGCCTAACCGAAGGTCCATGTTCCCACAATTCCCCCAGGGATTAAATTTAAACCTGAGGCATAAAGAGATAAGCCAGACTATGATGTTGATTAGCAGGGACACATCCAAGATCAGTAAATTTTTGTCATACTAAAATGGATGTCTGAGATGATATATTCTAATATAATTCATACTTAGAATAAGTAGCTGCAGTTGCCCAAATCCACTGTGATGCAAGCAGCACATAAGATCTGGCAGTCCATGGATGTGTAACAATGCATTCTCTATATACATCACTAAGTATTAAGAAAATGCAGCTCCAATAAAAGCATCACAGTGTATCTACCCATTATTTTCCTTCTCACAGTATATGATAGAAAGGGGACAGGGACATACTATGATCATCCCATATTTAATATGAAACTTTCACTGATAGCCTTGAGAGTAGAGGGGCTTACCAGTTCTTGCACCTCACCACTGCAGGCCTTTTATAAGGCTTACCCAAAACATTGTCACACACCACACAACACACTGCAATTACTTTACAAAAGACTGAGCTACATAGCCACATGACCATCCACTTCAAAAGGAATGGGAAAGAAGCTTTTTTGATATTATGCATTCCTAATTAGCAGAACAAAAAATTGAAATTTGAAAAGAAAACAAATAGTGTCTAAGTTTTTAGGAAACCATCCCACTTTTAAAAGGAGTATATTTTTTCATCTAAAAAATCAGGAGATTGAATATCTATCTATCTATATCTATCCATCTATCTATCTATCTAATCACCATATTAAAAAATACCAATATATTTTATTATAGAAAAAATAAGGGAAACATTTATTTGACAGAAAGTAAGAGCATATTTTTAAGGAAAATAATTTTAAACTTGTACAAGTTCATCAAAAGTTAAATGATACAAAATAACTAATTTCCTTTTAAGCCTTAGCATAAATCTCTATCCCTATGTTAGGAGCTACTGGAAATTGAGCTAATCTCAAATAACTGCTGACTAAATTAACTGAAGTTTAAACCTATTATATATATATATATATATGAAGGTAAATATACTCCTCGAATAGTATATCAATGTAAATTGATTTACATTTTATCAGTTTTGTGAATAACCAATTTTAAAAGGCTTCAACTTCAATTGGAGGAAGATATGTGACAATTATGTGGGTCTTATTTTATTTAATAAAAAATTTTTATACTCAGAATGAAAATGTTTCTTTTTTCATTTCATTATTTCTAGACAAAATATGGAGAAAGAAAATGAGAACTCTATGGATAATTTTACTCTCTTTGTACTTTCTCCAGGAATGAGAAAACCTGACTTCCTCAAATAAACCATTTTCCTTGTATTCAAAATTGGGGACAGTAATTTTATCAGAAAGTCAATATATGAAAACATTTTTCCTTTAAAATATATTTCTCATTTCCATTCATTCAGCTATATAGAAGACATAGGGAGAAAAAAATGAGAACTCCATGGTAGGTTTTCCCTCCTAGGACTCTTCCAGGATCGAGGCATGTTGGTTTCCTCATCTGCACTGTTCTCCTTATCTATGTTGTTGCCAACATTGTCAACACAGGAAACACCAACCTGGTCCTCCTCCCTCTGGATCCCTGGCTCCACAACTCCATGTGTTTCCACCTCAGATAGTACTACCTCATGGACATCTCTCTAATTTCCATGGCTGTCCCCAAGATTCTAATCAACATATTCCCAAAGATATCAGATATTCCCTAAATTAGTTGTGGGTTTCAGATTTATTTCATTTCCTCCCTTTTAGGCAGCTAATATATTTTGCTCACTCTGATGGGTGAAGAGTACGTGACTATTTGTAACCCCTTGAGTTACATGGTTATTATGAACTCTGAAGTTTGCCTGTGGATGGTCATTGTGTCCTGGGTTTAGAGCAGAGGTTCTTAAATGGGTCAATATTGAGGAAAAACAAACATAAGGGGGGAAAGCAACTATGGACAAAATAGGTACTATTATTCTAGCAATGAAAGAACTTTTAATAATGATATAAAGGCAGTGGTCACCAGAGGTTCTGAGGGGAAGGAGAGGGAAGAATAAGTGTAATATGGGGCATTTTGGGGACATTGGAATTGTTTTACATGACATTGCAATGACAGACACAGGCCATTATATATTTTGTCAAAACTTATAAAATTTTGCAGTGCAAAGTATACAGCATAATTTAAACTATGGACCATGGTTACCAGAAAAACTTCAATATAGGTCTTCAATTGTAAAAAATGTACCACACTAATGAAAGATGTTATTAATGGGGAAAAGTGTGTGTGGGGGGAGGCGGTGAAGTATATGGAAATCCCCTATATTTTTGTTGTAATAATTATGTAATCTAAAGTTTTCTTTAAAAAAAACAATGATAAGGTGGAAGGTGGTGGTTTCTCAGTGGAAGAGGGTGACCATGCTCAAGGGATGTGAGTGGGGTCGATGGTGATGGAATGTTAGAGTGAGTAGAGTGGGTGAGTGTTGGACTACCCGTGGAATTGGGGGATGGCTGGGTGAAAGAACCGGTGAATCCTGGGAATTTTTATATAAGGTCATTTTGGAGACTTGGGAATTGTCGTGAAAGACATTCCAACAACAGATGTAGGCCATTATATATCTTACCATAACTTACATAATTTGGTGAGAGAGAGTGTAAACTACAGTGTTAATTTTAACCACACTTAGTGGCAATGCTTCAAAATGTGTCCATCAATTGCAATGAATGTACCTCACTAAAAAAAAAAAAAAAGTTGGGAATATTATTTTGGCAAATATGGCAGGTGAGGGTTACTGGTGCATAGCATCCGGGATGAGGGAATATGTGGGAAAGGGTGCACCCAGGGCATGCTTTTATGGAATATGAATGTGCCCATCTTGCCAAAGTGTTTATCTCAGTGGGTGGAGATCCAAAGAATAAACCAGAAAATATTTAAATCCCTTTTAGGGAAGTCCTGCTATGTTTTCAAATAATGGGTATTGAATCTCTTGAGAACATAGAGAGTGCTTAATAAAAGAAAATCATATGTTAATTGAAAACTTAGTGGTTACCATAGGCTCAAAAGAGAGGAGGGGAAGAATAAATGGAAAAAAAGGCATTATTGCAGCATTGGAGCTCATCTGCATGATCTTGCAATGACAGATACAGGCCAATTATACATTTTGTTTAAACCTTTAATAGTGTATGGAGCAAAATGTAAACCATAATGTAAATGATTGACCATGGTTAGTAGCAATGCTTCAATATTTATCAATTCTAACAAATGTAAACATGCATGTCAGATTTTATTAAAAGGGGAAATATGAGAGGGGGAGATGGTGGGTATATGGGAATGACCCATAGTTTCTATGTGATTTTCCTGTAATCTAAATCTTCTTTGAAAATAAAGTGAATAAATAATACACTGGGAGTTCATACAGAAGAAATTGTCTCTGTACATAAAATATAACTGATCTCACAGTGACAAAAGACACAATGTAAATATTTTTTAATTTTATTTTTCCATTATTTTTATTACTTTTTTAACTTTGTTTTGAGGAAGGATTTGGAATGTGGAATGGTTGAACTGTGGAAGTGGAGGATCACTGGTGTGGAGTGTCAGTGGTGGTGGAATGTGTGGGGAGAAGTACACCTGGGTCATACCTCATTGGAATATGAATGTGTTCATGTGGTCATGGGGTGTTGTCTCAGTGGGTGGAGACCCACACAATAACCAAAAGAATATTGACTCTCCATCCTGGGAGCTCCTGCTATATTCTCTATTAGAATGGCAAGAATCCCTAGAGTGCATAGGCAGTGCCTAGCAAAGTAAGACAGACCAATATGCCAGGCTCTTGACATTGATACTTGTTCTTATGAATGCTGTTCTTGTGAAGTTGAAACTTGGGCTATTATTATACATTACCTAAGAATTATCTCCTGAAAGCCTCCTTGTTGCTCATGTATGTCCTTTCTCTAAGCCAAACTGGGCATATAAATTCACTATCATTCCCCCGGCATGGGATATGACTACCAGGGATAAGGCACCCTGGCACAAAGGGATTACTACCAAGCACTAACTAGTTATGCATTTGGCAAAAGACCTTGACCAAAAGGGGGAAATATTAAAAACAAATGAGTCTTTATGGCTAAGAGATTTCAGAATCAAGAGGTCATTGCATAGGTCACACTTATGCACATATTAGGAGAAGCTCACATGCTGCCACAGTAATCAGTATCTCAAGCAGTGGGCTCTAGAGATATCTAGTCACTACAGTCAGGGCAGTTGACTCACAGAATTCAGCACCTTGTTAGTTGTCCTTACCTTTGAATATCTGATAACTTCAGCCCCTAATGCATTTGAATATTACTCAGCTGTAAGTAGGAATGAATTATTGACACATGCAACAATATGAATGAATCTCAAAGACCTTATGTTGAGTGAAGGAAGCCAGTTACTAAAGGGCCAATATTGCATGACATCACTGATATGATCTAAGCATATTGAGCAGACTTAAAGAGCTAGGGACTGGAAGTTAGGGTAACAGTAGAAAGAAAGGTATTAAGTGTGTTGACCCAATGCCCAATATGGACAGAACTTATGATAAGGTGGAATGGATTGGTTTGGCAGTGGATGGGGGTGATGTTGGTGCAGGGATGTGAGAGAGGTTGACAGTTTTGGAGTGTGAGGGGGAGCAGTTTTGGGGGGTGGATTGGCTATCCATGCAGCTGAGGGTAGAGCTGAAGGAAGAACAGTTGAACCCTCGGAAGTGGATATCTGTGGTTGAAATTACAATTGTGGGAATGTTCTTTTGGCAAAGAAAGCAGAAAAGGTCAATGGTGCAGGGTGTCAGTGATGGAGGTATGTGTGGAAAGGGTGCACCTGGAGCATGGATCTATGTCATATGCATGTGTCAATTTTGACAATGGGTGTTATTGCAGTGAGTGGAGACCCACATAATAAACAAGAAAATAGTAAACCTCCATCCCAGGGAGTCTTGGTATATTTTCAAATAGAAAGGCAAGAACTTTTCAAGTACATAAGTGGTGCCTAATAAAAGAAAACAGTCCAATATTCCAAGCCCTCAATATTAACACTTGTACTTATGAACATTATTCTTATAAAATTCAAACCTTGCCGAATTATATCTATTGACTAAGAGTTACTTCTGAAAACCTTGTTGTTATTCAAATATGGCCCCTATTAAAGCCGAACTCAGTAAATAAACACACTACCTTCCTCCACAGTGTGGTACATGACTCCCAGGTATGAGCCTCCCTAGCACCAAAACCAAGCACCATCCAGCAATGCATTTGGAAAAGACCTTGATGAAAGGGGGAAACATCAAATACAAAAGACTTTTTATAGATAAGAGATTTCAAAATGAATGGGGATGTCATTCCAGAGGTTACACTTATGCAAGTCTCAGGCAAATCCCACTAACTGCCTCTGTGAACAAAGCCTCAAGAACAGGTAGAACTGAGGGCTTTAGAGTCATCTGGACAACATAAGCAAGTCATGCAATTTCTCAAAATAAGCACACTGTCATTAGGTCATATCCTGTATTTTATGACAATCTATTTCCCCATTGTAACAGGATTAAATTCATGCATAATTTCACTACACATGATTCTACTGCTCCTTTTATTGGAGCCTATAATTAACACTATATTCATTAAATATAAATCTCAGAGATTTAAATCTTTGGTCCATTCACATTATAGTTGAGCCATGAATTTCAGAAGAGTTGCAGCCAACACCTACTCTCCAGTTCATCATCTCACCCAGTAAAACTAACAAAATGATGATGATGTATATTTCCACCTCCCAAAACAGAGTATCTACAATTTCAAGGAAAACAGCTATTTTCATCTGCCCCATAGAATCTCACCTCCTTCTCAATCTGAGGCAGAGCAGCATCACCATCCCAAAATACTGAAGGCTGAAGAATGAGTGAACATCAGAGATGAATGTAACCATGTGCAATGTAAGCTTACTAATATGGCAGTAATGGAAGAACATGTAATATTAATATAAAGATACTGGTTACCAGAGATTTTGAGGGGCAGAAGGCAACAATATATAGAACATAGGGAATTTTCACAGCACTGGAATTAAAAGTAAAGCATAATGTAATCTATATACCTTAGTAACAATGCTTCAATATTTATTCATTAATTGTAACAAATGTATAGACTGTTGTAAGATGTTATTAATATGGAATTATTGAGAGGAGGACGGATGGGTTCTATGAGAATCCCTTAAACTTTCAATGTAACTTTTTTGTAATCTAAAACCACTTTAACAATAAAGTTTATTATATTTTAAAAAATACCACACAATCAGAAATTGACAGAAATTCTGGGCATAACATCAGCAAGAATGTAGAAGAAGTTAACGCAGTCAAAAAGTCAGTCAATGCGATCAACCACTTAAATAGGCCAAAATAAACAAACAAACAAACAAAAAATAAACATATACATGTCCATTTACACAGGAAAAGGAATTGACAAAATACAAAATCCTTTCATGATTTAAAAAAAAAACTACCAATAAAGTAGATATCGAGGGGAATTTCCTCTCCTTAATAAATAACATCAACAAAAACAAAAATAAACTTTCAGCTATCATACTTAACAGTGAAAGTTTTAATATTTTAGTTCAAAAATATGTAATAAGGAAAGGGTGCCCACTCTCTCTAATCCTTTTCAAAATAAATGGGAAATTCTAGGTAGTTTAATATGACAAGAAAAAGAAGTAAAAGATATACCGATTATAAGAGAGTCCTCATTTCAGTAGACTTCTTATCAAGGCTTCATTTACTTAATTTAAAAGATATGTTATATTGTGTGTGCTCTGCTCCTCTTTCATCTCCTCCTCTGTGATTCTCCAGCGACACCTCTGAAAATAGGAGCTTATCCACCCTGAGCACAAGCATAGATTGAATGTGGCTGGGTGGGTGCTAAATTTCTTGAAGCAAACTTTAATCAGAGTGGGATGAACACTTATAGATAATTACTTTCCTTATGGATTGATGAGGGAAATCTTAGTGGCATTGTGTTTATTCCTCAGAAAGTCCCCTGTGGGAATAATCTAGGTTGCCCTCAGTAGTGAATTACAAAACACACCCTTATATTGGTTATTATTCTTTCCTTATTTTATTCTCCCCGTACCTTCCCTCCTACTCCCTGAAATTGCTCCCTAAATAAACTATTTGCATTCTTTTTTTCAAGTCATGCTCTGCTTTGGGATAATTTATCAAATTGGGGAATAACAATGAACACAGCTGCTTGATCAAAAATTACTGAACACATTTTCAAATGATTCAGAATTTTAATCCAGAATTTGGATCCAATCTACTCAGGAAACTCTATCAGAAGCATATCAAATTAGGGGCTGACTGGAAATTTACCAAGGCCATAGACATAGAAAAAAATGAATGTTTATATGAGAAATAGTAATCTAAATGATTGTGACAATATGACAAATTTTCCATCAAAAAGTAAACACTAAAACCCCTTTCCATTAAAACCATTTAATTGACGTTGCTTTTAAAATTATTTAAATGGAGAATTTGGCAGAAGACACCTTAAATAAATATTTTTTTATTAGACTTTGAATCTGAATGAAAATATAATTGGGTGTATGTGGTAATGTTCATGATTTCTAGAAGAAATATCATTTGTGAAAAGAGGGTAAAGAAAAGGGAATTCAATTCAATTCAATTTCAAATCGTAGAATGTCTTGTTAAACTTAGGCATTAATTAAATCTCTGGTATCTTAAGGAAAATTATTTTTTTCACAATAAATGATACAGAAGATCTAGAATGAGAGCTTTTTTGCTAAAGGTGCTATTCTGAAGTATCACATTTTATGAAATAAATACAACTGAAGAATGCAATTGTAGAGTAAAAACATCTGTTTTTATTTAATGAAAATTCCATCCAGATCCATTGCTACATACTTGAAATCTCCTGTAAATACACTGAATTTTAATATAATTAAAGAAAAGTTTAATGGAGTCAAAGTAATTTTGATAAGTGTCATATACAGATAGAAAAAAATATAGACATAGAAGAAAATCTGAAACTTACTCTGTTGGTTTAACATTATGTATGCTTGATGCTAAGTAAATCAGGAAAATCAGGTAAGTGTCATTTCTGTCACAAGCAGTTGTATATAAATCCTATAGTTAATAACTGACAGAATAAAAATTAAAGTAATGCCCATATTTATTGGGAATAGACTAAATTATATATCCATTCAATTAGATAATTACAAATGTTTGGTTATTTTAAAATATAAACACAGAAATAAAAATTGTTAACAATGAATATATCCTGATCCACAAAGAATTAATAAATTTGATGACTGAAAATTGTTACCCGGTTCACAAATATTCAGAAATTTTTAATATTACCATGTTACTTTGCAATTAGGCTTTACCCAGAACACACCTTAAAGCCTCTCTCACATCCTTGTTCCTTAGGCTAAATATGAGTGGGTTCAGCATGGGAGTGAGAATGGTATAGAATACAGAGAAACCCTCATCATGTTGTGAGGTGTGCAAGGCACTGGGAATCATGTAAATGAACATGGGTGGACCAAAGTAAAGAAACACCACAATCAGATGGGAGGACAATGTGGCAAGAGCTCTATTCCTTGTTTTGGCATAATTTAAATGGATAACAATAAGGAAGATGAAAATGTAGTAGGCTAGAATGAGGCCAAGGGAGTGAGGAGAAACACAATTCCAATCACAAAAATTTCTTTCTCATAATTTGAAGTGTCATCATATGATAACTTAAGGACTGCCTGAAGCTCACAAAAGAAATGGTGGACTTCTCTTGAGCCACATCTTGGAAATTTCATAGTGTATGTTGTTTGGATCAAGGCATTAAATGCACCTGCTAAACAGGATACAATGGTCATCTGCAGGCAAAGTTGAGGATTCATAATGACCACATATCGCAAAGGGTTACAAATCGCCATATATCAGTCATAGGCCATTAGAGGGAGCAGAATACATTCACTGCGTCCAAGAGCTGAATGGAAATAAACTTTAGTCCCACAGCCAATATAAATAGTAGATATTCCTGAGAAAAAGTTGGTAAGCATCTTGGGGACTGTTGTGAAAATGAGAGAGATGTCCATGAGGGAGAGCTGGCTGAGCGGAAATTACATGGGGCTGTGTAGTTGGGACTCAAGAGAGATGAGGAGGATCAGGATGGTGTTTCCTGTGATGGCAACAATATAGATAAGGACAATAGTGCAGATGAGGAAGCCTACATGCCTTGATCCTGGGAAGAGTCCAAGGAGGGTAAAACCTACCATAGTGGTCTCATTTTCACTGTCCATGTTTTCTATACAGCT
Source organism: Tolypeutes matacus (assembly GCA_026826555.1). Lineage (NCBI taxonomy): Eukaryota > Metazoa > Chordata > Mammalia > Cingulata > Chlamyphoridae > Tolypeutes > Tolypeutes matacus. The sequence continues at coordinate 1,107,009 of JAKSZT010038682.1, forward strand.
AAATGAATGAAAAGAGAAATATATCAAATTATTACAAGGAAAAATTATTTATAAAGGAAAAATATTTTCACATATAGTCTTTGTGATGAAATTAATGTCCCCAACTTTGTCCTAAATTTGACCCATCCTAGGAGAAAAACAGACTCAATTTAGCATTTGCATTTACTAAGAAACATAGTGACAAATGCCAATAAAATATATATTAATGGATGATCCTATCCACATTTAGCATTCTACATGCATTAATCCTGGCACATAATTCAAATGTTGATACTTCAGAATTCCTAGCAGTCAGATATTTCAGGTTGCTTGATATAAATTTGAATTTCAATTTGATTAAATCCAGTATTTCTTTATTGGAGCACAGTCATGATTTGTATAGAGTATAATTACTCATCATTCAAATTTTACAGTTTACTGCACTCTGTGTTGAATGACATCTAGGAAACATAAATACTGCTTTGTCTTAATTGATAGCTATGTGGTTAACCAGGAAATTAATGGCATAAGAAGCAGATCACATTTTGGGGGAAGATTCTAATTCTGTACATCTTGGTAGGAGTATTGAGAAAGGCCGCTTCTGGCTACTGATTTTCCTCCTATGTTCACCAAGGGATTTCCCATCAAAAGTATGTGAGGAGGTGTTGTGGGAACTGCAAATACTATCCACCCCATATTTAACACACATTAGAAAAATTCATAAAAATAGTTTCCTGTCCTCCCTACCTGTACAATGAAGATTATGAGAACTGAGAGGTGTACTATGAAGTCCCAAACTGAGCTTGCATTTATTTGCTAATTATTTTTCAAGTTGCACAGTATATACTTAGATTGCTAGGGTTTTTTTTCATATAATAAACTTTATAAAATAGTATTATAGAAAAATTACATTGAAAGTATAGGGGATTCTCATATACCCAATCCCCTTACCCTCCCACATTTTCCCATATTAATAACATCTTACATTAGTGTGGTACATTTGTTATAATTGATGAAAGATATTGAAGCATTGCTACTAACCAAGGTCTATTGTTTACATTAAGATTTATACTTTGGACCATACCATTCTATAGGTGTTCACAAAATGTATAATGGCCTTTACCCATCATAGATTGCGATGCTTTTTTTTTTTTTAATTTACATAAACAATTACTCCTTCTACCCCATCAACCTGGTAACACTATGGTATTACAAAGTTTTGTAAATTGCCAGACATCAACAGATCCATCTCAGGTCTATCCTCTTTCTATTTTTCCCATTTTCACTTAAGAAATTTTGAGTGAGCACTGGCTATGTTCAAGTCACTATGCTAGTTGATATAAGAGATGTGAAGCTTAGTGAGATACGATCCATTTATGATAATTTAGGGCTTTGCAGAAATAAAAGAAACATAAGTGCATAAATAATTCTGAGATGAAGCAGTAATACCATGAATAAATCTACATCTTTTTCCATTTATTTTTCTATGTATGTACTCTAACTGTACATCTATATCTGTACAACAACTTTTGAGCTGATTGACTAGCAATAAAGTCAAAAGGTACACAAGGAAAATTCTTCAGTCCTTACCACCCAGTAGGTGATGTGCAAGCTGCCAGACTTCTCAAGCCATATGTTTCCAGCACACCAGACCACCTCTGCTTCTGAGATGCATTGCAGGGCTGGAAGACTGATCTTCTAAGTGCTTTGGACTTCCCTTAGTCAAGTATGGGGAGTGAGT
>JAKSZT010038682.1:1119695-1136875 GCA_026826555.1 Tolypeutes matacus
TATGTGTGTAGTGATGACTCATTTCAGTTTTAACTTTGATTTTCCTAGTAACAATGATGTTGAAAATTTTTATGTTTGTTTCAAATCTCTTCAGTAAAATTCATGTTCACATCTTGTGCTCATTTCTAATTGAGTTTTTTGTATAATTAATGTTGAATTCTAAAATATATTTATGCTCTTTATATAACTATCCTTTATTTGTAATGTTGCTTGCAAAGGTTTATTCCAGTCTGTAGCTTGTCTTTTCATTCTCTTAAGAGTGTCTTTTGAAGAGTAAACATTTTTGGTTTCAGTAAAGAGCAATGCACAATTATGGTTTATGCTAAACATGTTATATAGTCAAGGAAATGTTTGCTAAGATTTGTGTGGTGAAATTTTACCCTAAGTTTTTACATATAAATTTTATCCCTGTGTTTTTCTTCTTTTTGTTTATAAAGAAGCTTTAAATGTCATAAATGATACATTGAAAATATAGATGGATTGCATATACCAAAACCACTCACCTTCAACAATTTTCCTCATTAAAAACATTTTTGATTAGTGTGGTACATTTGTTACAATTGATGTACATGTGCAGAAAATTTTTTACTAACTATAGTCAATCATGAACATTATAGTTTACTCTTTCAACAGCACATTTTTATAGGTTTTGACAAAATGAATAATTGCCTGTATCTGTCATCGCAATGTCATTCAGAACAATACCAATGTTCCAAAAGTGCTCCCATATTACACCTATTCTTCCTGCTCCCTCCCCTCAGAATCTCTGGGGACCATGTCCTTTATAACAATTTTACAAGATCTTCCATTGCTAGAATAATAATAACTCTACTTTACTCCATAGTTGCATTCTCTCCTAATGTTTGTTCATTCCTCAATATTGAGGATTTTAGGATGGTGAAGCACATTCTGTTCCTCTTTGAGAGGGGGCTTAGATCCCATGTGGCAGCTGGATGGAACTGTATTGTTTACAGTTGTAGATACTCTTTTTGGGGGGAAGGGTGCTGTCCATCATCATCATTTGTTAGTTGTCCTGGACAAGTCCAATGAACTGGAGAGTGAGTATTGCAGTTCTGCAGAGATTCAAGGCTCAACCAATATATGAACAGAGCAAAGATGTAAGTCTCTTTTACATATATTTCACAATTATAATGTTAATTATTTGTTCAAATAAAAAAGGGGAAAATAACCACGCATAACGAATAATAAATTAGTCTAATTCTGTTACATTGAGGAAAATATATTCCAATGAAAGGCCTACTTACAGGGTACCTAATTCTTGAGATTGACTACCTTGTCTATTATGTTTAGATTTCTCTAGAGCCCACAGGAACACCCTTTCTTGAGGTCCAGTCCACTGTGGCTTTCTATGAGATCTTCCTGATATGTTCATAAGTGTAACCTATGAAGAACCTCTTAACTCACTTTGAAATATCTTGGTCAAAAAACTCATCTGTATTTAATATTTCCCCCTCTGGTCAATTATATTAACAGTAGGTACATGGTAACAATCCCTCATTGCCATGGAGTGTCATCCATGGGATTCATGTCCCATGCTGAAGAGAATATTGTGAGTTTATATGCTGAGTTTGGCTTAGAGAAAGGCCACATTTGAGCAACAAAGAGGTTTTCAGGAAATAAACCTTAAGCAATATATAATATTAAGCTAATTTTCAGTTTCATATGAACCTGGTTCATAAATACATGCATCAGTGTCAAGGGACTGGTTTATTGTTCTATTCTTTGGTAGACACTGTCCATGTACATTAGAGATACTTATAACTCTATTATAGAATTAGCAGGACTTCCCAGGAAGGGAATTCAATATTCTTTTGGTAATTGTGTGGATCTCCACCTACCGAGACACACCCCATAACCACTTGAACAGATTCATATTATATAAAAGCATTCCCCAGGTGGACTCCTACTCACACAATTCCCTAACACTGACATCCTATACCAGTAATCCTCCCCTGCTACAGTTGTGACTCTTATGCAATCCAAAACATCTGCACAAACTAAGCCAAAAATAAAAAATAAAAATAATAAAAAAGTAAAATTAAATTAAGAAATTAAAAAAACAAAAATATAAAAAAGCTGCATGTATTTCATCACCAAAAGATGTTATCTTTTGTGTACAATGATGATTTCTTCTGTATGTTCCCCCAGTGTCTTGTTTTTATTTTTTTTATTTTTTGCATTATCTTCAATGAAGCTTTAGTATACAGAATTTTCATATAGAAAATATAGGGAATTCTCCTAAACTGCACCCCACCTCTTCTGACATTTTCCCTTATTGATCATATCTTACATAAGTATGGTACATTTGTTACATTTGATGAACAAATATTGAAGCATTGGTACTAATCATGGTCAATGGTTTACTTAGATAATTTATGATGGCCTGTATCAAACATTGCAATTTCATGCAGAACAATTCCAATGCCCTAAAATGCACTATGTTCCATCTATTCTAGTCTACCCTTCCTCCCCTAGGAACATATAGTAACAAATAAGTTTCAATGGAAGAGTAAGTTTCCTAGTTACATGCATTAATATTGAGGGCTTGTCATATTGGTCTGTTATCTTTTACTAGGCACTGCCTATGTTCTCAAGAGATTCTTGCCACTCTTATTGAGAACATAGCAGAACTGCCCTGAATGGGAGTTTAATATTTTCTTGCTTATTGTGTGGGTATCCACCCACTAAGGTAACACACTATGACAAGATGAACACTTTCATATTCCATAGAAGCATGCCCAGGGACACACTCTCCCTAATATTCCAGTTACTCTCCACAGGTATATTTGCCAAAAGAACATTCCCATCATTGTATTTTTAAACATAGACCTATAAATCACCAGATTTCACACTGTTTCTCCCCCACACACATATGTTAGCACTTTATTCTTTCTTTTATATATATATATTTAAAGAGATGTTTAGATTACATAAATGTTACACAAAAATTACAGGGTTTCCCATGTTCCCCACTACCCACACCTCCCATAACATCCCACATAAACATCTTTCATTAGTGTGGCACATCATCTGCAATGGATATACACATCATGGGGTTTTGCCACTAAGCATGGAACAGAGGTCACATTGTAGACCACACTCTCTGTCACACAGTTCTGCAAGTTACATGCTGATGTAAAATGGACTATATCTGTCATTGTAATGTCACTCAGGCTAATTCCCAAGTCCTGAAAAAGCACCATATTACAACTGCTTTTCCCTTCCTTGCCCCAAAAGAGTCCAGTGGCCACAGGCTCCACCTCACTGTTGTAATTTTTTCCATTGCTTGAATCACAATATGTCTACATCAGAATACCATTAAGTCTACTCTAGTCCATACTTCTTCCCCCAATCCTGAGAAGTTTGGGATGGTGGTATCCACTCCATATCCAAGTCAGTGGGGGCTTATACCTGATGGATATGGTGGATGGGGTTATCCTGCCTGCAGCTGCAGGATCTCTCCATTCCCTGGGATGACAGTTGTCCATCATTGTCGCCTCACCATGTGACTTGGGTGAGTCCATTGATCTGTAGAGTAGGAGTTGCAGCTACACCGAGATCCCAGGTCAGAGGCTCCAGTCTCTGGAAGTACACCTACAAACTTCAGCATCACATATAGGTTTGAATAGAAGGAACTGATGGACCATGTGCAGGGATGACTTATTTGAGTCCAACTCTGTCACTGTCAGGAGCACAGATTCCAAAGTAGAGACCACTGATAAGGCATCAATCTCTGGAGCTATCCCACCTTATTTAGGACCTGGGTGTCTCCAGAGCCCTCAGGAGCCCCTCTTTGTGGGGTAATATCCATTTTGGTGTTCTATGAGATCTTACTGAGGTGTACATAAGTGTTACCTCTGGGATGACCTCCTGACTCTCTTTGAAGTATCTTAGCCACATGACTCCATTTGTCTTTACCTTTTCCCCATTTTACTCAAGATATTTTTCCAGTTCTATTGCCAGGTGGCACTTGGTATTAATCCTTCATTGCCAGGGAGGCTCATCACCGTGAGTCATGTCCCACGCTGTGGGGAAGGCAATGCATTCATATGCTGAGTTTGGTTTGAGAGAGGCCACATTTGAGCAACAAGGAGGCTCTCAGGTGGCAACTCTTAGGCACCCCATAACAGTAGGCTAAGTTTCAGTTACAAGAGCAAAGACTTGTAAGGTTAGTCATCAATAACAAGAACCCATCAGTGGACTATCCTCCATTGCCAGACACTGCCCCGGCACTCGAGGAACTGTTGCTGCTCCCTTGGAGAATGTGGCAGAGCTCTCCAGGCTGGGAATTCAGTATTCCCTCATTTATTGAGTGATTTTCTACCTACTTTGACCATGTCCCAACCCTTGATCATTTGAACAATTTTTTATATCTTTCATATATACTCAGGTGAACTTCCTCCCGTGAAACCCCCATCCCAGACACCCCACACCAATGATCCTCTCCTGCCCTCTCTGTAACCTTTCTGTGATCCAAACTTTCCTTGAAGATGAAGCCCATATATTAGCCAAATACAATTAATACTAAAATTAAATAATAAATATAAGATTAAATATAAGTGATAAAATACGTGGAAACAAAAAAAAACCACTAAAAATAAAATTAAATTAAAGGATTAGGATATTCAAAAAATGGAAAAAGATAAAAAAAAAATTTTATTTAACATTTTTCCTTTCATCACTGCATTATCAGGTGTTCAGTCTGAACTGTGGCACCTGCCCCCTTTCACTCCCCAGTGTCTCCCGAGTTTTCATTTAAATTTCAAAGATGTTTTAGGTCAAAGCAAAGTCACACACAGAATATTAAAGACTCTCATATACCCAATCTCCTTCCCCTTTCCTCACCCCATATTAAAACCTTTTTTATGTGGAGGGTTGAATTGTTATAACTGTTATACAGATAGTGAAACATAACTAATAAACATTGTCAATGGTTTACAGCATAGTTTACAATTTAGATGGTACAGTTTAATAATTTTTAATGATAATTACCATGTCCTGTGTCCATTACTGTATGGTACTGAAAAACATTTCCCATGACCCCTGTTTTATCTTTTCTGTTCCTTCCTCCCCATCCCCCTGGGACACATGACACTCCCCTGTCTTAACTCATTGGATGACACGATTCATAGTTACATGCAACAAGAGGTCTTGACATACTGATTATCCTCCCCTATAATGATCCACCCTTGCTCCTAAAAGACACCAGCGTGTCTGTTTCTGGGTGAATCGGTCCTCCCAGAGATGGTGATCCATCTCCTTCGCACTCATCGTGTGGGTCTTCACTCCCTAACACAATACATTATGATAGGATGAACGCTCACACACTCCTCAAAACCCCACTCAAGATGCACCCCATCCTGAATGCCCCAAAACATTCACCCTAAACCAGTGACATTACCAAGTCAAATTGCCATAAGAGCATTTCCACTCCTGCACTTTCAATATCATACCCACAAATCCCATGTTTGCCTAGTCCCCCTCTCTCCTTTACCCCCAGGCCAGGATATTCTAACCTGCCCTTCCTAATCTACCCACCCATCAACCTGCACCACCAAACCCAGTAATATCACTAAACACCTGTCCTATCATTCATAATGCAACTACACTCTATCACTTTACCATAGATAATGTCCATATGGGTGATTGGTCACAACATTCTCTAATCTTCCTCCCCCCTTTTAACCTGTCTTTCAGACAATGGTTCTCAGAAACTGCTCATTTTCCTCCATTCAAATTAGTGAGGTCATTTAATGTTCATCCTTCAATGCCTGGCTTGCTTCACTCAACATAAGGTCTTCAAGATTCATCCATGTTATTCTGTGTATTAGCACTTTATTCCTTCTTACAGGTGAGTAATATTCCATTGTACATATGTACCACATTTTGTTTATCCATTCATCTGTTGATGGGCACCGGGGCTGATTCAAACTTTTGGCAATAGTGAACAAAGCCACTATGAACATTGGTGCGCATATATGTGTTCGTGCCCTTGCTTTCAATTCTTCTGGGTATATATCCAGCAGTTGAATCCCTAGATCATATGGAAGATCTATTTTTAGGTTTCTGAGGAACCGCCAAACTGTCCTCCACAGTAGTTGGACCATTCCACAATGCCACCAGCAGTGGATGAGGGTTCCTATTACTCCACATTCTCTCCAACACTAATAATATGCTTTTTTTTAATAGCTGCAATTCTGATGGGTACAAGATGGTATCTCATTGTAGTATTGATTTGAAATTCCCTAATAGATAGTGATATTGAACATTTTTTCATGTGCTTTTTAGCCATTTGTATTTCTTCCTTGGAGAAATGTCTTTTCAGGTCACTTGCCCATTTTTTAAATGTGTTGTTTGTCTTTTTATTTTTGAGGTGTATCATTTCTTTACATATGCAGGATATTAGGCTCCTATCAGATATATGGTTGCGAAATATTTTCTCCCATTGGGTAGGTGGCCTTTTTATTTTCTTAATAATGTCCTTTGAGGTGCAGAAGTTTTTAATTTTGAGGAGATCTCATTTATCTATTTTTTCTCTTGATGCTCAAGCTTTGGGTGTGAAGCTCATGAAACCATTTCCGATTACAAAGTCCTGTAGATGCTTCCCTACATTAGCTTCCAAGGTGTTTATGGTTTTGGCTCTTATATTAGGTCTTTGATCCATCTTGAGTTGATATTTGTATAAGGTGTGAGATGGCATTCCTTTCTCATTCTTTTGGATATGGATATCCAGTTCTTCAAGCACCACTTGTTAAAGAGGCTATTCTCTCCCAACTGAGTGGGCTTGGTGGGCTTGTCGAATATCAGATGACTGTATATGTGAGGATTTATATCAGAACTCTCAATTCAGACCATTGCACAGTATGTCTATCCTTGTGCCAATACCATGCAGTTTTGCGTACTGCAGGTTTTACTATGTTTTAAAGTCAGGTAATGTGAAACTTCTAACTGCATTTTCCTTTTTCAATAAGTCTTTGTCAATTTGGGGCTTCTTACCTTTCCAAATATATTTTGTAGTTAGTTTTCCAGTTCCTTGAAAAAAATACAGTGTTGATTTTTATTGGGATTGCATTAAATCTGTAGATTAGTTTGGGAAGGATAGACATCTTAATGGTGTTTTGTCTTCCTATCCATGGATTTCTTGTAGATAGCATATACATGGATCATATTTCCTTATCCATTCTGCCAGTCTGTGTCTCTTGAGTGGTGAATTTAATCCATTAAAATTCAATGTTATTATGCACAATGAATTTCTTACTTCAGTCATATTTTCTTTGGGTTAATGCATGTCATAAGTTTTTTGTTTCTGTTTTTGGCTTTTTAGTTGTTTTTAAACTCTTCTCCAACTCTCTCTCCCTTGTTTTTTCCTTTCAACTTTTAGAACTCCCTTTGGTATTTCTGGAAGTGCAGGTTTCTTGTTGGCACACTCTCTTAATTTCTGTTTATCTGTGAATATTTTGAACTCTCCTTCATTTTTTTTCTTTTTATTTATTTTTATTCTTATTATTTTTAATTTAATTTTTATTGTGGGTAAAAAATCAAAATTTTGACAATACATATCAATAGTTGTAAAATGATATATAAATATATATGCACGTATGTGCCTTTGCTTAAAAAAATGTTATTTATATATATATAAATATATTTTAATAGGTGCTTAGATTACCTAAAAAATTACACAGAATGCACTGGGATTTGCATGTTGCCCACCTCTCACACCTCCCACCACATCCCACACAAACATCTCACACAAGTGTGGCCCACCTTCCTCAATGGACTTACACAACCTGGGGCCTTGCCACCAACCATAGACCACAGTTCACATCGTAGACCACACTCTCTCCCACACAGTTCTGAGTGGTGTGTGCTGATTTAAACTGGCCTACATCCTTTGCCACAATGGTACTCAGGACAATGTCCAAATTCCAAAGAAACCCCTGTATTTCAACTTCTCATCCCCTCCCTGCTCCGAAAGTGTCAAGTGGCCACTGGCTTCTCCTCATTGTTATAATTTCTTCCATTGCTAGTATCACCATATGTGTACAACAGAATACCATCAAGTCCACTCTAGTCCATAGTTCTTCCCCCAATCCTGAGGGGACTGGGATGGTGATGTCCACTCCACCTCCAAGTGAGAGAGGGCATATATCCCATGGATATGGTGGGTGGGATGATCCTGCCTGCAGATGCAGGCCCTCTCCATTCCCTGGGATGGCCGTTGCCCATCATTGTCTCCTCGCCAGGTGACTGGGATGAGTCCATTGAGCTGTAGGGTATGAGTTGCAGCTCCACCAAGATTACACACACACATGGCACATAGGTAGGCCAGAGGCTCCAGTCTCTGGCAGTATACCTAAAAACTCCAGCACCACATATAGGTTTGAATAGAAGGGACTGATGAACCATTTGCAGGGAGGACTTATTTGAGTCCAACTCTGTCACTCTCAGGAGCACAGATTCCAAAATAGAGCCCACTGATAAGGTGTCAGTCTCTGGGGCTATCCCCCCTTATATAGGACCTGGGTGTCTCCAGAGCTCTCAGGAGCTCCTCTGTATGGGGTGATAGGCAGTTTGATGTTCTATGAGCTCCTATTGAGGTGTGTGTAAGAGTTACCTCTGGGATGACCTCCTGACTCTATTTGAAGTCTCTTAGCCACTTGAACTCATTTGTCTTTGACTTTTCCCTCTTTTATTCAAGGTCTTTTTCCAGTTGTGTTGCCAGTTGGCACTGGGTATTAATCCCTTGTTGCCAGGGAGGCTCATCCCCGGGAGTCCTGTCCCACATTGGGGGGGAAGATAATGCATTCATATGCTGAGTTTGGCTTAGAGAGAGGCCACATTTGAGGAACAAGGAGGCTCTCAGGTCGCAACCCTTAGGCACCCCATAATAGTAGGCTAAGTTTCAGTACAAGAGCAAAGTATCATTAGACTAGTCATCAAAAACAAGAACTCATCATTGGGCCATCCTCTTTTGACAGACACTCTCCCTGCACTCAGAGGACTGTTGCTGCTCCCTGGAGAATATGGCTGATCTATCCAGGCTGGGAATTCAAATTCCCTCACTTATTGAGTGATTGTCCACCCACCGTGACCGTGCCCCATCCTTTGATCATTTGAACAATTTTGTATATCTTTCATGTATATTCAGATGAACTTACTCCCATGAATCCCACCTCCCAGACATCCCCACCAACAATCCTCTGCAGCACCCATTGTAACCCTTCTGTGATCTAAATCTTTTCCTGATAAAAACACTGTAAAAGATAGAAATAGAAACCAGACCTAGTGAGTAAAACTAGGTCTGGGACACATGCATGGTTTCTAAAATAATGAATGTTTAGCCTACCCTGATTATCACAAAACCAGGACAGGAAGAATATTTGCATTATCATTATGTTTAAAGATTAAATCAAAGGTTAAGTAAAGTTTGTTCTCCTCTAGATCTTGTACAGATTTAGGAGAGATATCTGACAATAGGTTTTATACCAGAATCAATTAATAGAAAGATACTTTCCTAAATACTGTGTCCTGTCATACAACAATGTACTTTTACTATTGCTTCTCTAGATGTACAAAAAGCATGGGGATAGAAAATGATACCTCCATAGTGGGTTTTACCCTCCTTGGACTCTCCCTGGAAAGGAAGCATGCTGGTTTCCTCATCTGCAACATTCTTCTCATCTGTGTTGTTGCCATCACAGTAAACACCATGCTGGTCTTCCTTATCTTTCTGGATCCCCAGCTCCATAGCCCCATGTATATCCTGCTTAACCAGCTTTCCCTTATGGACATCTCCCTCATCTCCCAAAGATGTTAACTAACTTCTCTCTGGAACAACAGATACATCATATTTTGGCTATGTGACTCAGATCTATTTCTATTCCTCCGTTACAGGCAGTGAATGCATTCTTCTCACACTGATTGCCTCTGATCGATATGTGGCTATTTGTAATCCTTTAAGATATACAGTTAATATAAATTCTGATACTTGCCTTCAGGTGATCATTATTTCATGGGTAGGGGGAGCACTTAATGGTCTATTCCAAACCATATATACAATGAATTATCCAAGATGGGGCTCAAGAGAAGTCCACCATTTCTTCTGTGAGTCCTCAAGCTGTCATGTGAGGACACTTCAATATATGAGAATGTAGAGTTTATCTCTGGAATCATATTTTTCCTTATTGTCTTTTGCCTCATTCTGACCTCCTAAATTTTTATCTTCCTCATTGTTCTCTACTTAAATTCTACCACGCAAAGCATAAAGCTGCTCTTTATGTCACCTGCTCTTCCCATCTGATGGTTGTGTTTTTCTACTTTGGTCCAACCATGTTCATTTACATGACTCCCAGATCCTTGAATACTCCAGAGCATGAAGAATGACTCTCTGTATTTTCTACCATCCTTACCCCCATGTTGAACCCTATCATATACAGCCTAAGAAACCAGGATATAGGAGAGGCACTGAGGAAAATTTTAAGAAACATCTGGTTATAAGGCAGGATAGTAATATTGGGTTTCTCTGGCTTTTTACTAATTTTAGTAACAATCTCCAGCCATCAGTTACATTTCTTTGCTGTGGATCAGGATATATTTATTGACTTAAATTTATGTGAGAAATATTAAAATAATCAAATATGTTTATTAAATAATTGGATGGATATATAATTTGGTCATGCTTAATAAATATAGCCACACTTTGTTATATTTTATTTCAGTAATGAAGTACTGGACTTACAGCCATATAGCTATGATAAAAAGTAATTTACCTAGCAACAAGTAGACATAAATTAAGCTCAAAAGGGTTAGTCCATGATTTCCTTATGCACCTATTTTTTCTAACTACTAATGACATAGACTATAAGTAGATGTAATAGATTATAAAGCAGCCCATTAATATAAGATTTTAGGGTATATGAAAAATAGCTTTGAATGGAATTTGGATTAAATTTTAAAATAGATGCAATTTTAAAATTGTATTTGAAAAATTACAATAGATTATTCAATTAAATGTGCTTCTTTCTAATCAAGAGATTCTTTGGAAGAACAACCCAAGCAACAGAAATTTCATTCCAGAATTTCTGCAATTATGTTTTACTATGAAATATTTTAAACTTTTTTATTGAAGTTTATTATTCATACATAAACATCTATATCCAATAAGTGCATAGTAAAAGTTGTGAACTTACAAAATAAACATGCATATCATCTTACAGGGCTCCCATACATTACCCACCACCAACACCTTGTATTGTTGTGAAACAATGGTTACAAAGTATGAAAGAGTATTGTCAAAGCATTATTACTAACTATTGCTAATATCTTACATTTGATGAGGTGGCACTGTCAAAAACTGATGTGGAAAGGAACGATGAGCAGTGTACACTGAGATGAAATAACTTTAGGGTGAAGGGAAAACAGCTTGCAGAGAACAGTCCACTGAAAGAAGGCTGTATTAAATTGAGAGGCTTACAGCATGTGAGTAACATTATATGGGGTACTTGGCAAGGTCCTCTCTGCACTGTTCAGATCCTTTTCCCCTCCACAAAGTCTAACCTGAGCCCCTATACTCCAACAGATATCCAGCTATTACCTCTACCAGACACTTAATGAGAGAAGACAAGAGATGAAATTAAAACTCTGATACTTCAGCTGATTCCATGGCATTCCTTGCATGTTTACCATCTTCCCCCAAAAACTATTTCCTCACCATTGACCATGGTTTCAGCTGGTGCAAGATTATCATTGTGTTCCCTCCCTGCTGGTCCATCAACATAGGATGATTAGTCCAAATTGGCCAGGGAGCTGTCACAGATTCAGATTCAGGGAAACCCATATGAAAAACCCAAAGGGCAGGAACCAAGACTGTGTTGACATTAAGATATCTAACTTCTCCCTCATGGTCATGAGTCTGCCTTATTTTGTTATTAGGAACATATATAAGCAGGAGATGACTCAGCACATATTTTGCAATATGAAAGACACTGCTCCAAACGAGATAGATATAGTGTCTGGCATGACACCTTACCTGAACCATTGACAGGACAGCCTGTCATTCCCTTAAGCTAATTACTTCCATGGGATATGTCATATGGTATGAGATGGATTCCATAGCCAAAAGAAGACCACTGTTGCCCTTTTGTCACCATTGCATGTCCATCCATTATTCAATGTTGTTTTATCCTGGATCTAATTATGGTAATCAAGAATTCCTGTTAAAGCATAGAGATAATGGTGCTGACAGAGAATCTTCAAAGGGGGAAGGAAAAGCCACATCTAGAGCATTTGTCAATGCTTGCAGTGATGAGCTATGTTTTGCCACTCCATGAGTCTGTGGACAAGCCTTTTCCCCAGGTATTCTTTATTTGATGCTTCCAATCTTACTCATTTCAGGGCCCTGATCAACTGACTATGCAACCACCACAGCCTAGGACTCTAGCTATTTCTATCTCCATAAAAAGCAAGTCACCAAGGACACTGCAAACCATTGTCCATGCAGAGTATTTCATCCTTAATTTTCCAATGGTAGTGTTAGTCATTACAATTCATACAATTCATCCAAAAATACAGGATGGATTTTTTGCTCTCTATCAATAGTGATCAAATTCAAGGGCTTCCAGTTTTGTTCTTACTACCTCAGTGAGTCTTATGACCCATCCAAGAAATAAATGGTAAGTCTATTTCAGTGGCTAAGCAGATCTAGCTCAATTTGGGGGTATTTTAATAGTGCTAGGCCTATTATGCAAAAAGCTTGGGCCAAGATTCCCCTTGCATCTGATCTCAATCATTCCTGTTTTTATGGGGAACTGATCATTGTTTACAGACACATTGTCAGTGTCAGCAGATTATAAATAGCAGCCCTCACATCTCTACATTTCTCTAACAAAACTCCTCCCATCCTGGGAAATTACTGTAGAATGTCTAATATATGTTCTTTCTTTGAAATTGCACAGTATTTTTTCAAGGAGCCCTAGCCTCAGCTTCAAACAATATACGGGTGGGGAAATTTGTTGTGAACTGAAGTAAGTCTAGATAGTGGATGAAGGATCCTTCTTTACATTATGATGCTTATATTAGCCTTATGTTTCAGTGAAATCTACCATTGCCTCAGGAATAATGTCTGTAGAATCACCCCACCCAATATCCCATCTGGCTGTCCCAGAACCCAACGTTTCTCATAACTAGATATTAGGTGATAGATTCTAAATACGAATGAATCCCCATGTATTTCCCTACATCATTTGAATAACTGAGTTGGTCTTGTTCCAAAAAGGGAACTCACAATCTTTACTTTCCATCCAAATAACAACTGTTAAGGTGGGGTGTTTGCATAAACAAGTCATCAAATATCAGGACCGAAAAGAGGATGCTGCAAGCAAATGAGTGACTCGGAGAGTGCAGCAAGGCATTCATGTATGATCATACTTAACAAAGCATTATTGATAATAAATGAATTTATAAATTATTTAAATACCTAAAATGGGAGAGGGGCTTTTTGACATATGTTAAAACTCATTGTTTATTAAGAAATGAAGTCTAAGGAAATACCAAGCTTATGATATATGAGACTCACTCTAAGTATTTCCTGCTTTTTCACAGTAGATTACCAACAATGGATTATTTAATCATAATGTATAAAAGTGCAAGTCAAACAATGTTTCTCTATTATTATTCTAGCTATAATCATTTTCACAATACCAATCTCTCCAAGTATCTCATCTACTTCTGCTCAATGTAGACACTATATTTAAAGTTAAACATTTATTCTCCCCAGGTTTCTCAAATACCTCTTTATTATGGATTCTAACCTTCTATTATGACATTTTCTTAATTTTTAATTTTCCTATATGCACTAGAAAATATATAGTATTTGAGATTCCCAAATTAATAACAATATGTTATGATTTAAAAATATAAACTATTTAATCCTTATTCAGACTTCTGCATGTAAAAAATGTTAAAAATTTCTTCATATGAATATTTATATTAAGCCATGTGTTAAAAATATTTAAAAGTATTAACAGTAAATATTTTGAAATTAGAATAGATTTTTAGCACACCTTTGAACTTCCTGCAA
Organism: Tolypeutes matacus; assembly: GCA_026826555.1. Lineage (NCBI taxonomy): Eukaryota > Metazoa > Chordata > Mammalia > Cingulata > Chlamyphoridae > Tolypeutes > Tolypeutes matacus. Next base: position 1,133,794 of record JAKSZT010038682.1, read on the forward strand.
AGCTTCATAAACATATCATTGAATTAAAAGAGTGTATTTCACTGAAGACCAAAGTTTCACTCAGTGCTTTAAATAATTTCCCATTTCACACTTGACAGTGTAGTTTGTATTAAACTACCCCAACAATTATTGAAACAAAACAATTACAAAAGCTGAATAATATATATCATGACTAAAAGGAATGATCTTCAATCAATGACCTTCACATGTTTCTGTTTGGCAAGATTGCTCACCAAACATGAAGGATAGAGCTTCTTCTACTTTCCACATTATAATGGGGATTCATTTATACTGTCACAATTATGTTTACTAAATAAGGGCTTCCTGATATTTCTGACAGAATGGAAGAAAGCACTAATTAGAAGACTAAAGATACACTAATGGTCACACACTCTCTACAGTCACAGCATAATTAGAAATTCTGGTGATGAGCAAGATGGGGAAACTATTCTCAAAATAATGGTAAATGTCATTTAGAGGTTATAATTCAGGAACCTCAACCTGATTAAATGAATTCAATAAAGAGAGCCAAGCATAGAAGTCCCTGAAAAGTCTCCTCTGGGCTCACGAAATCCCTTGATGATGCATGTCTTTTTTCTTCATTCACCTCACATCCTAAATAGCCAAACTCACTTAGCATTCTTAGTGTAGTGACAGATGGGATTAAAATCCAACCAGCAGTATGAGGGGCAGATGAACAAAGTTTTACTATGCACAGGCCCAGAGGGGAATCAAGTCTCCAAAAATCTCAGCCCCATTTCTCAGATTTCATAAGATTATATAGAGACTCCAAGTGGGCAAATTCCCAAGGAAGTGGGCAGGAAGGTGTTACAAAAATGAAAAGTGAGAGTTCAGTTTATCTTCCTAAAGCAGAGGGCTATTAAGGAGGAAAAGATTAGTTACCTGTTTAGAGTTGTAAATTCCAGTTGAAAGGGGCAGGCTGGGAGTGCTTATCTTCCTAAGGATGTGGATTCCAGAGAGAAAAGGGAAGAAGGGAAAAATGGAAAAGGGAAGCTTATGTTCCTAAAGCTGTGGGTTTCCACTGAGGGGGTGGGGTTAGGGCTCCAGCACTTCCTTTATCATTCCACCCTATGATGCCCTTATAATTCCTTATGGGGCATTATCTGCTAACATGGGGATTTTTCTATATTCCCAAAGGGCTGATATTTAACATGAGGCATTACTTGGTGTTTTAAGGCATTTAAGCAGGGAATGATGTATTGTGTTAGGTACCGTAGAACGTATGTCCCGAAAGTTAAGAGAAAGAAGACTGAGGCTATTATTGACATGAATGGTAAAATCCAGGAAAGGAGATCCTGGAAATAGTTCCCACTGGAAGATGCCTGGTATACATGCTTTAAACAGTCTTTGGTTCATTCTTTCAGCAGGGCCACCTTATCCCTAACTATTCCTGAGGAATTTGTATAGAAATAGCATTCTTCCCCCGGGGTCTGGCAGATTCCTCCTTAACCTGCAGTGAGCAAGTCTAATCCTCGCCTGTTTTGTAAAACTACTTCTGCCAACGAGTCTATCTGGTCTTGCAACTCATTGAGAGCCCCCAATATTTCTTCTAGGTCATTTGATGTTTCCTGTGCTAGGATTTGTAAACCCTCCTGACCAACTGTGAGTGAGGCTCCTGCTGCAGCTGCACTCCTGAATACTCCTAATCCTAAGAGTAGCAGAATTGCCTGTATTGCTCATTTGGCTTGGAAGAACTCTCCAGGCAATTTTTCTTCCTATATTTGGAATGAAGTTACTGGCGAAGCCAGGTAACAGATGCCCTGGCCATCCTGAGGTAGGCACCAGTAGATGTTGGTGCCACAGACCTGGATGGTGGAGTTTGGGGTGCATTGGTCAGGCTCATTGAGTGGGCAGGTGGTGTTACACTTAGCCTTTCAAAGAGGGAGGATTGTTGAGGGAGACATGGTAGTTATATTTTTACAGTTAGCTAGTTTTCCAGGGGGTTTGGTTATGTGGACTGGGAAGGTCTTGGTCCCTGCAACAGAGCTGTCATGGGCCAGGAGGGTTATGTTCCATGGGACCGGTGCCAGGAAGATGGGTAGGCTTGAGGAAGTGCATAGCCAGCAGGATGCAGCAATGTCGGGCCAGGATTCATTTAGGAGTTGGTGGAAATTTTGAACCTGGTTCAAAAGGATGTGGTGGGGGGCCATTCTAACTTTGGCTTTTAGCTTCTGGGCAGCTTTATTGATATTTTTCACCAGGGTTTTTCTGGGGTTTGGGTTAACGGGATCAGTTGGACTAGCATGAGGTCCCCGGGGTCCGGCCCCGCTGGGTCATATATTCCAACTCATAGTTCTATTCCTGTTTGGGCATTTCAAAAGGTATTGTCTGAACCAGTGGTTATGTTTAATAAGGTGAGTTTTATGTGGTCACAGGTTTCTATGCCACACCCTGCCAGGCTGGGGATTTTCTGTAGAAGATATGGAGAAGTAGGTGGGACCATCTTCCAGGGAGCCATGGCACCTAGCAGCAAGCTCCAAGAGTTGCAGAATCCTCTTCTCTTTTGTGGGTCTTGGCAGAGGTATTTGTCATAATTCCCATAGTTGTGGCACCTACACCCACTTCTGGGTCAAGTTATGGGGACCTAGGGGTATGGGGCAACAAGCAAGGTATAAAGAGCATGGTCTTGGATAACGTTGCAAGTGTCAAATATTACAGAGGCTGAAGTTGCACATGCCAATAACAGGACTGAAGCATTCAGCATGGATTGTTTGCCCCAGCTTTGACTAACTTGCAGCTACCATAGATTTTAGGGGTATGTATTGGCTCCTAGGGAGGGGACAAGGAAGGAAAGTATAAGCAAGTGAAGGCACAGAATCATACTATTATACACCAGTAAGCAATTGCAATCAGGGCTCTATTCACTCTAGTCCAGTCTGCAGGGGCCACAGCAGTGAGTCCAATCCAAATACCAAGGCAAGCAGGCCACATAAGCACAGGATCCACCAGGAGCAGGGGTCCATTCAGCAGACATCTGACGAGGTCAGTGCTCAGGGATCCTGGGCAACTCACACTCTCAAGGGTTGGCCGGGTATGGGTTGGGCAGTCCAGCTGTCCTGCT
>JAKSZT010038682.1:1136885-1149067 GCA_026826555.1 Tolypeutes matacus
TGCCAGTTCTGGGACTCCTATTCCATGGGTTCCTTCAGCTGCTTGCTAAGCTGCTTTATCAGCAAGCCTGTTTCCTTGAGCATCCATATCCATTTCTTTCTGATATCCCTTGCAGTGGATGATGGCGACTTTGGGTTCCAGATTGCTTCTAACAGTTGGAGGATTTCTTTTTTGTTTTATGATCTCCTTTCCCCAAGCATTTAGGAGTCCTCTTTCTTTATAAATTGCCCCATGGATATGAAAGGTAGCAACTGCATATTTAGAGTGAGTGTAAATGTTTACTGCTTGCCCAGTGGCTAGCTTCAGGGCTCAGTCCCCAGATTTCTGCTCATTGCACCAAGGTTAGAGGCACCATTTCCACCACCCATTTGCTAGTGGTGACTGCATTTCCAGAAAGCTTTTCCCCATTTTTAATGAGTCTGCACCCATCTCTAAATAGTGTTTGATCTGAAGAAGGGTGTGGTTTGTCTTGGAAGTCAGGGCAACTGGCATAAATTTCCTCAGTCACTTCAACAGAATCATGCTCAGGAACCTCTTCCTCTTCTGTTAAAAATGTGGCAGGGTTTAGACTGCACATTGTTTCTGTTGTCACTCTGTCATTTTCACAGAGTAAACATTATTATGCAAGTCAGGGATTAGATATCCACTGGTGCCCTTGTGAGTTCATTAGGGCAGTGACTGCATGTGACACCATAATATGAATAGCCTGATGGAGGGTTAATTTGTCAGTTTCTTTGATGAGGGTTATGGTTACTGCCAGGATTTTCAGGCAGGATGGCCACCCTGCAGCCATGGGGTCCAGTTGCTTGGAGAGGTAAGTGATAGGTCTTTACCAGGAGCCTACTGTTTGTCTGAGGACCCCCAATGCTACTTTGTTCTTTTCATGCACAAACAGGTTAAAGTTTTGAATTACATCTGGAAGCCCCAAGGTAGGGGCTCAGCCATGTTGTCTTTGACGTTTTGAAAGCTCCCCTTTTGAGCTTCTCCCCAGGCAAGGGACTCTTTCTCTGGGCCCTTCAGAACTTCATAAAGGAGTTTGGTCATGGCTGCAAACCTGGGAATCCAGATACAGCAGAACCCTGGAGCCCCGAGGAACTCACAAATTTTTCTTTCTGTGGTGGGGTTAGGGATGGTGCAGATCACTTTCTTTCATTCTGGTCCAAGCATGTGGTGCCCTTGTGTGAAGCTGAACCCCAGGTATTTGACTTGTAGTTTACAGATCTGGGCTTTTCTCCAAGACACTTTGTACCCAGTCTGTGTTAAAAGTTGAAGGAGAGTCTGAGTCCCTCTCCAGCAGTTTTCTTCTATCTCACTGGCAAGTAGGAGGTCATCTACATATTGCAAGAGGGCACACCTGCAGTCCTTCTGGGAGTAGGTGGCCAGATCTGCTGCCAAATTGAGAGTTTAGCTTATCTTCCCAAACTGGAGGACTATTATGGAGGACAAGAGTCATTATCTGTTTAGAGTTGTAAATTCCAGTTGAAAGGTGCAGGTGGTTAGTGCTTATCTTCCTAAGGATATGGATTCCAGGAAGAAAAAGGAGGAAGGCAGAAAGGGATGAGCTAAACCCATAACCTAAAGCTGTGGGTTTCTGCTGAGGGGGGTTAGGCCCCCAGCACTTCCTTTATCACCAGATTATAAAACTCAAATGTGCAATGAAGCAGGTAAGGTTAAAAGGTGAAAATTGCTTAACTGAAGAAACATATTAAGATCTATTTCAATGAAGACATACAACATACCCCAGGGCTTCTAGAATGTGGAATGATAATGAGAAATGAATATTATTTCTATAAGTATGCTTATTAGATGATTTTATGAATATGCACAGAAGGGCAGTAGTCAATTGAAAGGTGTTAGGTGTGTTTGTAAGTCTGGTTTAATAACAATGTAAGGGTCATAATGTATTTAAATTTTTAATCCAACAAGATCACTTGTTTCTGGATTTTCTTCTTTAATGACAGTTCTGACTCATTAACCATTGTTACACTAAAGAATTTCTTGTCTCTTGCCTTACTTAACTGAACGTTGGAATGCCTTTAATGACATTCAAAATGTGGAACACTTTTTAAAATATAGTCACCATATCTCCCTTTGAATTGCAAAGCAACATAGGATGTTAGGAAGCGTGTGGATTTTAAAGTATGAAACCATGAATATTGTCTACAACTAGCAGGTACTTAGGGCATGTCATACCTCATTCCCTTTTCTTCTAAGCAAACTTGACCTTTTCTTCCTAACTTTCATTATTAATTCAATATGCTGAACACTATATGAAGTAGCTTAGCTCATTTAAATAGATGTAGTCAAAGTTAATATTTAGAAATTAAACAATGCACCTTTCAAACTGGGAGGCAGAAATGTGTGTTGGAAAATACATAGGATTTTACCAAAAATGATGAACTGGCAAGCATATGCAAACCTACCATGAGACTTTACAATACATCTAGCAAGCATTTTCTTCTCATAATACAATGTAGAAAAAATATGTAAACAATTGTATTGAGATATTCTGGTGATCATACAATAAGGATATTGGTGTTAGCTGTCAGTTTTCTCAACATTGTGCCCTACAATGACTCCTTCACCAAAGAGCCCCCAAGTCAAACAATTACCTGCTGCTGCCCATCTGGATAAGCCATGGTACAAAGTGAGTGAAAGAGCCATTTTCAATGAAACTATGGGAACTTCCCTTTCATAGCATTGGACAAAACTTTTCAGTAGTCTAAAAATTAGAGGGAAGAAATGAAGAAACCATTATATTTCATAGATGCTTTCCTGTGAAAAAGGGAAATGTATTTTTTTATTGGAAAGGTAAGAACCAAGCAGTTTTACTTCATGCAAAATATTGCTGTAGTTTTTTTTATAAGCAAAAACCATACAATTAGTACAAAATAGACTCAGATGCTTATGAAATATGTGTATGGAGAAATCATTCAAATTTACAGGGAATTAGAGAACCAAGAAGATCTAAAATTTTTCTAAATAGGAGAGGAGAATAAGAGAAACATTTAGAAGTTTAAGTTTAGGCTCATCTTCATACAAATGGAGTATGCTGGCTGTTTAAGCATTGTTATTAAAAACACTCAGAAATTCAAATTCATCCAGAATATCCTCATATATCTAATTGTTACATTCCAATCAACTCAATATTTCAATTTTGTATCTTAACACATGAAAGCAGGAAGCAATCCTTTAATGTGTATCTTATTAAACAGTGTCATTAGGTTTAATGACAAAATCAAATGTTAAAGTCTCTTTCCCTCTCAGTTCCTGGTTAGATATTGCACAGAAATGTGGCAGTTGAATTTATTGCAGAGATAATTAATGGACAAATTTCTCAATCTGTAAAACAGTGATGTTTCTCCATTTTTCCCTCTAGTTGTATGGAAAATATGAAGATAAAATGAAACATCTGTGGTGGGTTTTACTCTCTTTGGTCCCTTTACAGAAATGATTCACAATGGCCTCTTTATCTCCACCATCTTCCATGTCTATGTTGTAGCCATCTCAAGAAACACTGCTCTGGCACTCCTTCATTTTCTGGATCCCCTGCTCCACAGCCCCATGTCCTTCCTGCTTAGCTAGCACTCTCTAATGGGTAGGTCCCGCATCTCCACATCTTTGCCAAAGACCATAACCAACTCTTTCTAAGGGAGATGAGATATTTCTACATTGGCTGTGTGACTCAGGTGTATTTCCATATTATGGTGGCAAACAGTGAATGTAGTCTCTTCACACTGATTGCCTATGACAGATATATGGCTATTTGTAACCCTTTGTGGTATGTGGTCAATATGAATTTTGAAGTTTGACTGCATGTGACCATTGAGTCATGGTTTGGGGGTGCACTCAATTGCTTAATCCAAACCACATATATCATGCTTTTCCACAGATGTGACTCAAGAGAAATCCACCGTTTCTTCTCTGAGCTGGAGGCTGTCATCAAGCTGTCATGTTAGGACACATCAACTTATAAGAAAATAGTGTTTGATATTGTAGTTGTGTTCACCTTAATATGCTTCAGCCTTATTCTGGCACCTTACTTTTTTTGTATTCCCCAGTGCTCTTCACTTAAATTCTACCACATAAAGGCAAAATGCTCTTCTACTTGGTTTTCCCATCACATGGTAATGTTTTTCTAATTTGGTCCAACCATGTTCATCTCTATGATTCCCAGATCCTTGCACATTTCAGAGCATGTAGCTCTCTCAGTATTCTTTACAATACATTCCCCTATGTTGAATGCCCTCATATACAACAGGAGGAACAAAGAGATTGGAAAGGCTCTGAGTAAAATTCTGAACCATTTAATTTTAAAATTAAATGTTTGTATTTACGATTGGGATTACCTAGTATTTTTGGAAACAATTCCTTCCCATAAAAGTCATGAATGGTTTGTGATGCAGGACATAATTTATTCTCAGCAATATTTCTATGTCCACATTGTAGATATCATAAGAACATTTTTATTTAACTAATTGTGTCAATATATAATTAGACACCTGATTAATAAAAATAAACATTATGTTGCTAAGTTTTACCCTGTCCGTTATTCACTTTTGGATTTAAAGAAACAAGCTATGACAAAAACAATAATTTTCACAATTTACCTACCATCAAGTGGAAATAAAGTTGGTTCAACAGGACATCCATGTGTTTCTTCTGGATCTATTTTTTTGCTATGTGAAAATGAAAATGATCAGAATTAGCTACACTTTTACCCCAATAAAATTTGCTTAAATGGAATTAAAAAGCAGCTCATTATTATGAGATTTCAGGATATGTGAGCAATGGATAAGAATGGAATTTTCTTCAAACTTCAAAATGGTCATTAACAATTTTATACTTTTGCACAATTACAAAGCATTACTCAAGTATGAGTTCTCTTTCTCAGTTCAATATATTTGGAATAGCAAACCAAGCAACCAAGATTTCATTCCAAACCTTTTTCTCTACCTACTATGGAAAAATCAGTTTTCCTTAAGAAGCATAAGATTTAGAATCTTGCAAAGGTTAACAAGGCATTAGATTGAAAATCCATTCCATGATTTTAAATTCCTGTATCTTTCCCAGCATCCACTCAATGACATTTTTTAAAAGTAAAAAACAGAGTACTACTGAATTAACTTTTTATTCACATATTAAGTCCATAAAAGGAAGTTCATATATTTTCTCAAGTCCTCTGCAAATTTTCTCTTGACCTCTTTTTAATAACAATGCTCATCACATGATTCTCTTTTGATTAAAAAAATACTGTGTGAGTGCATAAAATTACTGATGACTATTTCTAATTTAAACTCTCTTTTTGTTCTGTATCTTAGGTCTTGATAAAGCTTAGCTTATTCCAAAAATCTATTGGCCTCTGGTCATAAATATATGTAAGTCAAATCATGCCAATCCTCTAAGTAGATTGGATACAACTTGGAATTTAAGTGCCTAATCATTTGAAATTGTGTGAAAATGTATGTCCAAGTAGTAGTGTTCTTACACAGCCAGTTAGTGTTGTTTGGTTTCTCACCCAGCAAGAACTTGATTCAGTAAAAGTATGCAGGTTGTTTACATGGAATGTAATCCAGTGAATAGGAAGAAAGAGTTGGGCATGGTAAACTAGTGAAAGAATAAAACCCAATATAAGATTGTGTTTTCTAGTTCAGTTTTATGGGTTGATCTCACAGAAGAATTCATGAGGAATAAATCAAATGCCTCTAAGAAATCCACAATAATCATATGAGAAGTATTTTTTATAGCATTCTATTTCTGCTTAATTGAAGTTCTTTGCAAGGCATTTAATAGCTAACCCTATAGGTAAACTCTGAAAGTGCACATGCTACTTAAGAACCTACAATCACTGTTGGCACTATTGAATCCCACTGGCAGAAAATGAAAAGTGAAGAGCTAACATTTAATATGAAGTTTTTAGGCTGAAGTAGATGTCATCTGCAAAGAAGAGCTGACTGACCTGTGACCAGTTCAGTTGAGAGAGCTATACTTTATGAGATACATCATGAGAGGCACAGGAAATGTCCATAACACACTGTTCAAATCTGATCTTTCTCTCAGTAAAGACTAACATGCCACCCTATCTTCCAAAGATTACCCAGGATCAATTCTACCAATGACTTAACATGGGAGATAAGAAAAGAATTAATATCCTTTCTGTTGCAGTTGAGCCCACGAAACTCATTGATAGTCATCATCTTCCTCCTCAAACACCCATTTTAGTTTCACTCACCATTGGCAAAACTACAGCTGGTCCAAATTTATTACCATATTCTCTGCCTCTTTATCCATCAACATAAGAAGCCCAAAGGAGTTAGGCAACAGTCACAGGTTAAGATTCACTGGAACCCTTACTGGAAACTATAGAAGCAGGAAACAGTAACCATTGCCATAGAAATTTAAAGCTGAAGGAAAAAGAAGAGAAAATTTTCTAAGCCATTCACTGAAAATACAATGTGAAAATCCATTCTTATTTCTTCCACTTGTTCCCCCCAGTCTTCCTTATTCTGGCTATTAAAGATAAATCATGATAAATGAGACTTTGATTCAATATAGGTATAGCATCATGAGGACAGTACCTAGGTCTATCTTGGTATTGTATTTATCAAGGCACCTTAGTTGACCTCCAGCAAAGAGTTAGTCCCACATCCCATTGAGCCAGCTACTTCCATTTGATGTGGTATGAAGTAGAACTGATGGCTTCCATGGTAATGAGGTCATGGTGCCCTTTATGAATAATTTATATTCCTAAAACCAGGATATATTATCTGGGATCCAATTTTGGCACAAGAAATTTCCTGTTAACACATATAGATATTGGTGTTAGCAGTGAGAATGAATGAAGAGTTTGAAAAGCCATATCTAGAGTACTTGTCAGTGTTTGTAAAGCTGAGCTGCATTTTGTCCCTATAGGAGTCATGCCTTTTTCCTGGGTGTCCTTGCTTTGGTATATCCAATTTTCTCATTCCAGGGACTTGAAAAATTGCCTGAACACCCACCATTGTGAAGGCACCAGGCTATTTCTCTCTCCAAAAAAAGGCCGGTGTCCAAGGACACTAGAAAGTTCTATCCGTTTAGAGATTTTCCATCACATCTTCCAAGGCCACAATGAAATATCTGTATTTTAATGTGAGCTGTTGATTATTATTTCCAAGTGTGGAAACCTATCCTAATCCTTCAAACAGTGAACTAAGGGGGGTATAATGTGTATTAGTTACATCTAGAAAGTAGATGCAGGATCCTGATTCAACATTTTGTTGCTGAACTCAGTCATCCACTTTCTAATGAAACTTGCAATTGCCTCAGTTACAATGCCTGTAGAATTGCCCAAACCCAGTTTCAGCTGTTTGCTCCACACATTACTCCTTTTATGGCATGAGCCATATTGCAATGTCATCAAGACTTAACATTAAATTGTGGATTCTGAGCAAACATGAATTCTCTTGTAGGTCTCTGTGTCACTTGGACAATACAGTTATATTCATGCCAAAACAGGGAAATGGCATCTTTTTCATGGCTCCCAAGACTAGAAATTGTGTAATGTGTGATATTTGTATGTCAGCAAAATCAAAGCTGTAAAAAGAATTCTACCTGCAACAGCATGACTTAGAAAGAGAAATAGGATATCTACATAAGACCGTGACAATGGCAGCATCATTAGCAGTAATAATGAAAGATTGTCAATTGTCAAAATCCTAAAATAGGAGAAGAGTTTGGTAACATATGCTCCAACTCAGGATATATTAGGAAATAAGGTTGTGGTGACTAACTAGTTTAGAGTGAATATCATTCTAAGTGTTGCTAGGTATTTCTCAGGGAATTTTCAAGTGCTTTGTTCAAATCATAATGTGTATAACTATAAAAGTGAAAACAATGTTTCCCTATATTTTATTCTACTTCTGTTCATTTTAATAAAGTCCCAATCACTCCACTATCCTCTGTGTCTATATTTCCTATATTGGCTGTGTGACTCAGTTCTATTTCCATACTACCCTGGCAAGCAATGAATGTATTCTTCTCACCCTGATTGCCTATTACTGATATATGTCTATTTGTATCCCTTTCTGACAAGTGGTCATTATAAATTCTGGGTTTGCCTGCAAATGGCTATTGTGCCTTGGTATTGGGGTGCATTCAATTGCCTAATCCAAACCACATATACCCTTCATTTTCCCAGTTATAGCTCAAGAGAATCCCACCATTACTTTTGTGAACTAGAGGCATTCCTCAAGCTGTCATGTTAGGACACATCAACTTATGAGAAAGTTGTGTTCGTGATTGGTCTTGTGTCATCATAATCACCCCCCTTTTATTCTTATTCTAGCATCTAATCTAGATTCTACTTTTTTCTCCACCTAAATTCTACCAAGGCAAAGTATAAAGCTCTTTCTACTGGATCTTCCCATCTGATGTTCATGTTTTTCTACTTTGGTCCAACTATATTTGACTACATGATTCACAGATTCTTGTATACTTCAGAGCAAGATAAAGTTCTTTCTGTATGCTACACCATCTTACCCCCATCTTGAACCCCCTTGGTATAGCATAAGGAACAAGGAGTTTAGATAGGCTCTGATGAAATTTCTGGGAAAACTTAATTATAAAATGGAACATTAATATTCATATATTATTTACTATCAATTTTGAACTGTTTCTGAATCTGCTTTATGAAAGTCATCATATCATTTGCAATTATCTAATTGAGTGGATTTATAGTTTGGTTCATGCTTGATAAGTATAGACATTACATAGTGAATTTTTTATCCTGTCATTTAACTTTTGGATTTATATTCAGCTAGCTGTGATCAAAACCAATAATTTACCCAATTTACTTAGTTTAAAGTACACATAAAATTTTTATAACTAGGGAAGTACATGAATTTCTTCTGTGCCTCTTTTTCTTATCTGCAAATGACATGCTCATAATTAGCTAAATGCATACTCTAGCAAATGCACAAAATGTAATATATTAGCTATAAATAGTGGTAATGTTTTGACAGTGTGTTCTTTTATAGTTTGTAACAATTATTTCACAACAATGCAAAGTGTCAGTGGCAGGTCATGTATGAGAACCCTGTATGAAGATATGCAGCCTTATTTGTAAGTTGACAACTTTTATTATAAATTTATTGTTTATGAATGCTCATTTATGAACCATGAATCTCAATTACAAAGTTAAAAAATTTGCTTCAATAAATTATGTGTTTATATTATTAACCACAACCTTCATCTACCACTGCAATCACTGAATTACACAGTCCCTAGATTATCCCCTAGCTGTCTTTCAATTAACATTCACTTCCCTATACTATCCCTTTCAGCCACAAATTTATAAATCAGCCATTTCAGTTATACTAATTATAATTTGTTACCATCAATTCTATCCATTTCCACATATTTACAATCAACCTTAATAAACATTCTACATAAATTTATTTCGTATTTTGCTATTCCCTACAGTGCCTAACATGTAAAAGATAGTTGAAAAACCTCTTTACATTTATATATATGTCATGATTTCAATATATTTTAAAATAGTAACTCAGTATTTTTAAATTTTAATAGATTTAAATTAAAACTTAAAGATTCTGTAAAGTTTCATAAATATATCATTGAATTAAAAGTGTTTTGATGTACTGTGACATAACAGATGACAGGGTAAGATTGTCTGTATAGAAATCCCATACACAGGAAAAATAAATAAAAACCAGTATGGTCAGAATTTCACTTTTCAGAACTCTGGATGGCCCTCAATGGTAAACAGCACTAATGCAGAAACAGGAAAAAGAATACCTAAAAGTTCTGGGAAAGCAGTGGGACTTCCACTTGCCCTAGTCCTTCCCTCTCCAGACTCTCAGTAGGAGCTCTGAGCTGGACCACCCTTCCAGTACCACAGCCCACATCCCTAATACAGGCCCCTGTTACTGTATTTCTATATCTACTCAATCCTGCTTCCTGAAGGACTCAATGAAGGTGGTTGTTAATTTTGCTTAAGCCAGGAATTCTGTGATATAGAGATACATGGCAGAGAAGCAATGTGGAGAAATGGCACAGAGCAGAGCAAACCCTAGTTGCCCAGGGAGAAACATTGAAGTTGGGACTCAAAATACATCACCTGGAACTTGGGTGTGAAACTGGAGAGAAATTTTCATTGCTGTTTGCTGGTATTTTTGAGGGGAAACCAGGAAAAGCTGGAGAATTCATTAACACTGGAGAAATTTTTTTAAAAACTACTGGGTATATCAGATCAAGAAAATATACTCAGAGAGACCAGAGAAGAATCTAGTATTCCATATGTCATGTTCTATGAATTCATTATAAACTGGGTAAAGTATTGAAACAGAACCTCAACATCTCCACTACAGCCTTCAACAGTAAAGAGGAAAGCAATGTCTGGAAAAGCAGGGGAATCTGTCCTCCAGGAATAAAATATCAAAATAAGCAAACGCTCAGATTTCCACACAAAAAAATTACAAGGTGCACAGAGAACAGGAGAAGATGGTCCCTTTCAAAGGAAAAAAGTAAGCTACAGATAATATCCTTGAGGAAATTAAGAATTAACTTAATTTTACTCAAAGACACTAATTCAATTTTCTTAAATATGTTCAATGAGCTAAAGGAAAATATAGTCAAATAATAAAAAGAAATCAATAAAATGATATACTTAACAAAGTAATGGAAGAGAAATTTTTAATGGAACCAAACAAAAATTCTGTAATAAAAAAATAACTGAAATTAAAATTCCTTGATAGGTTTCAACAGCATATTTGAAAAGGGAGTAGAAAGAATCAGTGTATTTGAAGATGAGACAATAGAAATCATTCAGCATGAGGAATAGAAACAAAAATAAAAGAATGGCAAAAACAGTGCAGAGTCCAAGATAACTGTGAAATATTGTGAAGCCTATCAACATATGCTTCCCAATCTTCCCAACTTTGAAAAAAACATGAATATACACATCCAGGAAGTTCAAGGAACTCCAAATACTATAAATCCAAAGAGATTCACAGCAGGATAAATTATTCTTTGTCAAAGACTGAAAACAAGAAAGAATCCTTATTTCAGGAAGAGAGAAATTACTCATCCTGGACAGAGGATCCTCAATTAGATTAATTGTTGATTACATATCAGAAATCATGGAGCACAGAAAGCAGTGTGTAGATATTTAAACTGCTGAAAGAAAGAAACTGGAAACCATGAATTCTATATGATAACATCTAAAGAATAAAATATCTAAGAATAAATTTAACAAAAGAGAAGACAGCTACAAATGAAACAAAAGAAATATAAATAAATATTGAGATGAGACATTCCAAGTTCAAGTTTTGAAAGTCTTAGTATTATTAAGAGGTCCCTACTACTCAAAGTGATCTCAATATCCAATGCAATTCCTCTAAAATTTCAGCAACATTTTTGCTTAAATGAAAAAGCATTTTCAAATTCAATGAAATTACTAAGGAGTTGAATAACAAAATCACCTTGAGAAAGTGGAACAAATTGGACATCTCACACTTCCCAATAAAACTTTAATACAAAGCTACAATTTCAAAAAATATGTTACTGGCATAAAGATAGACCCAAATAATAATGGAAAAGAATTGAGAGTCCATAAATGAGCCACATATCTATAGTCAACTGATTTTTGACAATGATGTCAAGTATATTAGATTGATAAAGAATAGTTTCTTCAAGAACTGGTGCTTCTGTTCTCATGCAAATAAGGGGACAGGGAAGTGATGACACTGATCTAATTATCTGCAGGACAATATTAACAAGTTCCTGAAAGGAGCCTACAGAATGTCCTGACACAGACATACAAAACAGCAAGGAAACAAGCCGGTCCATAGCAACAAGGCAAACATTGGCTATTCTCAGTATAAAGAACTGTTTATGAACATTTCTTCTTACTTTCCCTTAGGCCCCACCACATGCCTCAAAGAAGTTGTAACTCATTTTCAATCAGGGGTTGCCCTACAATCATGGACATATGCTATTCTACCCCATCTGCTCTCCAAGCCTATCATCCACTCATGCAATTTCAAGCCATAGATTTATGGAAGACCTAGTACATAAAACTATGGGAATAAAATTCAGCATCCAAATAGTTTGGTGTTTCAAATATTCTCTCTCATATGATCCTTACAACTACAGATTTAGGCAAATGAAAAATTCCTGCATCCAAA
>JAKSZT010038682.1:1158109-1200961 GCA_026826555.1 Tolypeutes matacus
GGGTAATGACATTAGTTCAAGGACTGCCAGATGCCAGGTGCCAGGAAATGTGGCAGTTTCTGTAAATATTATTCCCATGAAGTTGAGTTAAGAACTCTTTACTCAGGATCCATTAAGGGACACAGCAAAATTCATGCATCTGCTTATTCAACTCCAGTAGTTGTTTGACTGTATTACTTAAACAGAATTTCCTGTGTTGGTGTGCTACTATCAAGTGAATCAGTAATCATTACCATGTCAGTGGACAAAACTGACAACATGATAAAACAAATGCTTTAGCATGTACATTACAGTTCTGGACCCTGATGCAAACATTTCAGAATTGAATATGACACTAGTATCAAAATCCATAAACCTAGTGTTTGATTTGATAATTCAACATTTGGCATTTGTTATAAAAATCTATGCATGAATTTATGGTATGTCAGCATTATTTCTTATGGACAAAAGTTAGAGATTAGCTAAATTACACAAACAGAACAATAGCTAGGCAGTGTATAGACCATTGCCACAGCAATGAATTTCAAAGGAAAGAGGGAAGTACATCATTTACATTCTGTGAAGCACTATTCAAAGTGTTTCTCTAAATTTCCTCATTTAATAGTTACAACTCTATAATCCAATTTTTTTTAATTTTTATATTAACAAATATATGATCCATATCACTCTTTCCCCAATGAAGGTAAAGAACATTTCCATGATCCCAGTAAATTCCCACATGCTCCTTTCCAGTCAATTACCCTTCCCCCAAGAAGACTCTGATTTGATTTCTGTAACTGGAGCTTAGTTTTACCTGTTCTAGAAATGCAATCTTACAGTTACCACTTTTTGAAATCTCAATATGATGTTTTCAATCCATTTATGTTCTTGCACACTTTACTACAGAATAATTTTGCCTTTTTAAAAGATATCTTTTTTTTTTCACTGCTAATGTAATTCCATTGTATTCAGTGGACATATATTCTGTGTGAATCAAATCCACTTAAATTTACTGAGGTGTGATTCATGACCCAGTACAATGTCTATCCTGAGTCACTTTTCCCTTTGCTCTTGAAAAGAATAAGTGTTCCACAGTTGTTGAGTTTTCTGTTCTATGTCAAGTTGATTAAGTTGGTTGAGAGTCATTCAAATTTTTTATTCTTCTGATTTTTAAAATTTCTATCAATTACTAAGACAGGGGTAATAAAATCTCCAAATATCCATTTGAACTTGTTTACTTCCTCTTTAGTTTGTCATTTGTCCCTCAAATATTTTTGAATCTGCGTTAGTAGGTGCACACCTATTTTAACAATGTTATGCCTTCTTGTTGATTTGTCTTGTATCATTATGAAACATCTGCCTTTACCTCTGGTAACACTCCTTTCAAAGTCTAAATCATCTGATATTAATATAACCACATGACTTTTCATGTCTGGTGTTTGCAGGATATATTTTTACCATAAACTTACTGTCAACCCACCTGCACCTTTATATTTAAGTTGTGTCTCTTATAAACAGTGTATACTTTAGTATTGCTTTCCCTTCCAATCTGACAATTGTTTTGTCTATATTTAATTAGGCTAGGTTTTAGTACACCATTGTTTTGTATATTTTTATACATTGACTCTGTTTTTGTTTTTTAAACGTTTTTTTTTTTTTTTTTGCTTTGGGTTAATTTATTTTTTCTATTCTGTTTTGTCTTCTTGATTGGCTTTTCAACCATTCCAGTGTATGTTATTTTACTTCTCTTATAATGTATGAATACGATATCTACATACTGCATTTTTTTTCCCTCACAGGCTCTGTGATATTATTATTCTATAATTTCAGACATTACTTCTTCAAATACTTTTTCCAGCCACCCATCTCCTCTCCTTCTGGTATTCAACATACCCACATGATAGTTTTCTAATATTGATTTATGGAAACACGGTTCATTTTAACAAGCATTTTCTTTTCTCCTTCTGTGCTTCCATTTGGAGAGTTTCTATCATTCTATTAAAGTTTATTCATCTTTTCTTCTGAACAGCCTAATCTGTTATTAACCCTCATCCATTGTTTTCTTCTTGTTGTTCGTGTTTATTTTAGATATTATATATTTCAGACTTCAAAATTTCATTTGATCTTTTATCATAACGTATATTTTTCTCTTCCTTTATGACCAGGTTTATCTTTAAACACTTGACCATCTTTTTTATGTCTATTTTAAAGCTCCAAAATGTTACCTCAATTATCTCTCTCATTTCTGGGTCTGCTTATATTGCCTGCTTTTTGCCTACTTTGGGTCACATTTTCTTGTTTGTTTTCATATATTTCTTTTTTTTTTATTCTGGACATCTTCAATTTTATGTTTTGAGTAGATTTTTGTCTTCCTATGACGTGATCTGTTTGAACACATAAAACTGTAATGACATAAAAAAAATACCTGAAAAAGTATGGGAATATATATCTGTATTAGTTAGTCAAAATGGTTGCCGATGCAAAATATCAGAAATCTGTTGTTCTTTATAAATGGTATTTATTTGTGGTAGAGCTTACAGTTACCAGGCCATAAAGAATAAATCTCTTCCTTCATCAAAGTCTGTTGCCACGTGTTGGAGCAAGAAAGCTGCTTACATCTGCCAGAGTTTAGGCTTCTTGGGTTCCTCTCTTCCTGAGGCTCCATTTCTCTCCGAGCTCAGTTCCTCTATTTCCTCCACAAGGTCAGTTGTAGACTATAAGACTCTCTAGGCTTTGCCTGTCTCCACAAGGCCAGCTGTGAACTCTCAGGTGAGTGACTCATCTCTTTTCCTGGGGCCTTCTTTCCTTCCTCATCACAACTCCAACATCAAAAACTCCAACTCTGTCCTTTGCCATGTAGTTTATCTTTGAGACCCCATCCACCAAGGGGCAGGGCTCAATACTAGCAAATTGAATCCAATAGCATATAAAAATGATTATTATACCATTACATTCTTGGATTAATCCCAAGAATTCAAGGATGGTTCACCATAAGAAAATCAATAAATACAATATATCATATTAATAGAATTTAATACAATGAAGGAGCAAATAATCATCTCAATTGATGCATGAAAGTCATTTGACAAAATCCAACACATTTCACGATAAAACTGTTCTGAAAAATAGAAATAGTAACTTTCTAAACATTCTAAAAGAAATCTGTGAAAAACGCACAGGCAACATTATACTTAACGGTAAAAGACGGAAATCCTCCCAAAGAAGTTAGGAGGTGAATGCCCACTTTTATCCCTGCTTTTTGAAGTTGTACTAGAAGTTCTAGCCAGAGAAACTAGGCAAGGCAAGACATCCAAATTATCAAGAAAGAAGTAAAACTCTATTTGAAAATGGTTTCATTTTTTTATATAGAATATCCCATAAGAAAACTACCGGAGCTAATAAATTCAGCAAGGCTTCAAGCTACAAGATTAGTATACAAAAATCAGTTGTGCTTAGGCTGCATGGTCACCTCGCCTGCTTTCCGGAGGCACACGGGACTGCCAGTGAGTACGCGTGAGAGCCCACGTTGCGCTGGAGCAATCATCCAGCCAGGATGCGTCGGGCCTGGCACGTTGGGCCCTGATGCTGCGTGGATCCTGCGTCACTGCGGGTTACTAGAACCCGGCCCGCCTCCCCAGTGCCCGCCTGGGCTTCTCCTCCAGCTTCCGGCAGCTCCAGGCGCTTTGGAGCCAGAGCGGAGCTCAAGCCTCCTAGGCCGCAGCAAGCTGCTCCAGGGCTTCCTCCCAGCGCATCCCCCGCGCTGGATTTGGCACAGAGGAACCGAGCCTTAGCAAGAGGGGCTGTTTCAGGTCTCTGCTCTTGTAAGAGTTCAGCTGTTAAGATCCTCTTATGAATCTTCCTAGTCTTCTTGTAACAATCCTAATCCCCCACCTGAAGGTGGATGCCTCCAGACAACAAAGAAGTTCATATACATAGGAAATAATTAGCTTTATTACTGCTTTATGGGAGCATGGGCCATGTTCAAATAGCTACATCTCTCTAAATGGCACAGCTAGGGAGAATATGCCTGAATGGCAAGAGGAAAGTTGTTCTTTGGCAAAATTTCTCAAACTTTCATTTGCATGTGAATCACTTAGGGTTCTTGCTAAGACACAGATTCTAATTTCCACTAGTGAAAAAATTAAACATTTTCTGTTAAGGAAGAACTAAAGCTCTCAGAATTACTGAGATACACAGTGATAATGTACCTGAATCTGTTCCTTCTCTAAAAATTTCAAATAATTGGGGTTCCTGGAAAATAATAAATCATTTTGTCAATGCATATTCTTAATCTACAAAAAATTCTTCCAAAAATTTAAGGTAGAAGAGCAGGTAATTTGTGTGTAGCATGGAGGCAGTCCACGTCAGTCACAAACACATTTTAGAGTAACAATACAACAAGGGGAGAATAAAATGCGGTGCACACGTTGTATGTGTGCATATGTTATCCCACATTATTAGGAGTTTCCAAGGTGTAACATGCTCTTGCAGACCCACTCTCCTAGCACTTAAACTGTGGGGCATATTTCCCGAAATGTGAGTCTTGCTCAGTGGTCACTTAAGCACTGTGACATTTTATACATGGTTTATAAATATTTTGTTGTAGTTGACCAGAGTAGACCTGATTTTGCTAATTAATTATCAGTTCTTTAAGAAGCAATGTTGCTTGTCTTACCAACATGTATTATCCAATTTACAGTAACAAGATATAGTATTATGAAGAGCAAATGAGATCATGTGAACAGATCACTGTGTCCTGGTGGGCACTGATGTGTTTATTAATAGCTTTTCCTTGTGCTCTTGACACTGCCAAACAGACTGCTTATGCCAATTTCAGTGTTCTTAACGTCTCTTCAGGAATCAGTAAAGACGTCAACTTCAACTCCCTTTAAAAGTACAGTAGTAGATTATCACTGTTCAATATAAAGCAGCCTTGTAGAGATTCAGTCACCCATGATTGATGCTGGGCAAGGAAAAAAAAAAAGGTAGGTTGGTTTCATCCTTTACCTTTCAGATCTTTGAAGGGAAAGTGGGATTTTTTTTAAACTTTATTTTGTACATTTAATAATTGAAAACATAAGCAATTAAAAACTAAAAAGTAAACACAGATGAATAAATATATACATTTCTCAATTAAATTTAATAGATACATGTAAATTTTGTTGTTGTTTTGTTTTTTAGGTAATCTGATCAATTGTTCGTACAGCTGTTTGAAAGTAATATTATCCTACATTGATTTTCTGATATTTTATGAATAGGCATGTAAAAGTGCATATATCAGCTACTTGTTTCTTTAAGTATTTGTGTTAATTTTTTTCTCTTGAAATAAATGTTCCTAATTAAAAATTATTAAATCATTTTAATGGTTCACATGAAGTAAATCTGCTATGTTTATTAGCAACAAAGATTTATGTCTCAAGAAAGAACAATTCATGAAACCAAATTTGAAGTTCAAGCAGAGTTATTATATTGATATATTGTATTTCCTTATTTCTTGGTCCTATTGGCCTATTTTTTTATTTTAGTTGTATTATCTTTGTTATTCTGTCATTTAAAATATAAGTGTGCTGTCTCAAATTCCCTGTGCAGAAGTGAGTGTATAAATAAACAAAAGTAATGATCACAAAAAAATTAGTTTTACTTATATACAGAAGCAGATGATATTCCAAACTTGAAATTAAAAAAAAAATCCATTTAGAGTAGCTTATGAAAAGATAAAGTACCTAGGAATAAATTTAACCAAGAAATTGAAGAACTTGTACATGGAAAATTACAAAATATTGATGAAATGGCAAGACATCCACATTCATAGTTAGGAAGGCAAATGTTAAGAGGTCAATACTACCCAATATATTCTACACATTCAACACAATACATATTGAAACCCCAGCTTTTTATTTAATGGAAAAGCTGATCCTCAAAATCATATAGGAATACAAGGGTGTCATAATAGCCAAATCAATCTTGAAAAAGAAGCATAAAGTTGGAGGTCTCCACTTCCCTATTAGAAAACTTACTACTAAAATCAAAGTAATAATTTCATCACAGTAATTAAAACAGTGTGGTATTCACATAAGATAATTGTATTCACATAATATAATGGAATAGAACTGAGAAATAAACCTGTACATGTATGGCCACATGATTTACCACAAGGTGCCAGGGTACAGTAATTGGAGAAACATGGTCTCTTCAACAAATGATGTTGGTAAAATTGGGTATCTACATGTAAAAGAATGAATTTGGACAAATCCCTTACACCATATTCAAACATTAACAATACTGGATCAAGGATCTAAACTTGAATGTAAAAATCATAATACTCTCAAAACAGAACATAGGGGGAAATCTTCATAACTTTGGGTTTGGTAGTTAATTCTGTGAAAGGACAAAAAAAGCATGAGCAATAAAAGAAAAAAAATGGATAAAATAATCTACATTGAATATTTTGAATCTTTTGTATATCATTGAACAGTGTAAAGTGAAAAGACAGCCTACACATGGGAGAAAATAAAGACTAACCATATATCTGATAAGGGCTTAATATACAGATTATGTAAAGAACTACTACAACTCAACAACCAAGTGACAAACAACCATATTAAAAAATTAGCAAAGGACTTGAATGGATATTTATCCAAAGAAGATATACACATGACCAATAAGCACATGAAAAGCTATTCAAAATAATTGATCATTAAGGAATTGCAAATGACAACCACAATAAAATACCACTTCAAACCTGGAGTAACTGGAACCCTTATTCATTCTGGTGGGATTGTAAAATGGTGCAGTTAATGGAAATCGATTTGGTAATTATTCAGAAAGGTAAACATGAAATTACCATGTGATCTGCCCAACCCCCTTCTTTGTATATACCCAAAGGATTGAAATAATGGTCTCAAACAGATATTTTACATCAGTGTTTATAATAGTATTATTTACATTTTCCAAGAAATGAAAGCAAACCAAATGTCCATTGGCAGATAACTGGATATATAAAAGTAGCTATAGTTATGCAATTGAATATTATTCATTTATAAAAAGAAATTAAATTCTGATACATATTATAACATGGATGATACTTGAAGACATAATGTTGTGTGAAATGAGCCAGGTACCAAAGGAAAAATATTGTATAATCATACTTTTATAAATACTTAGTATAACAAGTTCATAAAGACAGATAGTAGATTAAAAGTTACTATAGGCCAAGGAGTGAGGGGAGGAGAGTTATTGCTTAATGGATACAGAGTTTTGTTTGAGACTATTTTCCCTTATTTAATATACTTGGCACCTTATCAAAATTCAGTTGGCTAGAGATATGTGAGTTCATTCCTGGGACTGTGAATTCTATTTCATAGATCTACAAGTCTATTTCTATCCCAGTGCCACATTCTTTTCTTAGCTGTGGTCTTCTAGGAAGTTTTGAAATTGGGAAGTTGAATCAAGAACTCCAACTTTATTGTTCCTTTTCAAGACTGATTCACCTCTTCAGTGCCCCTTGCAATTCAAATTTTTTGAAGAGTTTGAGAAGGAATAGTCTTAATTCTTCTTTGAATATTTGGTAAAATTCCCATTGAAGACATCTGATCCTGTGCTTTTTCTTTGTTTGGAGGTTTTTGATAATGGAGTCATTCTCTTTACTCTTATGGTTATTGAGACCCTCTATGACTTCTTGAAACAGTTTGGATATATTTTGTTTTACTAAAATGTGTTCATTTCATTTACATTTTTTTCTGGAAAAAGCCATAGAAATACAAGGAAAACAAATGAATATTATATCCAGGCCAAAATGAAGTTATCCTCTATACAATACATTGCAAGAAAGCAAATAAATATCTTTTAACAGTGAGGAATAAAAAAGGTATAAGAATTCTAAAGAGTTTAGTCACCCTACTATTCAAATGAAATAATTGTTTCAGTATTCTGACAACATATATGTAAGATTCACTGTACTTTCCAGGTGTACTAGATTTCTTCTTTTTTCCCTCTTCATTCAAAAAGAAATATTATAATTAAAGTAAAATTCACAGAGATGCTGCTTTTTGGTGAAGGAATAAAATTATTGGAAACTCATCCCAACACTTATCTATGGGAGGTATTTTGTAATTTTCATGGAATATTTTAAGTGGATGCAAAATAATTATTATTAGAGTATTCCACAGTAAATAATCTGAGTGGGGGGAATTGAAATGAAACAGTGGCTATACTCTCCATTTTGAAAAAAGAAACCAGATAAGGGAAAGGGAAAAATAATAATAAAACAGATACACAGAATGGAGTGTGTATTTTTTGTTTTCTAGGAAAGGAGAGAAAAAAGAATACTTATTAGGTAAGCTTTCAGGGAGAGTGAGGTTGAAAAATGATGAGTGTAAGTACAGAGGAGTAAAAAGAGCAGGAGTAATTAGAGTGAGGCAAAAAGGAATCAAAACAGTAGGATCCTGGGGTCAGACAGCAAGACAACACCTGGGTGTTACAAGATACCAGCTTTGTAAAGATTGCTTTTGGCTCATTTAGGATGGAAAAGGATGTCCCTGAAGTTGAAGAGACCAAGAAGTTGAGCTTTATTGACTGGATGAGTCCTATACATCATTGAATTCATTCAATATTGGGTGAGAATATGCAGAAGAGAGGAAGAGTGGGATTTCGGTGTAGATTCCCCTCTGATTGCAGAGGAATTGCCTGGGATTTTTTAATGACATAAATGATGAAAATTTAAAGTATTTCATCCTTAATGAGCTTTATATAATTCCACCACAAATTGAGTCCTCCGATCAACATTTTCCAGCATATCTATTATTCCCTATTTCTTACAATTGAAATTATGAAGATATACCTTTAATGATTACATTGGTATTACTCTTTTTTAAGCAAGAGAGTAAGGAGTTTATTAAGAAACAAGAAACATAAATGGTCCAAGGCATGGACTGTGGGCCTGCTGTAGAGTGAGTTGTGTGCATGGGACTCCAGGTTAGAGTTTTTTAAAGTCTGTTTACTGGTCTGATGGGTGATCCTTCCTGTCTTTTCTCAGGGGTCCAATGGTGAATCATTTTGAGGATATCTGGGGCTTTCCCTTGACCCTGAACAAGATCTCATTCCAATCCCATTCCAAATGATATTCTTATGGCCATGATGTCACAGTGTCTTTCCAGCAGCCTTCTTCTCTAGAATTTTCTAAATGGAGCCTCATGGCCATATGGACTGTTGGCCATGTTCTCTCTTGGCCATGTTGTCTGCTGGACCAGTTTCCTTCCCCCTTTTACTATATTACCTACTTAAACTCTCCTCTCAGAGGTTTTATATCCTTACTCTTAAGGAGGTTCAGAAGGGCCATGGTCATTCTTCTGTAGCTAATTCCTGCTGGCTAGGGGGAGTAGGATAGACTTCAGTATTGTCAAATTCTCTTGTGCATTCAAATCAGGTCTCAGTACCATGCATGTGCCTCTCCATTTGAATTATTGGCCCAGTCACTTCATGCAACCCTTAAAACAATAAAAGTATCTACCACATCTTTGAACATGCTCCTGAAGTGTATGGAGAGTATGCTGCAGTTTCAGATTCCTACAGAAGCTGGCAATGGTTCAATATAGCCAAATTTACAATGGACATTGCTTTCAGACTGGCTCTGTTTCATAGTACCAAAGGGTGCTATGCACAAGGGCAAAGAAATACTGGAAACTTACCTTCCTAGACTCTTTCTAGGAGCAAAAGTGCGCAGCATGCTGGCTGTGTGAAGGACATACCAAGTGGCACAATAATTATCAGAGTGATGGGAGCACAACTTTAACAATTAGCATTATGGCCTGCTCCAATGGAGAGATAACATGTATTATATTGCAAACCTAGAGCTTAGATATATTAATTTTAGCTCAAAGAATAAATTATGTATTGATCAGTGCACTGATTAGTACTTATGTACCTGATGATTATGATGATATATTTTCTATTCTAGATCATTTACAGGGGATATTGAACATGTTAAAAGTTCTGGTAAACTTAAATCATTTTCTAAGTAGTTAATGAACTTGCCTGTAAGAAAAGTGAATGGTTTTCTTGAGTACTGGCTTTATTTTGTTTGCCATAAGCTTGACTTGTTGCCTATACTGTGTTTGTGAGATTCTGTCTAGCGTAGTGTCTCTCTTCATACATCTCCTTACTGTCCTAGGAATAACCACCGCTGTGGGAACTGGGGTTGGCAGTTTATACTAAAACCAGCAGGTTAACCACAATCTCCTCCAAGAGTTAACCAACAGCAATAAAGAATTCAAGGAGGAATGATGTTTTCCATTAACTTTGGGAGGATGCAGCCTCTGAAAGCCCCTGGCCTTTCTCATTCTCTTGTTCCAGTATGTCATGGATAGCCCCCTTTTTGGGCCCACTTACCAACATTATCTTTATCCATTTAATAAGACCACGTATCTTCAAAATTCTAATTAAGTTTATTTCTTACAGAATCAATGCCTTATTAGTAATGTGGGGATTTCATCCAGCTCCAACCAGGGTGCTGGATCCATCTTCCCTCAACCTCAACAGGATAGGTAGAGGGTTTTACACCTTGTCAGTATTCTCCTTAAAAAACTAGAATGTTCAGTCCTTGATAGCAGAGTCAATATAAATTTTAATAATAGTTACTTGAAACTCAGAAGAGTGCGTGCTTAAATTAAGGATGAAATAAATATTTATTTAATAATTAAACTATTTATTAAATAATTAATGTATTAATAATTACATTGATAAATACTAAATCATTAAATAATAAATTATTAATACAGTAAATAGTGTGGTTTTTCAAATGCTATGGTCTGGATATTTGGTTTTCCACTAAAAGAAATATTAAATGAGTATTTAAATTAGATGTATTCCTATGAATCATGAATAACCAAATAAAAGGAACTATGTGCACAAAGTAGCTTAAAACAAAATAAATTTATGTGTATGTCAGACAATATTGATTTTTAAATAATCTAAACTCAATAAGTATCTAGGAAAAATGGGCCTAATAAATATTTTGGAATGAATGTATTAAAAAATGCATTAGGGTTAAATTGTAGGTTTATATTTGAAAATGAATTCTAAGTATCTCTAAGTATTCAAAAATTAGAAATCATAAGAACTTTTAATCAGGTTACTTCTTGTAGAAGAAAACTATAACTTAATTTATAGGTAAAGAACAGAAATTCTAAGTGACTTCAGTTCACAGTTGTAGTTAGAGTTCCCTGAAAATGTCTACTCTTTACATACTTGAAATCAAAATACATAAGGTTATCTGAAAGATATTAAAGTGAAGATAAAGCCTTACTACAAACATCTTCATGTGAAAACATTTTCTTAATTTACTTGTCCAGTGTTCACTTTGAGTTTAGAATTGGACAGAAACTTGTTTATTAAAAGAAAAACAATATTAGGTGACACTATATCTCTAGTCTCTTACTGGCTTGTCTTTCAAACACTTTCTTTGCTCTGAAGTGTGGTAACTACTTTTGATAAGGGAAGTGCCAGGACCCTAATCCCCCTTGGCAGAAACCCACAGCATTAGGAAAATAAACTCCTCTTGGTCCCTGGTGCCTCTCTCCTCTCCCCCCCTTTCTCTCCATGGAATCCATGTCAGGAAGATAAGCACCCCCACCTGCACCTTTGAATTGAAATTTACAACTCTAAACAGATAATGTTTCTTTTCCTCCCTAATGGCCTTCTGCTTTTAGGAAGATAAGCTAACCTTCCTTTTGTGCTTTTGTAACCCTGCCTGCCCACTTGCTCAGGAATTTGCCCATTTAGGGTTCCTATATAAACTTATGAAAATCAGAAAATGGGACTCAATTTTTTTGGATACTTGACTCTCCTCTGGGCCTGCACATAATAAAACTTTGTTCATCCATATCCTCAAGAGTGCTGCTTGGGTTTCTTTCTGATGCCTGCAACATTTGGTTCCCTGACTGGGAAAGATCCAATTGAGCAGGCATGGCTGATGGCGATCACTGAGCAAACAAGGTGGGTACTGCCTGTCCTCTTAATGGAACCTCTTTCTGAAGCAGTCCTTGCAGGCCATGTCCCTACATCCCAGCCTGACTCATTGGGGAGGAAGACTGAACAGTGCCAGAATACTCCAGAAAGGTAAGGCCCCTGGTGCCAAGTCCTCAGTCAGACCCATCTCCAGACAGAAGAGGAGACTGATAACCTCCTGAAATCTCAAGTCTGAGATTCCACAATAGGGCAATCCTGTGGGAGGGACTACATAACCTCTGAGGGACTGTGTGAGTGAGTGAGGATGGCAAAGGCTTGCATTTGCCATACCAGTCTGTAACTCCAAAGCTTTATGCTATGGAGCCCACATGGGCCATAACCTGTCCTCTGCAGCTACATCATATAGCATAAGGCCACCCCGAACTTTACCCAGGTGCCTTAGCTAAGAGAAGCCTAAGTTCTCATGAGAGACATGGAGAGATGGGCATCAGAGTGGCCTCAAAAGAGGCAACTCCTTCCCCTGTCTGTCTCGTGCCACTGACTCAGGGTGCAGATTCAACACTGTTAATCCCCGTGGGAGGGACTGCATAACCTCTTAGTGACTGTGTGAGTGAGTGAGGATGGCAGAGGCTTGCATTTGCCTTACCACCATGTGACTCCAAAGCTTCATGGTATGGAGTCTATGTGGGCCTTAATCTGTTTTCCATGGCTACATCATACAGCATAACAGCCACCCGAACTTTATCCAGGCACCTTAGCTAAGAAAAGCCTAAGTTCTCATTAGAGATGTGGACAGGTGGTCATCTGAGTGGCCTTGAAAGAGGTGACCCCTTCTCTTGTCTGTCTTGTGCCATCAACACAGGGTATGGGCTCATCACAGTCAAAACCTACAATCTTAAACTGCATGTTCAAGAATTTCAAGAAGGGTTTTTCTGGAGATTATGGCATTCAGATGAATCCCGGAACCCTCCGAACCTTGTGTGAAGTAGAGTGGCCCACTTTTAATGTTGACTGGCCCTCAGAAGGGAACCTGGCTATAGCCAAGGTCCATGCAGTTTGGCTGGTGATCACAGGAACTCCTGGCCACCCTAATCAGTTTCCTAACATCAACTCTTGGTTGGAGATAGCCTAGACTCTGCCCCCTTGTGTTTGATTGTGCATTGGAAAAAAGGGACAGAGCAGGGTCTTGGTTGCACAGGGAACGGGCTCCAGAAGCCAGTCATTCATGAAGGGTCCTCAGAGGAGGACCCACCACCACCATACGCTTTGGCCACTCTAGCCTCTCCTCCTAGCCCAGAAGTGCAGGCAGAGCTCCCAGAAACACCTTTAACTTCAGTCACTCCAGGACCATTGGCCCCTTTGAGGAAAGCCCTGCAACCCCACTAGCAAGGAGGCTCTGGTTGGCTCAACCCACATTACAGATGACCCTCAGTGAAACACAGGGTCCAGCCCAGATTGACTAGAATGGGACCATCCAACCCACAAAGCCTGTATTATACAACCAGCCTTTCACAACTACAGACCTCTTAAACTGGAAGCACCACACCCCTTCCTACTTGGAAAAGACCCAGGCCCTTATTGATCTCATGGAATCCATTTTCCAAACCCATCATCCTACTTGAGATGATTGCCACCAGCTACTCCTTACTTTGTTTAATACAGAGGAGAGTTGATGGATTCTGAAAAAAGCCCAAAAGTGGCTGTGGGAGCAGGCCCCTACTGGCATCTTAAACCCAGAAGACTGGGCATGAGAAGTAGCACCAGAAGCCCAACCAAATTGGGACTTCAACACTGATGAGGGACTGGCTGTACTCCAGAAATATCAGGAAGCATTCCTCTGAGAGGTCTGAGAGGGGGCAAAATGACCCACAAACATGACAAAGAAGACTTTAGTTACTCAAAAGCTCCATGAATCTCTGGGAGATTTTTATGAATGACTTGGTGAGGCCTTCAGAATCTACACTCCATTTGACCCAGAAGCTCCAGAAAATCAGAGGATGGTGAATGCTGCCTTTGTTGCACAGGCAGCAATGGATATTAAAAGAAAGCTTCAAAAATTAGAAGGGTTCACAGGCATGAACACCTCTCAACTACTGGAAGTCACCAACAAAGTATTCATCAAATGAGATGAATCCACCAAATGAGAAGCCGAGAAGCAAATAAAACACCAAGCCTCCCTACTAGCAGCAGACATGAGAAATCCTGACCCCACCAGATGAGAAGGGCCATCTCAAAAATGGGGGACAAATACCAGAAAGGTGCCTCTGGCCAGAGATGAAGGTGCCTACTACAAAGAAAGTGGACACTGGAAATATGAGTGCCCCCTAAAATCTCAGCCACATAGAGGGAACATCCCTAAAGGGAAATACCGACCTGAGCCCCAAGACCATCTGATTGGGCTGGCAGGGCTCAACCCTGAAGAGGAGTGACTGGGCTCACTGGAACTCAGCCCCCATGAGCCCATGGTCAAACTAGAGGTTGGGGTACAATCAATGACTTTCATGGTGGACACTGGCACTGAGCATTCTGTGGTCACAACCCTATCACTCCCTTTAGCAGGAAAAAATGCTAATATCATAGGAGCGACTAGGGAACAATCAAGGCAATGGCCTTTTTGCCAATCAAGAATTTGCCAGCTCAGTGTCCACAAAGTGACACATGAATTTCTGTACTTGCATAAATGTTCATTTCCCCTGCTTGGTAGGGACCTCTTAACCAACCTGAGAGCCCAGATTACCTTCAAGCCTGAAGGGACAGCAAGCTTAAACCTCGGGACTGGCCTCACTCTCCTCATCACCATGCCCTGAAGCATAGAATGATTTCATGTGGAAAAAAGTTCAGGTCAGAATCTGGAAAACTTCTGGAACTTTCCCCCCAGGTTTGAGCAGAAAAAAACCCACTAGGAATGGCACAGAACTATGCACCCATTGTCATCGACCTGAAGCCTGGAGCAGTCCTAGTCCAGCAGAGGCAGTATCAGATCACCGTGAAGTGCAATTGGGCAAGTCAAACATATCGATCTCCTGAAGAGAGTGGGGATTCTAATCGAATGCCAGTCCCCTTAGAATACTCCATTATTGCCAGTAAAAAATCTAGATGGTACTGGATATCGACTAGAGCAGAATTTATGAGCCATTAATAATGCCACTCTCACCTTACATCAGGCTGTTCCCAACCTGTACACTTTGCTAGGACAGCTGCCACCTGAAGCCACCTGATTCACTTGCCTGGACCTGAGACATGCCTTCTTCTGCCTGTGGGTGGCCTCCCAAGCCAGCCTCTTTTTGCCTTTGAATGGGAAGTTCCCAAAACATGGCAGAAACCTCAGCTAACCTGGTCCCAGCTCCCTCAGGGTTTCAAAAACTTCCGCACCCTTTTCAGGGAAGGCCTGGCAGCAGATTTGGCCACCTACCCCTGGGAAGACTGTAGGTGTGCCCTCTTACAATATGTAGATGACCTCCTACTTGTCAGTGAAATGGAAGAGGACTTCTGGAGTGGGACCCAGATTCTCCTACAACTTTTACCACAGATTGGGTACAAAGTGTCTTGGAGAAAGGCCCAGATCTGTAAACAGCAAGTCAAGTACCTGGGGTTCAGCATCACACAAGGGCACTGGATGCTTTGACCCAAATGAAAGAAAGTAATCTGCACCATCCCTACCCTCAAAAAAAAAGAAATTTTCATGAGTTCCTCAGGGCTGCAGGGTTATGCTGCATCTGGATTTCCAGGTTTGCAGCCATGGCCAAGCCCATTTACAAAGTTCTGGTGGGTCCAGAAAAAGAGCCTTTTGCCTGGGGAGTAGCTTAACAGGGCAACTTTCAAAATATCAAAAGACAACTTGGCCAAGCCCCTGCCTTGGGGTTCCTGGATGTAACTCAAAACTTTAACCTGTCCATGCATGAAAAGAACAAAGTAGTATTGAGGGTTCTCACACAAACAGTTGGCCCCTGGCAAAGACCTATTGCTTACTCTCCCAGCAGCTGGATTCCATGGCTGCAGTATGGCCACCCTGCCTGAATGCCTTGGCTGCAACTGTAACCCTCATCAAAAAAGCTGACAAAGTAACTCTGGTACAGGCAATTCATGTTATGGTGTCACATGCAGTCACTTCCCTAATGAACTCACACAGGCAATCGGTGGATATCGAATCCCCAGCTCACACATCACCAAGGATTACTCTGTGAAAACCCCAGAGTGACAATAGAAATGGTGTGTAGGCTAAACCCTGCCACCTTTTTGCCAGATGAAGAAGGGGTTCCTAAACATGACTGTATTGAAATGACTGAAGAAGTTTACACCAGTTGCCCCGACCTCCAAGACAAACTGCTCCCTTCCCCAGACTATTTACAGATGGGAGCAGTCTTGTTAAAAATGGGGAAAAGCTTGCT
Source organism: Tolypeutes matacus (assembly GCA_026826555.1). NCBI lineage: Eukaryota > Metazoa > Chordata > Mammalia > Cingulata > Chlamyphoridae > Tolypeutes > Tolypeutes matacus. The sequence continues at coordinate 1,174,441 of JAKSZT010038682.1, forward strand.
GTATATGCAGTCACCACTGCTGAACGGGTGGTCAAAGCAGTGTATCTACTGTGGGGATGGTCTGCGCAATGGGTAGAACTCTGGGCATTGGTCTGAGCCCAGCAGCTAGCCACAGTGCAAGCAGTAAACATTTACTCTGATGCTCAGTATGCATTTGCTACCATTCATATCCATGGGGCAATTTATAAAGAAAGAGGTGTTCTAACCACAGGAGGAAAGGAAATCAAAAACAAAGAAGAAATCCTCCAACTGTTAGGAGCAATCTAGAAACCAGACAAAGTTGCCATGATCCACTGCTGGGGATATCAGAAAGGAATGGATATGGTCTCTCAAGGAAACAGGCTAGCTGACAAAGCAGCTCAGCAAGTGGCTGAAGCAACCCATGGAATATGAGTCCTGGAATTAACACCTCAGCTGTCCCTCTTAGGACAAGAGACTGAGCAACTAAACTATACCTGGAAGAAAAGGAATGGGCTAAAAGAGAAGGGGGAAGCTGAAACCCTGAAGAAACTTGGCTGCTCCCGGATGACTGGATTTTTGTACCAAAAGGAGCCACTCATGTCCTCATTCAGTGATACAAACAACTCACCCACCTAGGGAAAACTGCACAGGAAGTCTTGTTCGGAAGATACTACTACATAGCCTGCCTAACTTCTCTCTGTGCCACCATCAGCAGCCAGTGCCAAGTTTGTGCCCAAAACAGCCCTTTCCAGGACCCCCATGCTCCAGCAGGTGTCCAGCACATGGGGATGGCCCCCTTTGAAGATCTCACAGTAGAGTTCACAGAAGCCAAACCAAGTTGGGTGTACAAATATCCATTGGTGATGATATGCACCTTTTCAGGTTGCACCAAAAAGGCAAAATAAGTTACTAAAGCTTTACTTAGAGAAATCATTCCATGACACAGGCTGCCAGTGTCAATTGGAAGAGACAATTGCCTGGCCTTCATGGCTGCCCTAATCCAAGAGCTAGTAAAAATGCTAGGAATCAAGTGGAAACTCCATACTGCTTACCGGCCCCAGAGCTCAGGGAAAGTTGAATGCACGAATCAAACCCTCAAATCCACCATTGCCAAATTCTACCAGGAATCTGGTCTACCCTGGGTACACTTACTTCCCTTGACCCTTCTCTGAGTTAGGTGTACCCCAGGACTCACAGGCTATTCATCCTTTGAAATTCTATTTGGGTGGCCATCCCAAATTATCCGGGCCTTCAAAGGAAATCTCAAACTTCTTGGGGAGGCTAGTCAAGATTCCATTTGCCAGCAGCTAGGGAAAACTCTAGATGAAATATATAAAACTGTCTTGTCCTGAAACCTCATCCCCCTAGGACATCCAGTGCACCCCCATTGGCCATGGGACCTAGTTTGTGTCAAAGACTGGAAAAAAGAACTGCTTCAACCTTCCTAGACAGGTCCACATACTATGACCATTTTAACTCTTACTGCTTTCAAAGTTGCAGACATAATCCCTTTGATCCATCATTCCAGGGTCAAGAAGGCACACCCAGAGAAAGAGCAGGAAAGCTGGACAGCCCAACCTGTACCCGGCCACCCCTTGAGAATGCGAGTCACCTGGGATCCCCAAGCACCAACCTCATCAAATGCCTGCTGAATGGACCCCTACTCCTGGTGAATCCTGTGCTTATATGGCCTACTTGCCATGATATTTGGAGTTGGACTTGCTGCTGTGGCCCCTGCAGACTGGACTGTTGTGAATAGAGCCCTAATTGCAATTGCTTATTGGTGTATAATAGGATGATTCTATGCCTTGACTTGCTTTTCCTTTCCTTCCTTGCCCCCTCCCTAGGAGCCAATATCTGCCCCCAAAATGGCAGCTGCAAATTGATCAAAGCTGGGGCAAACAATCCATGCTGAATGCTTCAGTCCCATTCTCATCAGGTGCAACTTCAGCCTCTGTAATATTTGACACTTACAGGGCAATACAAGATCAAACTCCTATACCTTGATGATTCCCCCATACCCCCAGGTCCCCATACCTGCCCCCAGGAGAGGGTGTAGGGGTTGCAACTATGGGAGATATGACAAATACTTCTGCCAAGACCTGTGAAAGAGCAGAGGATTCAGACACTCTTGGGTCTTGCTGGTATGTGCCACCACTCCCTGGAAGGGGGTGCCACTGACTTCTCCATATCTCCTACAGAAAATCCCCAGCCTGGCAAGGTGTGGCATAGAAACCTGTGACCCCATAAAACTCACCTTATTAAACATAACTACCAGATCAGAAAATACCATTTAAAGGCCCAAACAGGACTAAAACTAGGATTCGGAATATACGACCCATAGTGGCCAGACTCAGGGGAACTCATACTGGTCCAAATGATCCTGGTAATCCAACCCCCAGGAAAAACCTTAATGAAAATTTTCAATAAAGCCACCCAAATGCTAAAAGCCAAAGTTAAAACAGTCCCCCACAATGTCCTTGTGAACCAGATTCGAAATTTCTACCAACTCTTAAATGTATCTCAGCAGGACATAGTTGCCTCCTGCTGGCAATGCACTTCCTCCAGTCTAACCATCTTCCCCAACCTGTCCCATGGAACATAACCCTCCTGACCCATGACAGCTCTGTGGCAGGAGCCAGGCCCCTCCCAGTCTGCATAACCAAACCCCCAGGAAAACTAGCTAACTGTAAAAACATAACTACCAGGTATCCTCCCTCTTGGAAGGACCAACTGTAACACCACCCACCCATTCAGTAAGCCTGAATGATGTGCTGCAAACTCCATTATCTGGGTTTGTGGCACCAATGCCTACTGGTGCCTACCCCATGATGGCAAGGGCATCTGCTAACTGGCTTGGCCAGTACCATCATTCTCAGTGTATGGAGATGAATTGCCTGGAGTGCTCTCCTGAGTCAAATGAGCAATACAGGCAATTCTGATACTCTTAGGATTAGGAATAATTGGAAGCACACCAGTAGCTGGGGCCTCACTCACAGTTGGTCAGGAGGGCTTACAAGTTTATTGAGGGTGGTGGGCCACACTTGTGGGAGATGTTTGTGTGGGATATGGTGGGAGGTGTGGGAGGTGGGCAACATGGGAATCCCAGTGGGTTTCATGTAATATTTTGGGTAATCTAAGCACCTCTTAAAATATATGTATATATATATAAATAACATTTTTGTAAGCAAATACACATATATGCATATATATTAATATATCATTTTGCAAATGTTTGTATGTATTGTGAGAATTTTGATTTTTACCCACAATAAACATAAATTTTAAAAAAATAAAAATATGGAACACTTCAAAAAAAAAAAAAAAACTAGCTTGGGAAACATCAAATGACTCAAAGAAATATCAGGGGCTCTCAACGGGTTGCAAGACCAGTTAGACTCATTGGTAGAAGTGATTTTACAAAACAAGTGAGAAGTAGACTTGCTCACCACAGGTCCAGGGGGGATCAGCCAGGCCCTGAGGGAAGAATGCTGTTTCTATGCAAACTCTGCAGGAATAGTTAGGGACAAAGTGGCCCTTCTGAAGGAATGAGTCAAAGACCATTTAAAACATGTATACTAGGCATCTGCCAATGGGAACTACTTCCAGTATCTCCTCTCCTGGATTTTGTCATTTATGCCAGTAATAGCCTCAGTCTTTTTCCTCTTACCTTTCGGGCCAAGTGTTCTACGGTATCTAACACAATACATCACTTCCTGCTTAAATGCCTTAAAACACCAAGTAATAACTCGTGTTAAATATCAGTCCTTGGGGAATATAGAAAAATCCTCATATTAGCAGATGATGCCCCATAAAGAATTATAAGGGCATCAAAAGGGGGGAATGATAAGAGAGGTGCTGGGACCCTAACACCCCTTGGCAGAAACCCACAGCTTTAGGAAAATAAACTCCCCTAGTTCCCTTCCTCCCCTCCTCTCCCTTTTTCTCCAAGGAATCCTTGTCAGGAAGATAAGCACTCCCCACCTTCCCCTTTGAACTGAAATTTACAACTCTAAACAGATAATGACTTTTCCTCCCTAATGGCTGTCTGCTTTTAGGAAGATAAGTTAACCTCACTCCTCTGCTTTTGTAACCCTACCTGCCTGCTTGCTTAGGAATTTGTCCACTTAGTGTTCCTATATAAACTTATGAAACTCAAGAAACAGGGCTCAGAATTTGGAGACTGAATTCTCCTCTTGGCCCACAGCTAATAAACCTTCATTCATCTGTACCCTCAAGAGTGCCGTTTGGATTTCATTCCATTCACTGCAACAGCTAAGGTAATAAAAGTACCCAATTCACCTTAAAGTGAAATTTTATTGGAAACTATAACTGACTTGAACATGTTAAAAGTCCCATTAAACTTCATTTTCTAAGTAATAAATGAATGTGCTTAACCCAGATATCCATCTTAGCCCTTGTTCCAGCACCTGTACCAGTAGTTAATGTTCCAAAGTATACCCTGGATGAACAAACCAGGACATCAAGATTGGGGTTCAACCAAGAAGCTGATGGATGGCTTGCTAAAGACACTTAAGTCTATCTGCCAGGAGCAGTGCAGAAGGTCCTTCATGGACTTCACCAAGTCACACATACACTAGGGAGGACTGGCAAACCCACATGTCATCCTGTCAGGGCTAAGCATTTCCTAACAGAAGGAAAATGGCAAACAAGGTGGCTAAAACTCACTTCAGCTTAATCCTTTTGAGATGGTCCATGGGCAACCTTTCCTCACCCAGGACCAGGAAACCAGGTTCTAATCAAAATTTGGCAAGAGAACAGGCCTCTCTCTCAATTAGAGACAAAATGGGAGGAACTTTATTCTGTGGTTCTGAACACTCCCACAGCTTCTAAAGTTAAAGGAATTTACATCTTGATGCCCTAATCCTGAGTGAAACCAGCTACAAAGAAAAGTGCCAGCTCAACAGAAGCATCTGATGAGATGCACAAGTGCCAGTCATTGGATGGCCTGAAATACCTCTTCGAAAGAGAAAGTGAAGTAGTGTCTATATCAAAGCCAGCTGTTCCCTCTAACTCTAGCCCAGATGCCTATTGTTAGGGGGAGGGAAAACCAGACACCCCTCAAAAAACTTTGTCTGTTTTCATCTCCTGTAGCCTAACTAAAAAGAGCTATGCCTCTTCTCATTCCTCTCCATTACCACAGGAACTGGGATTGAGAATTTATACCTAACCTCATTGTCTATTACAATCTCTTCTCTCAAAATTTAACTAACAGCTTAACGCAACTGAAAGAATACTGTTTCCCACCAATTTTGGGAAATACAGCTTTTACAGGCACCTGGTCTTCTCTACTTTTGTGGTCCAATATCCTCTTAGTGAAAACATTTATCCTCAAGATTCTAAATAAGTTTATTTCTTCCAGAATCAACATCTTGTTAGCCATATAGGGACTTCATCCAGCTTCACCCAGGGTGCCAGATCCATCTTTTTCCAGCTGAGATAGAATAGCCAGATTGCTTTAAACATTGTCAGGTAGGGCCTACTGCCCCTAGCCAGCAGGTAGTAGTTACAGAAGAATGAACATCTCCCTTCAGCACCCATTTGAGAATAAAGTTGTAAACTTTCTGAGGGGGGAATGAAGCAAGCTTCATATAGGGAATGAATAGATGGGTTTGGAACCTAGCAAAAGGTCCAGGTGGACATCAGTGTCCCAAGATGGCTGCTGGAAGACCCTTGCCAGATTTCCACCATTCAGAACAAGATACCCAGAGATTCCCAAGAGATTCTCAGATATTCTCCAGGGACTTATCATTGGCCCCACCTGGAGGATTGATGGGTGGAGTAATCAATCAAAACAGCAAACACGGAACCCACTGGGATTCCCATGTTGCCCACCTCCCACACCTCCCATCACATCCCACACAAACATCTCCCCTGTAATATTTTGGGTAATCTAAGCACCTCTTAAAATATATGTATATATATATATATATAAACAACATTTTTGTAAGCAAATACACATATATGCATATATATTTATATATCATTTTGCAAATGTTTATATGTATTGTGAGAATTTTGATTTTTACCCATAATAAAAAATAATAATAATAAAAAAATAAATAAAAACAGCGAACAGCTGGGACTCCTCCTGTGCCATTAGCAAGGGGGTGGAATAATTAACAGATAATTAACAGTTTAAAAAGCAGGTGCAAAGGTCAAATCTCTCCTGTTGTCCCCCTGCTCCTGCTCCTGTGGCTTCCAAGCCCTGCTGCTCTCAGCCCCCCTGACTTCTACACCCTGCTTTTGCCATGCCCCCCCTGTGTGAATCAACACACAAGTAAAAACCTGGGCATTTACAATCTTTAATGGGAAATTATAGTCTATAAAGCAGCCCTCTCTACAATTTTCAGCACCTTACCCTCTACTGGGGACCTGTGATCTGTTATTTTCTCCCATTTCTCTTCTCTCCCTACCTTAATAATTTCAGGGTAGCAATGGTGTAAATCTAAAATTCAAATTTAACTGGGACTCCTGTATTGTATCTGGCCACTCTTCCTACAATGGACAGGACAGCCTCCCATAAAAAAAAGTTATTCTGCACCAAATGACAATAGTGTCAAGATTACAAAACTGCTCTAGAGATGTGTTTCTAGCTCCAGTTTGCATCACAATTAACTTGTGGGCTTGAAAAGCATGATTGTTGGGCCCAGTTCATTTTCTGAATCAGTAGGTCTGGAGCAGACCCCAGGATTTGCATTTCTATTAAGTTCCCAGGAGAAGCTGCTGTTGGCCTGAGGAATACATTTTAGGAACTAACACCCTATAGAGAAAAAAGGCTTCCTGTCCTAGGGAGTAAGAAGAGGAAACTAACCAAAAGTGGAGTTAAGGAGTATGAGTGAACACGGTGGGAGAGAGCGGGCCAGCACAGATGGAGTACTTCTCTATTCCCCTCGCTGCCGATAAAGCACATCCAGGGCTGTTCTAGGGGCCCTGGAGGCCAGGGCATACCGATGGTACCTCTGTGAGGACAACCCCGGGCCAGGGTGTGGGGCTGGCGTGTCAGGGGCGTGGCCGCCATATGCTTGGGGCTCGGTGCTGCTGGGGGTGTCCGGTGCGGCCCCAGAAGTGCCTGCTCGTCGTTTTTCCATGTAGGCATCATCTTGAGGTTTGGGTGCAGGCGTGGCGGGCCCTGACGTTGCATTTTCTCAATGGCGCCTGGTGGCTCGCCCTCCTTGGCCCTAGCGGGCAGCCTGTTCCTTGCTTATTTCACAATCTGGTTGGGGCAGGGGGTGGAGTCTGTTTCTGACCCGCAAAGCCTGTCCTGGGGTGGGCTGGACAATGGGAGCCTCCGGCACCATGCTCCGAGGACCACTCAGGGGCCCTTTCACGGAGGGGGGCGGGGCTTCATGGGGCGGGGTCTCATGGGAGCAAGGCGCCAGAGTTGGGGGCAAGGGAGGGCAGGTGAGCTAGAGTAGAGGTGGGAGCTGAATGGCTGAGGTGGTGCCCAGGTGGCGGGGACTAGTGGAGCGGTGCCTGGCAGCAAGACAGTGGAGGGCGGAGCTAGAGGTGGGAGTGTGCTGGGCTGTGGTGGTGCCGGGGGCGGGGCTTCATGGGGAGGGCCATGAGGGGGGATGGGCCTAGTGCCAAGGCATCTGAGGGCGGAGTAGAGGTGGGAGGAGGATGGGCTGTGGCTCTGGGGCAGGGCCCTCGCCGGCCGGGGGTTTGTTGGGGGCAGGGATGGGCAGCATCTGGGGGTCAGTGCCCTGCCCCATCCCCTCCTAAGAGCGGCGGGTTCCTTCCTGGGGAAGTGGTGGGTGCTGGCATTGCTGCTGCCTAGGTGTTTCTTTGGTCTCCCTGAGGTTTCAGAGGGTTTTGTTTTCCCCTTTGCTTCTTTTTTATTTTGAAGTGGGGAAGCAGAAGAAGGGAGGGAACCCGCGTCTATCAAAGGACTTTCTCAAGTCCCTGGACCAGCTCTTAGATACTTATATTTATAACATGTTTTAACTTTTAATTTTGAAGGAATTTCAACATTTAGAGAAGTTGCAAAACCAGGATCAAGAACTCGTTCTCTTTCATTGGGGTTGGTGGGCCACGCTGTGGGAGATGTTTGTGTGGGATGTGGTGGGAGGTGTGGGGGGTGGGCAACATGGGAATCCCAGTGGGTTCCGTGTAATATTTTGGGTAATCTAAGCACCTCTTAAAATATATGTATATATATATATATATAAATAACATTTTTGTAAGCAAATACACATATATGCATATATATTTATACATCATTTTACAAATGTTTGTATATATTGTGAGAATTTTGATTTTTACCCATAATAAAAAAAAAAAAAAAAAAGATTACTTGAATATTAACTTCATTTTACCTGAGGACGGAACAGTTAGCAGAGTAGGACATCAGCATTGATACAGTACTGATACATAGACCATAGTCATGTGTCTTTACTTGACACATTCATTTACATTATTTTTGGTACAGGATCCAGTTCAGGATTGAGTTGGCCTGTCTCTTTGGAGAAAATTACATGTTAAACAGTGAGAGCCACCTACAGCTTCCTCTCCCCTGTCATCTTCAGAGTGGCCCTCCTGCCGCAGAAGTCTTGATCTCAAATAAAGGCGTCTTGTTGTTGGGTGCCAGGGCCAGTTGACACTGTCCAGCTGGGCCTTTGGATGGCTTTGGCACAGGTGACCACACTGGGCTTCCTGACCCAAGCTCCCCTTGGCCACCCAGCCTTCTTGTGGTTCCCCTCCCACTCTGTCCTACCTCTCAGGCCATTGTCCTTCTTCCTCTCCTTGGTACCCCTGGCATAGCTGCAATTTTATACTTACTTACCTGGCATCTTGTAGACACTCGAGATGTTTACTGAATGGATGAAGAAGTGATGGGGTGCTTTATTTGACTGCCCAACAGCCTCTCTGGACTTTAGTACCATTGTGACTTTGTTTTACTTTGTAGAGGTGCTTGTTACCCATGTCCCATTACTCACTTGTTCTGCAAGCCCCGTCAAGAATGATGGAGGGCCTGGGGAGCATGGAAAGGGAGAAATGGACTTCTGTCACATTTCCTTTGCTCTGGTCAAGTCCACTGTGTTGGACTACCTACTGAGACATATTTCCTATGCAGGGCTTCAGAGAATCTTTAAGAATATGTTTGGTTAGACTCAATCCTATCAAGGCATTCTGGTTATTTTCTGAATAGCTGTCTGAAAGCAAAAGAGTGAAGATGAAAATGAAGGCCTTCTCCAGGATGAGGTAGGTGGTGCTCAGCAGCATGAGTAGTTCATTTCAGTGGCAATTTATTGAGTGTCTGTCGCATGTCAGGAGCCAGGATAGCTTCTGGGGATAAAAATATGTGCTGCCATCCAGGAGTACATAGTGGGTCATTTCAGTCTAACGTCATAAGAGGTGTGATAGAGAAACTCTTGATGGATGGAGAAAGATGTTTTAGAACATGGACTGAGGCCAGGTTGAGGATGCTGGGGAGATGCTAAGGGACTAGGCTGTGTGTAGCCTTGACCTTTCTCTGTCATCAGGTTGAATGGTGACCTGGAAAGTTTCTCAGTAGGCTCTGAGGACAAGCTGGTGTTGGAATGACTATCACCAGCTGTTGGTGAGTGGATGACAGCCTGCTTAGGACACAATAGAGGAAAGATGATGAGCTGCCGAAAGGCAGAGCATCTGTGAAATGGTACTGCAGGTCACATTCCCTGACCCAAACCAGGCCAGACATGGGTAAGAAGAGAGAACATTTGAATTTTATGAAATGCAGAAGTGCCTCATAATCAAACATAGTATTTCTGCAGCATGATGTATGGATATCTATAGTATGTGGTATCCGTGAGGACACTAAGGAAACTCAGAACAGTTTGGCCAGGGTTTGCTGCAGAGTTTTGGAAAGCATTCAGTTTTCAGTACACTTTTGGATTCAGGAATTTGGGTGATAGGAATTCAGGAATTTGGGTGATAGGTTGAGGATCTGAAATGATAGCTGACACACTTTGAACTCTCATTATCCCCTCTTATAGGCAAGGCATACAGAAGGTAAGTGACCTGCCCACAGTCACAGCCTGTAACCGGTGGCTGTATTGCCCACATTCTTACAAGGTACAGGCTTGTGAATGGGGTCTTGAAGGACTGTGGTCTTTTTCCCACACCTCAGACACCTGGTCTCTGCCTGCAGCCTGCCTGCTGAGGAAAGGCAGAACAGAGGGGAGGCAGGAGCCCCACACATGTCTCCTCCCCTGATGGGTATTCATGAGGGCACATAGAGACTTGTGGAAATGTGTCATCCATGATGTCTAGAAGCCTGTGGTCTGGGTATGAGGAGAGCTTTTCTCATGAACTGGAGAGAAATTTAAGCACTATGACAGGCATCCCATAGAGGAGGTAGATGGTCTGAGGTGCTGGAGAGATGAGCTGGATTTTGTGCTAGCAGGGCTTTGAGAAAATTCAGGTAAGCTACTCCATAAGGACTATGAGAATTCTTATAAAGGACACAAATGCTGGATGGAAGGATGACTGCATTCTAATTTTCTTCCTGTAGCTGTGCAAGCTGTGTGTGCTGTGAGGAGATTCTTCCTGCCACTACCTTGTCCCTGCAGGGCAGCTGCCTTGTGGGCTCAGAGAGTATTGCTGGGGTCATCTCAGTACTTGCCCACATGTTTCCTTGAATGTTGCCATGCACCTCTGTATGTGTGTGTGTGTAATATGTGCATACACAAATACATAAAATGCATTGTAGCAGTTTAAAGAGTACTGAAGTGACTTTGAATATCTCACCCAGTTTAAGACATAGAACCTGATCAAAATCTTAAATGCTCAGTTTGTCTGCCTCAGTCTTATCTTTTATTTTCAGATTTAACCACTATTCTGAAGTCCATCTTAATTGTTTCCTTGCTTTTCTTTATAGTTTTGTGAGGTATATATTTCCAGATTTTATGTTGTACAGTTTTGCTTAACTTGTTGGACCTTATAAAATGTAATCATACTAAAAGTAGTCTGATTTTATTTTCCCAGTGTGCTTTTGAGATTATTCTTTTGTGTTGAGTATGGCTGAAGCTCTTATCCACTATCTGATGTAATCCATTGCATCCATTCTGTTGATGGCCCTTTGAGGTATCTCTGGTTTTTTGTTGCTGTAAATAAACAGTGCTGCAGTAGGCATTCTTGTAAGTAACTCCTGGTACATAAGTGTGGTAGTTCCTCTAGGACAGTGGATTTCAACTGGAGTGAAGGGTAAGAGAGAGGTGAAGACTTTGGCAGCATCCAATTGATTGTGGGTTGTAGCCACAGTGGCAGCCCAGTCAAGGAAGATGTTAGAAAAAGCCTAGATCAAGCTGTTTTCATTTCACAGCTGGGAGGTGAGGTGTTATTGGCCTCCAGGGCTAGTGGCCAGAGATAGTGCTAAATTTCCTACACTGCATGCACAACAAAGAATTATCTGCCCCCAAATGCCAGAAGTGCTGAGGGTGTGAATCTTGCTTTAGGGTAAATAGCTGAGGGTGAGATTGGTGGGGGTATGGTTTGGGCATGCTCAGCTTTAATAGCTACTGCCATGTCCTGAGTGTGGCAAGGAGCTGTGTTAAAATGACAGCTTCCTGCCCAACTGAGATGGATGTCTCAGACCAGAGAAAGACTCAGATAAGTCCAGCTTGGCAAGTAATGAGCCTTTATTTAGGGGGCTTATGTGGTGTCCTCATCCTTGGTGGTGGGGGGAAAGACAGCATTTTCCAACCTTGATAATCATCCTCACCACAAAACTGGTGAGGTCTTTTATAACACACATCCATATGCAGGTGGGGAAGGCTTGTGAAGGGCAGATTTACTGATTAGTCACCAGGTAATAAACAGTTCCAAGGCTTGCCTTTTTAACTACTCAGGAATGTTGCTGCAGTTTTGGGATATGGAAAGAGCAGGAAGGATTGGGGGGGGATACAAATTCCTATGCCACAAACCACCATCTTCCCACAACTTTTACAGCCTTTCCACAGCCTCTTCTGCATGAAGCCTTGAGAAGGGGTATAAATGGTAGGACTGTGATGCAAGGCCACAGCTTCAGTATAAACAAGACAAGCAATACAGGAGTTTCTGGGCTCTGGGAGTTGCCACCTTGAAGGGTGGCTCTTATTTGCAGTGTTTAGTCTATTACTCCAATTTGTCAAAGATAAGGGAAGCATTTTCCAGGAGAGACAACAGATGTCCAATGCTGGCATGTATCCACACACCCAGCAGTTTGATTGTGGGTGGTTGCCACAGTGACAGCCCAGTCAAGGAAGATGTCAAACAAAGCCTGGACAAAGCCATGTGAGCCTGGAAGAGAGGCCTAAGGGCACAAGCACACATGTTTAGTGGGTATCCAGAGGGGAGTAAAATAACAGTAGAACTTTCTCCCATAGGCCTAGGATCCGGGCTCACAATACCACATGCTCCCACGGCAGCTCCTCTATGGCCACTCTCATTGTGTAGCCTCAGAGCTGCTGCTTCAGCACTTTTAGAGCTGAGTTCCTGCTGTCAATGAGTCACTTAAAAATTCTAGGTTATACACAAAAATCAGAGCACAGGAAGAAATGTGACTGCTCCAAGAGCTTATAGTCTAGGCCCTAATTTCCTTATGATTATTTTAAATAAATCTGTTTTTAGAGATCATTATGACTTCAGACTATAGTAGAATTTTTGTTTTGTTTTACTTTTATACTTTTACCAAGATTATGTTAATCAACAGGTATTTCATTTCACATTAAAATGAATAATTTCCATATCGTTTGTTGTAAGATATACAGTATGCACAAATATACTTCAGCAGTATAGGAAAAAAAAAACTTTTCTCAATGATTTTACAAAAACCAAAGAATCTCAATGGAATCAAGATTATTTTTCCCCTACCACTACCTTAATATGCAGTTTGAGATGGTTTCTAACTGGTTTCTCTGTTATGAAGTTACTTTTTGTTGTCAATATCAACTCACAGATTTCTACTTGATTATGGCTTCCTGGAATCAGCTATTTACATGGAAATCCTTCAGTTTAGAAAATGCTTTTATAAACTTCCTATAGCCTATAACTTCCTATAACCTCTTATAACCATTTAAACAGACTAGTTACTTCACCTTAAGACAAATTTTGCTTTTAAATAATCTTATTAAATTACAGTCAACAATACACAGAAATTTACTTTCCCAAACCCTGTACAACTTTTCATATCCATTCAGGTCTTGTCCTATATAGTCCCCCTCTCATGAAAACAAGCTGTTTTATCTTAGGACAAAAACACACTGCCTTAAACAAGCTTACTAAATTTTAGTCAGCATTGACTATGAATTCACTTCCACCAACCTTTTACTTCTTTCCATATCCATTTAAGTCTTACATCTCTCAGTCAGTTCTATAAAAAAACTAGTAATTTCACCTTAGGACAAAACTCTATTCTCTTCTTTAACTTAGTTTCATTAAACACAAATAGTTTTCATCATCTTAAAGATCTAATAAATATAATACTAATTTATTTTATTACTGTTGGTATATACCCAATTGAAACTGTTGCAGCAGATGGAATGAAAACCCATGTGGCACTCTGAGGGGTGGATGAACGGAGTTTTATTATGCAAGGGCTCAGAGGAGAGTCAAGTCTCCAAAATATTTGAGTGCCATGTCTTGATTTTCAGTGGTTATATAGGAACTCTAAGCAGGCAATTTCCTAAGCAAGGGGCAGGCATGGTTACAAAAGCAAAAGGCTTGAGGTTAGCTTACTTCCTAAAGCAGAGGGTTATTAGGGAGGAAAAGACTCATTATCTGTTAAGAGTTGTAAATTCTAGTTGGAAGGGCAGACTGGAAGTGCTTATATTCCTAATGATGTGGATTCCAGGGAGAAAAGGGAGGAAGGGAGAAAGGGAGAAGGGGAGCTTATCTTCCTAAAGCTGTGGGTTTCTGCTGAGTTGGGGTTAGGGCCCCAGCACTTTCTTTATCAAAACAATTATTGTTCATGAAAGAAATGATTTTTTCTCTTCCTCTATAGGAGGCTAGTATCTTTTTTCCATAATATTATAAAATTATGAAAAATCTCAAAAGCATACTATCAGGCTCTGAAATATATATATATAATGTTATAATTGTTTAATTTATTTCAATCATAATTTAGAAAAACTTTTCAGTAGCCCTCAAGGACATTTTCTTAGTAAAATTTGGTTTTTAGATTATTAATTACTGTCATCTGGAGGCTGTTAACAAATTTAAATTTTAGAATTACAGGTATCAGCTATGTAAACCAATGTTTATTCTATAACATTCCCTCTGTCTCTATTATTCTTAACTCCCAGGTTCATCCTGCTCTGTTTTTCTAATTTGGGGCTCCAAGAGTACTCATTTACATATGTGTAACAAATACATATGTAAGCATTTATTTAATTTTTAGCAATTTGAATAGAGCTTTAAAGAATTTTCATTCTCTATTTCACAAATAAAGGGTTAGACACACAAAGAGAAACCATATTTGCTAGTTTGACTCATAATTCTCACTCCTTTGGTTTGGTTGTGTTCAGGTTTTCCATCATCCCACACCTGTAGTTTTTAAACCTTTTAAGATCTCCTATGGGGTCAGTGTTGCCTGCAGTGTGCAAGCTTGTTCTTGGAAATACTTTTATACAAATAAAATTGGGGAAAAGGTTATCTGGGCACTATTTGGTTAACAGGTTTTTAGCAAGGGAGATACACTCAGGAGGCTATACTTTAAATATTTTGGTTTAATTCAGTAGTAAATCTCCCTTCCCCCTGGGCCCTTCTATTCCAGGTTCTGTTGGTTATTGCCCAGCAGCCCTTAGGGCTTTCTAATTCCTTAAGAATGGCTCCCATCCCTTGAGGGATGGGTGAAGTGGTCTTAACCTTTTCCTCTAACCCTGCTCTAACCTCCATAGTGACCTTTGCCCTTGAAGCACCAGATTTTCTCAACTTGGCCTTTAAGGAAACCAGAGAGACTTTTCCTGAGTCCCTGCACTACTTCACTTATTCCCTATTAATTTAAATTGCCAGTTGGAGCAATTAAGGTTTTTGTCTTCTTTTGGGTCTCTGTAGCGTGGGATATTTTCCCAGTTATAAAATCTGACATGGGGAATGGGGTAAGGATGCATTCAAGTTCTTTGTCTATTCCTAGAGGCATTTCCCAGAGTAGAAATTTTGCTGAGTCAGAGGCTGATTTTAGATAGCCATCCTGGCTGAACTTAGAGACAGGATTCTCCTTTACAGAACCCTACCCCAGCTATTTTCCTCCTTTTATCTAGCTGTTCTGAAAGACCTGTCACTAAAGTGGAAGTGGAAGTCAACATATCCCTTTCTGTTTGTAACTCTTCCCTTAATTTCTGTCTTCATTGAGACAGTCTGCTGTGGCTAGCCATCCCACCTGTAACAATGGCTAGCTGACTCCTGCAGCAGTGCATCTGCCACCCTTACTAAATTTCAAAATCTTTTGTTCTTGAAACACACTATTTGGTCCATCCAACATCTTTGGGGTGTCCCCACACTCACGTGGTGGAGCACAGCACTTAAGCAAGCAGGTGACCCCACCCCACATGGAGGTAGCAGGCCAACCCAAGATAGCCCCCCTTGGTTTCCCTGCCCTGGTTCTTATTTTGATCTGAAGTACCCTGCCAACTACAGCACTTTGATAATGAGCAAGTGTGGTTTACTTTTCCCAGTGCACCTTAAAGGCTAATTCATGAGGCACAGAGGTTTTAAAGAGAGAAAGAGCTTATTTGTTTGCAGAAGAAAAAGAGGCCAGTTACCTTGTGACCACCAAAACTGCCTCTTGGATCTACAGATGTTGTATTTTATAACATCAGGGTGCTATTGAGTAATGGGTGTGGAGCTAGCACAGGTTCCTTCATTATAAACTTTAAGGAACTGAACAGGATGGAGGTGGGCACCAAACCAGGGTATGTCACAAGGTTCTGGGATATCAGAGTACAGAACAAAGATCAGTTACAAGGTTTTCCATATGGGTATTAAACAGAGGTCAGTCTAGAATTACCATCACAGTAGTAAGCACACTCAAAGGTGAGCCTAGTTCTGGAAAAATGATAAACAAGTATAAGGTCAGTCTAGTATTACCATCACAATAGCATACACAAGGTTGAGGCCAAGTCTAGAGTAACTATAAAAGGGTGAGGCCTGTTTGGAATGACCCTCACAATAACAGGTCTAGGCGAGGCTAAGTCTAGCCAATTTACCTTTGGTTATTTTATAATATTAAGGCATCTATATAAGGATTTATTCATCATAATTATTTGTTAATTTTTAACCCTCAGTTAAACTTCAGACAGCCAGCATCTCCTGGGAACTAATAAAGGACATTCATCATAGCCCCTGGTTTGCAGCTTGCTCTATGGAGTTTGGGCTTGTGCATACCCATGGTCACATGAGATAATTTTATAAAATCTACTATTTACAGATATCTCCTGTCAGTTGTTTCCCTAGAGAAACCTGACTAATACACTGTGTTAAAGGCCATACTTTCTTGTTTCTTTGTATGCCTTGTAATTTTGCATTGACATCTGGGTATTTTTAGTATAATTTATAAATCAAAGTCTCCCATTCTCCATGTTTTATTGTTTCTTTGTTAATTGTTGAGTGCTCCTGTTATCCGTTTCTTTAGTCACTTTTCCAGACTATTTTTGCAAAGCCTTTTTTCATCATCATGGGTGGTCTCTGAAATCTCTTTCTGACAGATTTCCTTAAGTGCCTGGAGTCAAAAACAGAGAAAAGAATGCTACTTCCCCCATCTTTGTACTTTGGCTGTGAGCTGTGACATGCCTTCTATTTTCAGCTTTAGCCTTTACCACCTTCCTATGTGGCACTCTTCTCTGCCAGATGGTGCTGACCTAGGTGCCTCTCAGGTCTTTTCTGATCTTGCATCTGGTTATGGGCATGTGTGTTCCATCTGATTTCATGGTGTATGTGGTGAGTCATCTTAGCCCTTGTCCTCCCAAGAAACTTCCTCCTCAATCTTCTCCTTCCCAGGATTTTGGATATATCCACTATTTCCCCCATTCACCATTCCTTTTTCTAGGTGAGCACAGGCAGTGTATATTTTTAAATCTTTTGAGAGTTGCCACTGTCCCCTGGAAAACTGTTCCAGCCTGATGTTTGATGTGAAACCAAGGTCAGCCTCTGTTCTAGTTCCTTAGGGATCCATCAGGTCAAAAATGCTCAGCCACAGTTTTAAGAACAAGGTCTGTATTAGCTCCCTGGCATCACCAAGCCACACTGGGGATGCACTGGGCACCATATCCATAACCACTCTTGTCTTTCTGGGGAATGGGAGATGGTAAGATAGTGAGCAAAAATGCCACACTTTCTTACCCAAAATTGAGCTTCCTTTTTTTTCATTAGGAAGCTCTCTGGTTAGTGAAAGTATTAGATTAATCCCAGATATCCTAAAGTATTGCTTGTCAGTCTTGGCCAGTTTAAGATTATTTCAGTGGAGAAACCAACTCTTTGAGTGCCCTGTTCCACCAATTTTTTCTGTATGTGTGTCCTCTGGTGAATGTTTCACCAGAGTGTGCACTCAGAAGGGAGACTGCTTGGTTGACAGTTTGCCCATTATCAGCTTCTGAGGTATTACCTAGGTGCTCAGAGCCATTGGTGTTTTCAGAGATGCAGTTTCATCAGGTTAATAGGTGGGAAATGGATCATTCCTATGGTTTTAATTTGTATTTCCCCTGATTGCTGACAATGTATGGTCACAAAATAATTATTGACCATTTAGGTTACCATTTTTGTGAGTTTCCTTTTGACATTTTTCCTCAGTTTTTTAATTGGGTGTTTTGTCTTTTTCATTGTTTTTTATAAATCTTTATGTATTTTGATATGGTTTCTTTGCTTGTTATATGAATTGTGTACAACTTCTCAGTCTCTGGCTTTGATTTTTGTTTTTGATGCTTTATTGTATAAATGTAACATTATTTATTGCTTCATCCCAAATTATCCCCAAGCTTAGAAACTTAAAACAGCAAACATTTCTTATTTTCTGTGGATCATGAATCACAGGTTTAGCTGAGCTCCTCTGTCTCAGTATCTCCTGTGAGGCAGTAGTCATGCTGTCACCAGGGCCTGTGGTCTCATCTGAAGACTCAGTTGGGTGGGTGGGGGAGGTTTGGAGGTTTCCATAAGATTTAATTCTCCATGGTTTGTTGGACCGAGGGCCTCAGTTTCCTCTAGTGTTTGTCCCATGGTCCTTTCCAAAAGGCCACTTATAATTGGGCAGCTTGCTTCCCTCAGAAAGTAAGCAAGAGAGAGCCAAGACAGAAGCTCCAGTCTCTTTTTGTGTTATCTGAGAAATGATATCCTGTGGCTTTTACCATGTACTTTTTCTTTGAAGTAAGTCACTAGGTCAGCACATGCTCAAGAGTGTCACAAAGTGGCATGACTACCAGGAGGGGGTATCACCAGGGGCTGCCTACTACTGATTTGTTGAAGTTTGTGGTAGTTAAACTTAACTACATTCCTCCATAGTTTGGGCTTTTTTGGCTTTCTTAAAAAAAGATTTCCCCATTCTGAGATTTTTAATATATTTTAAAAGTTTAAAATTCTTTCTCCTGTTTAGTGCTTAATACATTTAAAGCTGCGGTGTCCAGTATTGTAGCCAATAGCCACATATGACTGTTTAAATTAAAATCAATTAAAAATTATATAAATAAAAAGTTCAATTTCTCATCTACACTAGGCACATTTCAAGTGCTCAATAGCAACTTGTTGCTGGTAGTTACTGTATTGAATGTTTCTGATATAGAACATTTTATCATCACAGAGAGTTGTACTGACATTGATGATCTACAGCAGGGCACACTGGGCAATGTCTGAAGATATGTTTGGTTGTCACAAATGGTGGGGAGAGGGGGAGGGTATAGCCACTGGTATCCAGTGGGTAGAGCCTAGACATGATCCTAATTAGGCTAATGTGTCAACTTGGCTAGGTAATTGTCCCCAGGTGTTAGGTCCACCAAGCACTGGGCTAATTGTAATATAAGAGCATTTATGGACTTCAATCACTAGTGAGTTTACTGCATGGATGGCTGATTACATCTGCAGCAGTCAGGGAGATTGCAGCACCAGTAGATGATGCTTTTATCCAATCAGTTGAATGCCTTAAAAGTGGAAGTGATCTCAACATTCAAAGAGAATTTCCCAGCTGGTCTTTGGACAGCCAGCTTCTCCCAGAAACTCATCAAGGACCTTTCATTGGACTTTCATAGGAGCCCCTGGTTTGCAGCCTGCCTGTGGAACCTGGACTTGGGCATCCCTACAGTCATGTGAGAGACTCATAAAATCTCATATTATTGTCAGATATCTCCTGTTGATTCTGTTTCCTGAGAGAACCCTGACTAATAGAGCTTGGTACCAGAAGTGGGGTATTTCCCTTGTGCCCTCATGCAGATGTTTTGCCACCTGTGTTTCCTGAGGGTCATTTTCCACCATGGGTGGGCAGTAGGATCAGCAGAGATCATTGCATTTTACAATTACTAGTTTTACTTCTGCTTTTTTCAGATGGAGAAAAAAGGCTGATTATGGTTTTACTTAGCTTCTCAAAGAATTTAACTGAAGTAAAACTATGGGAACTCCAAGGTATCTTTTCTTACAGTTGGAATGTGTCAAAAAGTCTGGTTCTCTCTAAGACATGTGTCATCAGTGTTGCAGTTCCAGAACATGGACTACTGTGTGACTTTGGGGAAAGCATGAATTTCCTGAGAAGTCTTAGAGAATTTCATTTTGCTAACTTGGTAGCTTTGCTGTAGGCCTTGACCTTTCTACCAAATAAAATTGTTAATGTCATATACCTAAGCCAGCAGGCTGTGGTACCATTTATATCCACATGAGCCATCAAGCTCTGGGTGACTTAAGATTTATGGATATGACTGGATTTTTGTTTTAGAGTCTGTATGTTTTATCAGTTTGGGTCACTGTTTATATAATGACTAAGAAAAAAATTGGTGTTCACATTTGGATACAAATATTTAGAAAATGCATATGTTGTATTTCTTCTTATATTTCTTTTATTAAACTAACTTTGAGGTGACTATAGACTGAAATGTTTGCACCATTGTATTCTTTAGCAAGACTTGAAACTTGAAAATAGTTTTGAAAGGAAAAGCTTTTTTTTTCCCATTTAATTTACATTTAATCCACCTTCAATGTAAAACCTATTTAAGCAGATGGACAATTAGCTTTGGAAATTAATTTATATTTGGTTTCACAGCTAATGTTAGGCAAGGGGTGGGGCTCAACAACCCACTGACATGACCCAATCAAGGCACTTATCATAATTTAATCATGTCCAGATTAAACAGATCAGGTTTCAAGCATAATGAAATATCTATTTTTGGAAATCATAAAGAATGCCAAAGTGCTACACAGGGACATGGGAGCAGATAATGTGCAGGCTATTGAAGCTAAGTTGGTATTTTTTCAGATTAATAGTAATGACAATGTATTTAAAAATATGCAGAAACAGAAATGAGTTAGATACATCACAAAAGATCAACATAACAAAAAAAAGAGGTTGCAATAAAAGAAAAGAGAGGCAGAAAACTCACACAACAAAATAGAAGACATATAAAAGCCAAGGGACAAAATGGTTGAGGTAAGTAGTGCCTTTAATGTTAATGGATTAAACTCCACAGTCAAAAGATATATAGTGGCCGAATGGATAAAAAGCATATTCCTACTATATGTTGCATATAAGAGACTTATATTATACCCAAAGACACAAAGACACAAAAAGTTTAAAAGTAAAAGGATGGAAAAACATATTCATGTAAGTAGTAATAAAAAAATTTGGGGATAGCTATAGTAATTCAGACAAAATGGACTATATTTCAAAAGCTGCCCATCAAAACAAAAACAAACAAACAAAAAACCATGTCTACAACTGCAAGCAAGAGAGTTCCATCTGTCTGCTCAATGTGATCTAAGGCCCCTCTCAACCATAAGCAGAGTGGGCTTCACCATTCCCAAATCCTTAAGACTGAGGAATGAAAAAACATAAAGAAGGAATGCAACTGTGGACTATAGAGTTATTATTCTAGCATTGGAAGAACTTGCATCATTGATATACAGGCACTGGCAACCAGAGGCTCTGAGGAAGGGAGGGGGAAGAATAGGTGGAACATGGGTCATTTTGGGGACATTGAAAATGTCCTGCATGACATTTCATTGGTGGATACTCGCCACCATACATTTTATCAAAACCTATAAAATTGTGTGCTGCAAAGTGTAAACTCTAATGTAAACTATAAACCATGGTTAGTAACAATGTTTCAACATGTGTTCATTAATTGTAACAAATGTACCCACTAATGAAAGATGTAAATATGGAAAACTGTGGGAGGGTGAGGGGATAGGGTATATGGGAACCCCTCTATAATTTTTTAAATATACTTCCTTTTTAATTTTTTAAAAGAAACTTGAATTACATAAATGTACACAAAAATATGGGGGATTCCCATATGCCCCACTCCCTAGCCCTCCTACATTTTCCCTCATCAGCAACATCCATCATTAGTGTTGTACATTTGTCACAATTGATCGACACATATGGAGCATTGCCAATAAGCCATGATTATTGTTTACATTGTAGTTTACACTCTCTCCTGCACATTTTTGCAAGTTATTACATGATATGCATTGGCTTGTATCTGTCATTGAACTCCTATATTTTTGGTGTAAGATTTATGTAATCAAAAGCTTCTTTCAAAATAAAATAAAAGCTGTTATGAGACATAAAAGGACACTATATGTTAATAAAAGGGGAAACCCAGCAAGAAGAAATAACAATCATAAATATTTATGTACATAACCATGATACTCCAGAATACAGCAAACAGTAGCAAAACTAAAGGAAGAAACAGACCCCGCTACAATAATAATTGGATGTCAATAGGTGGAACATCTAGACAGAGGATCAATAAGGAAACTGAGGACTTGAATAATATGATAAATGAACTGGACCTAACAGACATATACAGATCATTGCACCTCCAAACAGCAGGATATACCTTATTCATAAGTGCGCATGGATCATTCTCCAGGATAGACTTTGTTGGGTCACAAAACCAGTCACTAAATTTAAAATGATTGAAATTGTACAAATGATCTTCTCTGACCACAAGGGACTGAAGCTGGCTGTGGAAGACAGTTTGGCAGAGAACTAGAAATTTCACAAATATATACGGTGGTTAAACAGCACACTCTTAAACAATCAGAGCGTCAAATAAAAATTGAAAAGGAAATCAGTATCTTGAGATGAATGAAAATGGGAATGACATATATAAAAAATTATGGGATGCAGACACTCTCTGCCTAGAGAGGCCCGCATCAAATCTTGGTGTATATTTCCAACTTTCTCTCCCATTCCTCAGCAAGCTTTAGTCTTTCTCCCATTTCCCAAATAAATTATTTTTACTGGCTTAACTGAAAAAAAAAAAGGCATGGGATGCAGTGAGGGCATTATTGAGAGGGAAATTAATAGCCCTCAATGCTTACATTAGAAAAGAACAAAGGGTTAAAATCAAAGACCTAACTGTACATCTGGGGGAACTAGAGAAATAACAGCAAACTAATCTCAAATCAAGCAAAAGGGAAGACAATAAGAAATTTGAGCAGAAATAAATGAAATTGAGAATAAAAAACAGGGAGAAAAAACACAACCATAAGTTGGTTCTTTGAAATGATCATTAAAATTGACAAACCCTTAGCTAGATTGACAAAGAGAAAAAAAGACAAGATGCAAATAAATAAAATCAGAAGTGAGAGTCATTACTACTGACATGACATAAAACAAAAGGATTCTAATGGATACAATGGACAATGTATACTAACAAATTCTATAATCTAGATGAAATGGACAAATTATTAGAAATACAAAAACAACCTATACTGACTCTAGAAGAAATAGAAGGCCTCAAGAGATCAATTATAACTGAAGAGATTGAGTCAGTTATCAAAAACTTTCTAAAAAAAGAATGACCCAGGGCCAAATGACCTTCCAGGTGAATTCAACCAATCTTTCCAAGAAGGATTAATACCAGTATTGCTCATATTCCTCCAAAAAGTTGAAAAGGAAATAAGACTACTTAATTCATTTTATGAGACCTAATACCAAAGCCAGACTAAGATACTGCAATAAAAGAAAATAACAAATAAAATTCTCTTGGATTATAGATGCAAACATCTTGAAAAAAATACATGCAAATTGAATCCAAGAGCACAATAAAAGAATTATGAACCATGATAAAATAGGTTTTATCCCCATATACAAGAGTGATTTGTCATAAGAAAATCAATTAAGGTAATATATGACATTAACAAAAGGAAGGAGAAAAACACGTGATCAATTCATTTGATGCAGAAAAGGCATTTGACAAAATGCAACATCCTTTCTTGATAAAAACAATTAGGAAAATAGGAAAAAAGAAACTTCTTCAACATGATAAAGGGCATATATGAAAAACCCATAGCTAAAATCATACTCAGTGGAGAAAGACTAAAAGCTTTCTCAATAAGATATGGATCAAGACAAGGATGCCCACTGACACTACTGTTATACAACAGTGTATGGGAAGTTTTAGCCAAAGACTTTAAGAAAGAAAAAGAAATAAATGTCTCCTAAATTGGAAAGGAATGACTAAAACTCAATATTTGTATATGAGATCATCCTATATTTGGAAACTCACACAAAACTACAACAAAGCCCCTAGAGCTAATAAATGAATTCATCAAAGTGGCAGGGTACAAGACCAACATGCAAAAATCCAGCATTTCTATACACTGGTAACGAGAAATCTTGGGAGGAAATTTAAAAAATTCAATTTTCAGTAACAACTAAAAGCAGCAAATACTTAGGATTAATTTTTTTTTACCCTCCCTTGCCATTTTTGCCAAAAGAAAATTCCCAACATTGTAGTATTAACCACAGACCTACAAATCTCCAGAGTTCATCTGCTCCTTCCTCCAACCATCCCCCCTGTTCTATGGATAATCCAAGCCAAACCCCCCAACCTACTCCCACTCACAGATCAGCATTGCCAAACCCAATCACATCACTGCACCACTCTCATGCCCATCCACTGACCAACCACACCCTTCCACCTTATTATAGATTTTGCCCATATTCTAGGATTAAATATAACCAGGGATGTAAAGGACTTGCATGCAGAAAACTAAAAAACATTGCTAAAAGAAATCAAAGAAAACCTAAATGTCCTCAAGGATATTCTGTTTTCATGAATTGGAAGAGTAAATAGTCTTAAAATATCAATCCTAATCAAATAGATTTACAGATTCAATGCAATCCCAAACAAAATTTCAAAAGTTTTTTTTTTTTTAGAAATAAAAAACTAATTATTCAATTTATTTGGAAGGGTAAGACGACCAAATTGTCAAAAACTTCTTGAAAAAGAAAAATAAAATTGGAGGTCTCACATTTCCTGACTTTAAAACATATTATAAATATACTGCGGTCAAAGCAGCATGATATGCTGAATGGCAAAACCCCAGGATGCGTTTATCAACTGCAGCGAATGTACCACACTAATGAAGGATGTTTGCATGAGAGGGTGTGTGAGGTGTGGGGAGTGGGGCATATGTGAATCCCTATATTTTTGTTTAAAATTTATGTGATTGAATTATATATTTTAAAAGATAAAGATGATATGATCCTAAACAAAAGAAAACAAAAAAAGTATGATTTTGGCACAAGGATAGTCATATTGGCCAATGAAATTGAACTGAAAGTTGAGATGTAGACCCCTATATCTATGGTGAATTGATTTTTGGCAAATTTGCCAAGTCTACTCAATCAGGAAGGAATGGTCTGTTAAACAAATGGTCCTGGGAGTACTGGATATCCATATGTAAAAGAATGAAAGAGCACCTCTCTCTCATGCCATATACAAAAATTACATAAAAATAGAATAAAGACATAAATATAAGAACTAGTATTATAAAACTTCTAGAAGAAAATATAGGGGAGCATTTTTGGGATCTTGTGTTGGGCAATGCTTTCTTGGACTTTACACCCCGAGCACAAGCAATGAATGAAAAAGATAGATAAATGTGATCTCCTCAAAATTAAAAACTTTTGTGCATCAAAGAGCAATCTACTCAATGGTAGAAAATATTTGGAAACCATATATACAATAAGAGATTAATATCCAGAATATGAAGAGAAATGAGAAGGAAGTATGATGGAAATAGAATGCCTATCATTTTATTGAGCCAGACATTCTAGGTTGTATGGATTGTAATATGACTAGCGGATCCCTTTTGCATTTGTTCACTGCTATATGTCCTTTGAGTTTAAATAGATTCCCTGGTCTGATGTGATGTTATTGTGAATCCTGTATTTGTGGAGCATATACTCTCAGATGGTGTGATGCTAGCTGAAATCTTGAGGTCTCAAAAAGCAAATCAACATCTGGAATATATGTTGATTCCATGCAAAATGAATCTCTGCTTTTTGTAAGGTAGAATGAATCCAATATATTCAACTTGCCACCAAGTGCCTGGTTCATATCCTTGTGGGATGGGGCTGTATTATGGACTCAGCATTGTTTTTCACTGTCAGTAAGTTGGATATTTAGCAGCAGCAGTAGCTGCATCATTCATGGTTAGGGGAACCCTGTTGGACAATGCATGAGTGCCATCTCTGTCACTGTGGTTTACTTTTTTCATTCTCACCACATGCCAGCATTGGGGTGGTGAATTGCAGAGCGGGCTAATGTCAGCTGACTGAATCATTCTGTATATTTGGTGGTTTAGTTTCTCTTCTTTGGTATTTGATGTTTGGTGAGTGTAAACATGTTAATATAAAAATATCTTCAGACTTTGTGTCAACTCCTATATGTCCATCTCCATGCTTGACCCCAAATCTCCTTGTCCTTGATCTTATAATCTTACCCTTTCTAGGCTCCTGACCATTAAAACCAGCAATTTGCACTGCCCATGAGGCAGTACATGTGCTTGCCTCTGGCCACTTTTCTTTTCACACTATGTGTATGATCAGACATGATGACCAAAGCTTTGTCCATAGAAGGACTTCCCTTTACCAGTACCAGTTCTTTCATGACCACCCTCAATGTGTTTGTAGAATAATGTTGGTTCACTTTTGGCTCACTCCCACATGCCAAACTAATTGAGCTTGCTGTTTCTCTTCTGAACTAGGTGGTCATAAGGAATTTTCCTGATACAACCATCTATTTGCATTGAAGGGGAGGAACTAAAGCAGCAGTGCCTCACTTTTCTGTTCATTTATCCATTTCTCCCCTTTGATTTGTTTCCATGAGAGAGTAAATGCAGAATTGATTCCAAAAAAGTGTTTGTGGCAGCAGAGTTGCCCAAAAGGTGAATGCTTGTTCTTAATCATGTTTCCTTCAGAACTTCTCTCTTGCTCATGCATATATGTGCTACATCATTTAGTCCTGAAAACAACCTTCTAAGCTAAGGACTTGATTATCTTCTTCTTACAGATGAAGGAATGGATGCACAGGAAGTTAGGAAACTTGCTTAGTGTCACAAGTTAGTAGGTGGCAGATATGGGATATGGGCC